>VWZK01006097.1:0-78637 GCA_013396935.1 Baryphthengus martii
CGTTACGCGGCGCGCCCGGCGTCCGCCGTGAGCCGCGTACCTCAGAGAGGGCCGCTGCGGGAGCTCCCGAGCCCAGGCGCCGCCGGGTGGTCCCTGGAAGCGAGAGGCCGTCAGTTCCGAGCTCCTCCTCACTGAATAATGAGGCCAAGAAGGCTATAAGTACTTAGTCCTCGGTGTTAAGGACAGAATACCTGCTGGCATTTTTTGATGTATAAGCTTTCGTGTCAGCAGCTGCGTCAGGTTCCTAAGTAGGCAGCTGGGTGGTTAGATATAAGAAGAAGCAACGTACTCGGGATTTTTATTTGGCTGTGCCCGACTTGCGGTCCGTACTCGGGGAAAAGGACACCCTGTGCCAGGTCCCGTCGTACGGCTGCGGAGTTTTAAACCGCCAAGGTGTTTTACTTCAAGGTCTTTTCATAAGCATTTAAACCAAGATCCATGGATAAAAACCCCACACCTCTTAACACTTCGGTTTTATGGGCTATGTTGTATGTACTCAAATCAAATTTACGAGCTGCGATACCACATATTTTAAGTATAAGGTCGTATAATGAAAGACATTCAAATGTCGGCGATTCTCGTCTGTACCGAACTGACGAGATTTGAAGCGGTACCGGCTGCTCACTATGTCACTAGCTCAGTCTCACTGACGGTATGAATTTTGAACCCCCGACAGGCATTTTGTGAAACTAGCTATCTTTGCTTTATTCCTTTAAAAAAAATGTCTAATATATACTGTATTTTGTGACTATGTCAGTTTAAATGACTTCAGCGTGCAAAAGGTTTCCCCGTTTAAGAAAACGCCTCTTTTTCTGTTTCTAAACACTGAATAAAAATTGTTTCCTAAGTACGCAAATACATTGGTATGTCTGAGATTTTAACACTTGTAGTTTATTGTTTGTAATTTGTTCTAATAGTAGCAAATCACCTTCATACATGGCCTATAGCTTTTCTGAAATAAACTTGAGGAATACTAAATGGTTGCATTTTTTCCCCCAGGTTTTGTATTTAAGTTAAACGTAATGGAAATACAGTGATGATTTTAGACAGCTCACCTGCTTCTCGATACTGCTGTGTATGAATAACGCTAAACGTAACTTTTGGAGAGCCAGAATAAAGCACATGCGAGAAAAACGCCAAGTGAGTGGCAGAGCCATTGACCTCCATCCTGCGTCCTTGCCGTAGGTGGGGGAGTGTGCCTGGGGCTGGAAGCAGAGAGGGGAAAAAAAATGCCTTTCCTGGTAAATGCACACTAAGTAATTGACGTCTCCTAAGTAAACAAATAAAAAGCAACTGGTGTTATTTCTCTAGGCTAGTTTTGCATTTTAAAATGCGGTGTCAAACTGATAATTTTAAAATTACTTGCTAATGATACTATTATGAAAAAGTCAGTTAATTTTCTGTAAATATGGTCTCCACTATTAAGAAAGAAATTATGAAATTGCTTGATTGTTTGCATCCTTTAACTGTTCCCTTGAAAAACAGGATATTTTACTAAATCTTAAACTTCTGGTTACTGATAAAGCCTCCTCCTTCAAGAGGAGCGCTGTGACAGTAAAACCCCATTCGGATGGGCTGATAAAGCCCTAAAGATGCTCCTTGGATTCGGAGTAGCAGAAAAGTTTGGGACTATGTGCAAGTCCCGTGTAGTGACACAGCTCTTAGGGAACTGGTAGGACAGCGTGAGGAAAGGCTCGTGGGGCGAGGTGGGGACGGGCAGGGGTACTTTTCAGATGAAAAAGGAAACGCGGTTGTAGCCGAAAGCATCATAAGAGTGCTGCAGACTCTTATCTGGTTTTGTTTAGAAACGATGTTCTCAGGTTTTGGTTGGGGGTTTGTTCGCTTGGTTTGGGCTGTGTTTGAGTGTTGTCTGGGTGGTTTTGTGTTTTGTTTTTGTTTGGGATTTGTTTGGGTTTGGGTTTTTGTTTTTTTTTGTGGGTTTTAAGGTGACTGTTTTTGTTAAAACACGCTTGTGTGATGCTTCTGTGTGTTGTATTAAATGCCGCAATTACAAATTATTACATTTTTTGATCCAAGTCACATAAATCCATCCATGTTTGAGTGGCAGAGGCAGAACTTGCAGCTGCTGTGTCTCACTTTAAAGAGCTAGCAAGCTGCCAATTTCACAGGAAAGGTAATTTATTTTATAAATAAATACAAATATTTGAAAAATAAACTATTCTTACTCATGTAAAATAGATGATACTACAGAAAGCACTTTCAGAAAACTTTTATTACATTCCAGAAAGTTTCTAAAAAGGAAGGGGAAGATACCTCAAGAGCCTTTCTCTTTTTATCCGTAACTGTTACCTTGTAGTCTCATAAATCAATGTTCTTTATCTAAAAATGTCACAGGTTCCCCGGCTCTGGATAGGTAACTTTTTTAACTAGGTGACGTCACGGAGCATCTCCCTCCCGAGTGACGGCTGATTTAAAGGAGATGGTACTTGAGAAACCCTCTGTGATTGTTTTGTTCCTGAGTCGTCGGGTACAAATGGACTAATTAACTCGAATTAATTAGCACCATTATAACTCGACGTTAAAGGTTGTGGTGCAGATAAGGTTCGTTGTCTGCGAAAACCTTTCAGCTGGCCGTCTCTGCAGCCGCCCCTCAGCCCTGGCGCCCCTCGTCAGGGAGCTGAGCGGGCTCTTACAGAGGCGGGAAACCCTCATCCTCACCGGGCACCTGAAGAAGTAGAGCCAGGGGGAGGAACGAGGCAGGGGCGCTCTTGATGGTGGGCTGTGGGCGGCGCGGGGCGTAGAGCTGAAGTATAGCGTGTGAGGAGACAGGCGAGCCTTGCCGGTATCTTCCCGTGCCCCGGAGGACCGGGCTCTCCCGCTCGACGGAGCCGTGCTCCTCGGGCCCACCGTCGCCCTGCCCTCGCCCTAGGGCGGCGCCGCCGTCCCGAGGGCCGCCGCGCGGAGGCGGTTGGTAAGGGCGGGTAGTTCAAATCCAAGCGAGGGAAAGCAGCGGTAGCCGCACGCGAGAAGCCGGTGTGGGTGGAGAGAAGCGAAGCGGCTCCTCACTAAGGGCAACGGGTCCCAGAGCTAGGCGGCGAGCGGCTGAAGCGGTAGGATTCCCTTTCACTCCAGCCGACCGCCGAGGGGGTTTCTCATCCTCCCAGGAAGCCCCGCCGACCGCCTCAGCTGCACTCGGTGGTAGGGGACCTCCGGGCACTGTGGCCTGTGCCCAGCGGTGAGGCGTTGAAGCCGTTGCTTTGCATCTCAGGTGACCGAGAGACTCTCGGGTGCTGCTCCCTAGGTAGTTGTCGTTTATCTTCATCACTGGATAATTAGACGTTGCAGTGAGTGTGCGTACAGGTGAACTGAAAACTGCGTTTCAGGTGGCTAATGTTTCTCTTACGCCTCTCTCTTCTCTCCACATCGTTTCTCACGTTGGGCTTTTCAGTAGGGGTAAACAGTACTTTGAATACCGCACCTTGGCTTTAGAAGATCTTGAGTTGCTTCACAAATTAGGGTAAGTAACCTGCATCTTACAGGCAGGACTTAGCTTTGCCATCTTCAATATTAAAACCTTTGAAGGTATTAATGACTTCTCTGGTTTTAGATCAGAGTGCTCAAAGAGCAGAGTCTTCATTAAGTCACTTTTACTGTATATGTGGTATCAGTTAAAACAGCAGAGAAAATATTGTTATATCACCAAAACTTTGCCTTTATCTGCTTTGTTAAAAATGGTGAATTGTGACAGACAAGGACAGAAAACACCTTATTTGAAGCATAAGTGTTCGTCATGCATTACTGGGGAATGCAAACTAGTATCAGGAACAGGCGTGACTGCATCCTACAACTCATGCCCCAGTTATGCCATTTACATTGCCTTCTAGTAACTAACATTTTTATCTCTTTAGGATGCTATAAGACTAAGCTTGGCAAAAACGATTTCTTGTCTAAACATCTGAATCCTGTCCTTAATTTAGTTTGTGTCTCTGAGTATGAAATATTTGTCTTTGTAAACTGCCAGGAAGTTTGCAGTTGACTTGCAGATCAATTTAACAACTACAAAATTAATGACAGATATGAGAAAGTTATGAAGCACAAGAATCTGCACTTAACAGATATGAATTTTATTCCTTCGTTTGTAATTGACTTGTTATCTTTCCTGCACATCTGTTTTATGATGTCTAAAACAAGATCAACAATACCTTCAGAAGTTACTTCGAATGAAAAGGGCTTAATATTACATATCAAATATTGTAGATTAAACTCTTATCCTTCTGATAAAAAAAGGAAGTCTTTATAAAATGCTAGATAAGTCGTAAGAGGTTTTATTAGGTATCTCTTCTGAAATTAAGTAGCATCTCATTCTATTATGGGAGATGTTCAGCACCTCTGAAAGGCTTTCCCTTTTGTACTGTATTTGTAAAATGAGACTTTGTGTTAAATCTTAATTTATAAAAATAGTTTGAGGTTTTAATTTTTGTTTTTAAGAATGTGTATAGAAACCTGAGGTGCATACTGGGGTTTGCTGTGAAGAAGTTTACTCGATACTGTTCCCTCAGTGTCTGTATTGCAGTGGATTCCCTCTAAGCTTTTCAAGGTGAGTCTCTCCAACTCAACATAGTAAGCTCGCAGGCTCCTTCTGCTGGACGTTGGCGTTAGTTACAGCATACTTTTGGCTTTTGCTTCAGTTACCAACTTTCCTTTAACTCTGCTGTTCTGATCTCCCCTACAGCCGCAAAACCTTGTTTTTCTATGATTTTTGATATTACTTGAAACATAGGGTTTTTTAATATACTGTAATATTTTAAATTTACTCTCAGTTGTTCGTAAGAGTGGATAATTTCTCCCATGGAATGTCTGAGGAGGAAGCTCACACAGTGTATCTTGTGTTGTTTATTCAACATGCTGCTTCAATGTTAAGTTTGTAAACCTGCAAGCCTGTGCACTTTTATTAAATATGTGGTTAATTGGACTGTGTTTAAGGAAAATATTAATATTTTTAAAGGTAAATGTGGGATTTTTTTTGTGTAGGAATATCTCCTGTCAACGTTTGCTAACTAACTGCAGTTCACCAAAACTCATAATTGAAAATAAAACTCTTATTCTTCCTGTAGATGACACAAAAGTCATGCTCTACTGTTACTATAGGTTCCTTACAGGTTTTCTTCCTTTTACAAAAAGAAGAGCTATACTGATTCTCTGCTCATAGTGTGAATAATAACTGAAGAGCAGCAATGCACTACACAGACTCTTCCTACCTTTTTCTTGTCTTTTGTTAAAGTTATTTTCTGGTTCATGACACAGCGTTTTCAGCCCATTGCTTAAAATGTTGAAAAGTGATGCAGGTGAAACACTAGACACTGCTTGGAGGCGGTTCTGCACTGTCAAGGAAGTCATCCCTAATTCATGTAATAACCGGCTTAAAACTATGCCCTCCTGTTTCCTACCTGTGTTGTCATTTATTTCACCAAGTAAAAGCAGGGAATGAGGAAAAAGCGGTGAAGGAAAACAAATATGAAAGTAAAGTACTTGTAGAGGTAAGTGGGAGAAGGAAAGGAAGCAGGCCAGCCTTCAAAGCCTTCATTCTTTTTTGGAATTATTTTTACATACATTTCTTTCCTGAAAGAATTTTTCTCAGTTATGGGGATGGACTTTTTGCTGTGATTTAAATCTGTTTTCTTACTGATATTAGCATGATTTCATAGACCTTTATGCCAAGTTCTCAGTCTGCTGTTTAATACTGTGCTCCTTTTGAACTTCTATGGGTTGCTGTCTCCTCACAGTAGGAAACAAAACAAAACACTTTCTTTGCTGTGATGATCTTATAAAGTGCCTTCAGTACAGGTCAAAAAAGGCTACTTAAATGACCCAAGATCATCAAAGAATAGTTCCCCCCCTGCCCAGACAATTTGAGTTCCCATTGCTTTTGTTTGGTGGCTTGGGGCTTGACTTAAGTCAGGACTATTGCGATATTAGCAATGTCTTAGGATTTGGTGTTTAAGCCACCTTTAAAGATTCTTATTTTAAACTGTTCTGAAAATTCAATTACTATTTCCAGGCTTTAGGTTCCAAAATACTGGTTCTAGAGGCTAGTAGCATATCCCAGTAAAAGGTATCAAACTTTGAAGCTAAAAGTTCAGTATTGTGAGAATTTCAAACTTTGATGTAAACTGCTATGGTTTGAGAACAGCCCTCCTACTGGCATTATGCTTAACATTATTTTATATAGCTAACATGTCTTGTGTGGAAAGCAGTGATTTATTGCCACTGTGGTTAGGGTGCGGAAACTGCCATGTATGAGTGGCGCTGCTTACTTAAATGGGTGCATCAGCCACTTGTAATTTTTCCTGGCAAATGTACAGCAGCTCTTAAAAGCTTTTTTACTTACTTAGTTTGAAATAAACTTTGCATGCACAGGGTGAGAAGATGTATAGTCAGCCCATCAGTTTCTTCAAAGTGTAAAGCTTCAGAACACTTGGTTTGCTCAGCTCTGTGGGTAAAAGCAGAGAGTTTCTTTGCAAAATAATATTTAAATGTTAAGGCAGGTGAGAATGCACTGTTCACTTTAACTAGAGGTCAGATTTTATCTCCCCCAGGGATTGTAGGGATCTAAATATTAGTGAGACCTGTAGAATTGATTAATCCTCTCCTTTTTTTCTTAAGGATAATGTCTTTTGTCTAAACTTGTCTTTTACCTGAGCTTCCACTAGTTCTTGAGGACAGAACTGTTAGTGGCTGGACGAACCATTAACATAGTGCTAATAAAAATCTTGGTACTAATGTAATAATGGAAGAGTGGGAATTTTGTCCCTGGTGGCAGCATGGATAAGACTCTAGTTGCTGTGTTGCTTATTTGATGTGTTTTTTCCTTGGATATATATTTTGATTTGCCTCACTTACAGTACACTATGCTTTTTAATCATTCATTCTGACCTCCTACTTGATTATAATTTATCTTTGTGTTCATACCTAAGCACTGTTTCTGCAAAGACTAATGAAAGTACTTTTGTTGTGGTTGCTAGCTTGATAGACTTAGGCAAGGCTTTCTCACTAATCTGAGGGTGTTTTGGTGACTATTTTTATTGTTCATTTCAGAAATAACACTGGTGTCTTCATTTAAAAAGTCAAAGTGCCAAGCAGAAGATGTCAGACAGTCATTCAGTAATGTTCAATATTCTTAAAAGCAATAGATTAACATCTTCCAGCAACCATTTAAAATACTCCAATTTTAAAGATGCATGTTGCACTTCAGTATTTCTGGACAGCAGATGCAATGAGTCAGTAAAAGATCCTAATGTAGAACATAAAGAAGCACTGAGTGTAACAAGTCTATCACTGCTGCAAGAGCATTCTGAGTGCACCCATCCAGATACCTGTTCTTCTGGGTCATCTTCTGTTGAAAATGAAATTAACTCTATCTCCTTATCGGAAAGAAGAGAAGGAAATAGAAGTGCAGATTTTTTTGAAACTCCAAAAGTGAGTAGAAAAAGCTGCTCGCTACGCAGGAAGCTGCTTTCATCCATGACTGTTGCATCTGGCACAGCTGTAGGATGCTATGAAAGACAAGGTAGCTCTTCAGGAAGCAGCAGGAAAAAATTATTCTCTTCTGTTTCGGACTCTGGAGAAAAACTTTCACAAACTACTTCAGATTCCCCAAAAGACAATAGTTACAAACCTCTGACAACTGGCACTTCGAAACCTGAGGACTCTAATCCCGATTGCCCAAAACGAAGACTTTCCTTTTCACAACAAAGGACTTCTACGCTAGATGAGTCCAAATGTAAGGACTCCTTATTGCTAGAACCGGAATGTTTATCTCCAATTCAGTGTAAGGATGTTATTGTTAGTAATACCAATGAATTCAATGGAAGTGTCCTTATGAATGTTAGTGATGGGTTGCTTAGGACTCCTACTTGCAGTGTGCTACCTGAGGCCAATGAGGGTAAGTTCCTGACTTCTATCAACAGTCTCGTAGAGAACTTAAACTTTGAACTATGTGATTTAAATTCTTCCCCTCTTAAGCTGGCAGGTTACCCAGATCTTTCAACACCTGAGGATAGCGGATATAATTCACTTCATTTGGACAAATCAGGAGACTCATTGTCAGATCATGAGGAATCTTTCCAAGAGTTCTTCCAAAAACGTAAAGAAGGTTCCAAAACTCTGGATAGTAGAAAAAAGACAATAAAACTTGAACGAGTTAGAAGGTTATCCACCCTTCGGGAACAGGGCTCGCAGTCAGAGACTGAAGATCATCGTGGCAGTCCTACTTCAGCAAGTACATTAACAGAAGAAAGAAACTCTGTCAGTGAAGACCATGCATTACTTTCAGAAGAACAGTCTAGTGGAGACCTAGTTATAAGTCACAGAGATCTCTCAAGAACTCCAGCTCTGAAAGTGGTTCATGAAATTTGCTTGCAAAGACGTAGATCAGACCAAAATCAAGTATCAGAGAACATTGATGGAACAGAAATATTTGCATTAGAAAATGCTCTTGCTGGGCTTATTGGCAAGAAAATGGGCCTTGAAAAATTAGATATTTTAACAGAATTAAAATACAGAAATTTAAAACATGTTCTTGCTATAGTTTTAGATGCTTTGACTGTGGAAAGTCTATGCAGGTAAGTACTGCTGCTTCCCCTCCCCTGCCCCCAGAAAGGGGAAAATGTTTCTGCAAATAAATTAGTATAACTTCTGGAATAGTGGGTGTTGTCAATAAAATTATTTTTCTGAGGAAATTTAAAAGTTTTGTCACCATTAACAAAGTGGCTCTTACTGTGTAGTCTAAAAATTTATTGTGTGTGGGAATTTAAAAGCAAAACAAAGTCAAATTAGTGAACTTAAAACTAAATCACAATACTAGTAAATTTTAGAACATATTAAAGATTTCTTTAAGCCTAGAAAGTAATTTCCTCTCATTACAAGTTCCCCAATAATGAATAGTACTCAAACTACATTTTCTAGGTTCTTTTTTCTTCTGTATTTAATTTCCTCAGTTATTTCTAAGCAGAGATGTTCAAAGAATTTTGCTTCATGAGTAATGTTCTAGATTAATTTTTTCATCGATAGAAATCAAGTCACAAAGGGAATGGGAAAATAAGTAGAAGGTGAATGTAGGGCATGGGTATTTTCAGAACAATACACAAAAATGTGACTTTAGAAACAAACTTGGTAAGTGGCTTATGTGGAAGAAAGAAACTGATTTAATTTTGTAAGTCAAAGATGCCGTGTCATTTACATTGCAATTGTTCTCTAGACTCTTCTATTATTCTATACAGTGGTGCGTAAGAGTACAAGAGATCTGAGAATCTTTAAAAGTTAGCCTTACTATCATGCCTTCTGTACTACTTGGCAAAAATGTGACAGTGGATAACTTTTTTCATAACTTGTTTCAGCATTTGGAAAGTAAGCAAAAACTGGCGTGAAATCATTGCACAAGATAAAAGTGCAGATGAGAGGAGAAAGTTGTACATAAAACACCTGAAAGAAGCAGCAAGGGTAAGGTTTGTTTCCAAGGTAATATTTCTTTGAAGTGTGAAAGAAGACAAGTCAGGGGAAACACTTTGTAAAGCTACAGAAAAGTAGCTGACACAGTCAGTTCCACCATGAGCGTGTAAAGGATTCTAACAGGAGAATGTAATAGCTTTTATTACTTTTCAACTGTCAACAGTTTGAGTGCTTGTCTTTCAGGTGTGTGGGGCTTTTTTCTCCCTTTCTCCCCTCCTTCTTTTTGAGAATCCTTGAGGATCTCTTCATCAGCTGATTCTGGCTTTAGATCTTAAACCCTGTTCATACCCTGGTGCCGTGTTCCTTACTTTCCATTTCACTCTAGTCTGCAGTGCTGTAGAACCCACTCTAGAATACTCCCTGATTATTTGCAGCACTGCTTGTGGGTAAGCTTCTTCATGGTGTGCTTACGAACATTGCAGAAGGATATATAGAAGTTTAAGGGATATCTAGAAAAGTAAGACTATTACTAGCATATACACATGTGCTTCAGTGTTCAGTGTAACCTTGCTTTTTAACTGTGGCGAAGCTTATGTTTGCTGTTTCCATGCTTGCTATTGATGTGTTCTAATTCAGAAACATGAGGACCCACAGAGTGCTAAAAGGCAATTGGCTTTTTACCTTACTCTCAGGACATTAGTTCTTAATGGTTGTCTCTCGTTCCCTTATTAAATTCAAACATTTAATGGGAAATATGTGCACTATATATATTTTCCTTCTTTTTTTTGCAGGAAAATGCAGCTCCAAATCCCAAATGAAATAAAACCCTAATTAGTTTCCTTTTGTGTTGTGTTTTTTTCCTTTTTCTTTATGATTAATCAACTTTAACAGGACTGTTTCTTGAAAGCTGAAGATGCTGCCACAAGACTTAATGTTCTCAATAGATCTGCCCTAAGGCCTGTTCAAGCTCAAGCCAGAACTCCTGTAGCACCAACACCACCTTCATACAGAGAGCTTACACCCAGGAGATGCAGTTCTGTTCCCCATTCAACCAGTAGACAGGAAGAATACATAAAAGTAGGTAGATAAACACTTCCAGTTTTTAGAAAACTTGCATCTACCAGAATCAAGTAACTCTTCTCTCCTTCCTCTTGCTACAGGTTGCTAAAACTCTGTTCACTGATGAAGCTTTAAAACCCTGTCCAAGATGTCAATATCCTGCTAAATACCAATTGGTAAAGAAATGGGGGCTATGTAGCAGAGAGGCGTGTGCATTTGAGTTCTGTATTCTGTGTCTACATGCTTTCCATGGGTCGAAAGAATGTAATAGTTTATCTGCAAAACGGAAGAACAAAAAAGATGCTCCTCCAGGAAGTGCCCAAAGCAAAAGAAATTTAAAAAGACTCTAAACTTGTAATGCGTAAACTTAATTCCTTTCTTCCTTCTGCTAAATTCTTTGTTTTGTTACTATTCTTCCTAAACACATGCATTTTGAAAGTCTCATTCAATGTATTTTTGCTGACTTATCTTGATAACTTCGATGTATATATCTTAATCAATTTAGTACATTTTTGGTTTTGAAAAAAAATGAACATTTTAAAACATTTTGTCGTCTTTTACCTGTTGTGTAGTAGCTAGGCACTTAGTAACATCTTCATTTTTTAAATAAAATATCTTAAATGTAGTCTTCAATATTGAGCTTACAGCACCTCATAGATGTTTAAAAATGTATTCTTGTCTTAATGACAAATTAAAATTATTTTAAAAATCTTTTTAATGGGATTTATTTATTGTTCACTTTTACAGTAAATGTTCTACAAATATCTTAAAGTGGGGTCCTAGGTACATATGCAAAAAATGCTTCTACCCCTATAAGTGACGATACTCCAAAAGCAATACATTAGTTTTTGAATTTTATATCAGAATAATTCTTTTGTTTTTCTCAGTTTCTGTAATGCAGGTCAATAGAATAATAATTTTTAAACCAAGCTTATGCTGTCTGGATATTCTATTGCACTGTTTTGGTTTTGTGTTTTTTTACAGGGTTTTTGTCTTTACTTAAACTTCAGATGATACAGTACATATTCACATATCTAAATATGCTGTTTTATTACCCTTGTTGCTGCAAACTCATCTTTATATTTGTCTTTACTTCAGCTCCTGGGTACCTGGTCATATTCATACTTCTGCTTGAATTAAAGGATTATCTACTGCTAGAAAACATCCTTTCTCTACCTGTAGATTTAATTAAGGGAATTCACTGATTTTACTCTTGCCTTAAATATGTTGAATTTTTACAGCAAAAGAACTCAATCTGCCTCTTGGACCTAAAAATATTTTTATTTTTTTATTTACTAATTTTGGCTCCTAGTAATTGTAAACAGCCTTAAATACAGGTGGCAGAAGTGGACGCTGTACTTGCTTTATGAAGAATTAATGTCTATTTACTTCTCCAACTGATATTGTTCTTTTTGTCCTTTTAAGGAATGCATTTATCACAAGCATCTCACAGAACATTTGGGGTCAGCTGGTGTTTCTTCCCCGCTCTCCGTCTGAGTTTGTCCCATGTGTTATATTTGTGATGTTGTAATTGTACTGTGTGTATTTATAGGTAAGCCTTATCATCAAGCTATTTAAAAAGTAGTCTGATTAAAAAACCCAAAACTTTCAACTAAGCAGTAAGTTGTGTATTTACATCGTTTTATTTTTATTGTCTCAGAAATTATTTGTAGTTTTCGGACTTTTAGATTGTGTAGAGAGAGAGAGAGAGAAAACAAAACAATCTGTAGATATTTAACCAAATGGACCAGGACAATTCACTTTAGGATGTTCTAGAAACATAATTTCCTATTTCTCATCTCCAGCTGTTGTGACTTGTAATTTGGTTAGTACTTTCAGCATGCTTGATTACTGGGCTAGTAACTCCACATAGCTTTTGTAAGGAGGAGGAAAAACATGGTTAGTAAAATGCCATAGAAGCTTTAGTACTGACTCTATTAAACACACATAGTATTATTGAAGAAGGGATAAACTCAATATATCTGCTAGAAAATAATGCTTATTGCATGAATAAAATTATCAACACTTTCATTCCATACATGTTTGTATTTGTTAAGTCTTTGCATGATTCTTGTCTAGGATTAGACTGGTAGTGCTTGAACTGAAAGAAAAGTTTATATAGGATCTGTTCTGAGGAAACAATTGAGGGGAAGGACTTTGCGGCAAGCTGGCGAGTATAGAGGTATGTGTGTATGTAGTTTTGGTTTAGGAAGAATGGCATTTGTTACAGGGGAGGAGCCTGCAAGTGAGGAAAATCACCAAGGTATTTGATTTGTTTAGTATCTGTATTTCCCTAATTGTTTGAAACTTAAGTGTTCCAGGTGTTCTTAAAAGTTAATTTAGTTCAGAGAACTACTGGATTGGTTCTTTTATTCTTAGGTATAAGGTAACTAGCTATACATTTTTAGAAGTGTTTAATAGTTTCTATTAAGGGTTAAACTGATATAATAAACAACCGTTTGCCAGACAGGAAGTTATATTATGCAAGAATGTGAATGCATATAGTTAAACTTTATAATAAGTTAATTTGGATTAGTTACGTTTGTTGTTGAACTACCAAATACAATAGAGGATGGTAGTAACTCTAATGCAAAGTAAGTGTAGCTTGATATAACATGTCAGCCTGCTGTTGGTGTCACTGCATTTTACCTTTGCGAAATACCAAAGTACTTTGTCTCTAAAAGGAAAAAATAAAAATAAAAATGAAGCATCCTTGAAATCGATGGGAAAGTTATGACAAGACATAGGATTTAGCTTGTTGTCTTCCCCACTTACCTGCACCCCCACCCCCTTCCCCCAAAAAAACCAACAAACCAAACCAGGAAAAAAACCCACAAAAAAACAGTCCATGAGGGTCAGAGGCTAGGAATACGTGTCCAGCATCTTCCTTTTTCTATGAACCCGAATTAATTCTCGGGAACCTGAGATCAGGTACTAGCACTTCTAGTTAGCACAGAGAAAAGGGATGCAAAAGTGGTCATTGGGTAGAAATAACAAAGGTCGAGAGTTTCCTAAAATATCCTGCCCATGATTATTGTCCAGCTTGAGAATTTTCCTACAATTTTTCATACAGTTGACAACAGATTGTTGGAAAGGAAGGAGTAAATTGCCTTTCACTCTGGAAGGTGATGATAATGAGATTAAAATCAATGTTCAAAATAATCATAGAGTGGCTTGGGTTGGAAGGGACCTCAAACATTATCTAGCTCAAACCTCCCTGTCATGGGCAGAGACACTTCCCACTAGATCAGGTTGCTCAAAGTCCCGTCCAGCCTGGTCTTGAACACATCCAGTGACGGAGCATTCACAACTTCCCTGGGCAACGTGTTCCAGTGTCTCACCACTCTCATAGTAAAGAATTTCCTAATTTCTAATCTAAATCTACCTTTTCAGTTTGAAGCCACTACCCCTCATCCTATCACTACAAGCCCTTGTAAAAAATCCCTCCTCAGCTTTCATGTAGGCTCCCTTCAGATACTGAAAGGATGCAATAAGGTCTCCCTGGAGTCTTTTTCAGGCTGAACAACTACAACTCTCTCAACTTGTCCTTGTAGGAGAGGTGTTCCTGTCTTCTGATCATGTTTGTGGCCACCTGCTGGACCTGCTCCAACAGATCCATGTCCTCCTTGTGTTGGAGGCTCCAGAGCTGGATGCAGTACTCCAGGTGACGTCTCAACAGAGCAGAGGAAGAATCACTTCCTTCAACCTGTTGTCCACACTTCTTTTGATGCAGCCCACGATACGATTGGCTTATAATAGCAAGTTTATTTGCTACTGATAATCTTATTTTTGCAATCCTTATTTCCCTTCAAACAGGCATGATCTACAATGGGAGGAGTGATATTGCCTACAAAGGATGCTCAGGGGATGCGTTTAGTTTTCTGAAAGTGATGGCTTGAGGCAGAGCTGTGAGTTTAAATTCTAAAGAATTCTTAGAAACAACCTTTTGCTGCTGACAGATGTTATAGCAAGAATCTTACTTCATAAATCTCTTTTTGGAGCAGTGACCATAAACCTCATGTGATTCATGAGAAGGAAATTGAAATTACATGAGTCTCTGATCATTCTTTCATTGGTGACAAGTATGAAAGAGCTTAGGCAAAAAAATTGTTATAAATCTTGAATTGTTTATAGTATGGAGAATGTTAATATGTTCTATCACTAACTAGCTAAAAAATATTAAAAAATGGTGAACTTAAAGAGCTCATCAACATGTGTCAGATTATTTTCCTATTCCATATATTGGTTATTCAATAGTAGTCTTTAGGCAATTTAGGCCATGTAGGTTAATTTGAATACAAGGAGTAACTCCTTTTCTTTCTGTTTTCATAGGCATGTGAAGAAATACAACAGTGTCAGATTAGAAGGGGACTGCCAGAGTCTAGTTCCAAGCTTTTGGCTCTACTATCAACTAATCAAGTTCTGTTTTAAAACTGGATAGAGTACTGTCTCATGACTTATATGTTGGAGACTATTCCAGATTGCTCTACTATTCACTTAAACAATTGTCTTTGTTAAGCATTGCTATTAAAATAGCTATTCCATACATCTGTTCCTTCCCTTAGAATTTTTTTTCCCCTCGCCAGTGTTGTGACTGTGTAATATAAGTATCACCTCGCTCTTCATTTCATTGACAAAAAACTCTAAAATTAGCCTCATCTCTTATATACAACCTCTCTTTGTTCGATTGTCTTCACTGTTTCCACTGGAATCTATTCTTTGAATCAATGCAACTGGCATTCCAGGTAAGAACTTCTCAAGACCGTGAAAAATATTAGGGTTTCTCTTCTCTATCAGAAAAGCCTTCACTAATGCATACTAAGAGTAGCATTTCTTTTGTATGTCTTCCACACACTCAGCTTAGTTGCTAGGTGTAGTACTCTCACATTCTTAAAAATTGAAAAGGTCCCATTTTTTCCCATAAATTCTTACCGAGCCTTAAGTACATAACTTCGTACTGTTAAACTTCAGGCTTTTTTTTCTCTTTCTCTACTTCAGTGTTAGGGTGATTTTGTTTGATGTGATTATGTTTTTATAAGTGCAGATTGTTTCTGTAGTGAATTTTATGGAATTTTTTCATGCAAAACATCTAGCAGACTTATCATGACACATGTCTCAACAAAATCTGACTGCTTCTTCAGAATGATATGTTTATACTTAGTTAAACAGAAACAAAGCTTACTTTTACTTTCTGACTTTCTGAGCTCTGATTAGTTGAAATTCTCATTACAAAAAGACTTAACACGTATTTTTTTCCTCTTAACTTTGTCAAGTCTCTGTACAATGTTAGAACCTGCCCAAACTTGTTGGAAGCCTAAATGCTAGTGAGGCCTTATTGAGCTGGGTGCTAAGCTAATGGAGGAATAATAAAGAAACCAACTCTTGAGCTGAAAATATGGATGACATGGTGTTCTGAATGAACTCATAAACACTGTTAAATAGCAGAAGCTTCATCTAAAAATGGATCTCTGACTTGGAGACTGGAGTTCATGTATTAAAAAGCCACTCTAATTTTTCCCCTCTGTGCTCTGAAACTCGTTCTAGAAACAGTTCTGCAAGGGTTGTTGTGTCTTAGTTCTGTAGGCACCTTTGATCTCTGGTAAATGGGATGTAGAAACTGCCTGTATTTCAACTGCTTCTTTTCAGCCCTGACTCATAGTGAAAAATTTGTTCCTGTAAGCTGTTTAAACTTAGATGTTGTGTCATGACTAGAACCAGATGAAGTGGCAGAAGGATAGTAACTTCTGGCGAAAGAGGGACAGCTAGCTGGGAAGCAGGAGTATCTTGATAGATATAGTAGCACTTTCTTAAAGATATCATTTGGAGCTGCAGGGTTATTGCAGAATTAGCTTGCAGTTGTGCAGCAGTCTTCCACTTTTAGCAAAATCATGTGAAAATGCTGCTGTTGCCTAAATGGAGGACTCCCGAGCAGACACTAAAGTTCCCTAAGTGCTGAACTGGGTGTAATATGTTATCTGGGGTCTGAGGTGCTAATGGAGCTCCTAGAAGGGCTCTGTTCTTCCAGGACTCAGTAGCTCAGTATCAGTGGCTGTATGTAGACCACTGGGATACAAAGCGAAGTCTTCCTCTCGTATGAATCCATCACATTTTCCTGGTGCATCTTTTTATAGATTACATACCACACAGATTGTGGCAATAGCAGCATCTTTTGCTTTTAAACACAAATTTGGGTTGTGTTGAGAATATTCTCCCTTCTTTTGAAAATTTTTGTACGAAAGAACGCCCATGAAATATCAGATTTTCAGGTTCCATTTTCCTTTATCCTTTTTTCCATTGTGTTATCTTTTGTGGTGTACAAAATCTATTATTGGGATGCAGTTATTCTCCAGCCTTGCTGTTGGAAGCGTTTCTGTCAAGAAATTGTTCCAGGACTCTGTCTCTCAAATAGAAATAGTAAGAGGAGTGTGTTTTGTTTTTTGTTTGTGTTTTTTAATGAAGGACAAGATATGAGTCCTGTTTCCTGCTCCAAACAGAAATGCTCACTGATGAATTGTTTAAATTCCTGTCCCGGACTTTTTCCTTGGTTTAAATAATTGTCATAGAGTAGTCCAGGGAGAATGTCACAAAACACAGAATGGATAACAAGAAAAACAAATTCTTGAAGTGCTCTACTCAGTTTTACGTTTAAAATAATTAACTGTCTTAAGGGTTGAACTACTTTACTCAGTGAAAACAATCCTTGATTCCAATTGCATACATTCTGTTGATAAAAAATATTTTATCACAAGGGGGCACCAAAGATTTTTCTTACAGAGCAGAATTGTGGTTTTCTTCTTGCTTTAACCCTTGCACACTAACGCGATGTTACAGATACAAAATGTTTTGAAAAGCTTAAAGCAAGGGTGGCCATAATTTCTGCCCCCAGGAGCTGCATACCAAAATCTTCAAGAGAAGAGTGGCATCCTGGGAAGCAATTCAGATGGTGTTACTTCTCCAGGGCCTCCTTTACAGGATGAAGCTGTGCTGGGCACAGAGCCATGTCTTGCAGGAACCGGGCAAGATCATAGAATCATAGATGGCCTAAACAGTGCCTGCTGGCTCAGTTCATCTCTGTCATGGACTTGGATTATCTGGCAGTCCCTATGCCAGCCTGGTGGTGGCTATAAAGCATAATTCTCTCATGGAAGTGTTGCAGTTGAACTGTTTGACAATAGATAGTTTCGGAAGCTGAATGCTCTGGACTTTAATTTCCAACTACAGAAATGTATTTGATAATAAAATCCAACACAGTTTTCCAGAGTATGAATAACCTACAACTACCTCCTCAATCTATCATGACTTAAAATGGTCATAGGAAAAATATCTTACTGTATGTATTTTATTTGTACTGAATTGATGTTTTGATGGCTTTAGTCAACAACAAAAGGAAAACATCAACTCTTTTAAACTCAAAATTGGAAAGGGACAAAGTATTGTCCTGTAAGATATTTTAAACAATATCAGAATGGCAGCTTTTTTTTTTTATTTTCAGCTTGTTAAATGAAAACTGGATGAGAATTTGGGAACTTAATGTGCTCTTTATTTTTTAACTAGATACTTCTGGAGTCCAGGAGAGCAATAGGTAGGAAAGTAGAATACCTACAAAATAAGAAGGCTGTAATTTTGTATGCTTCTCTGAAGCATTCTTGAAATCTTAAGGACCACCTGTTAGTTATGGATTCTTAACATCTGTTATGTTGACACTGCTATGTTCTGGAAGTTGATGTACGTGAAATACTTTCCTTCTTTCATCCTGATTTTTTGTTTGTTTGATTTTTAGCTGGATCGATCTCCCAGTCTGCTTCATTATACAGCTCCATAAGCAGCCATGGCAGTATAACACAGAGGTGGGGACTGGTGATCAGTGGGATGTGCTGGCTCAAACAGCACTGCTGCTATCTGCAGGCTCAATGTATCAGTAATATCTCATAGATAATTTAGCTGGGTAATCTTAGGTTTGGGATTATTGTTGACATATGTTTGATTCTAACAGCAAGACTGGAAAGACCCGCACGCATTTAGTCTTTATTTGTTGGGTTGTCACCCAATGCCAGGAGGTGATAGTGTTAAAGGATGTGTTTGGCACTGTTGGCATGTTATTCCTATCTGCTGAAGCTTCTTCATATGCCTTTAGTTGGGTGGAACTCCTGTTAAGCCAAGATCAAGGAACTGACCTGATTTAAACCAAGCTAAAAGTAACCCCAGAAAAATAAAAGTTGTCAGAAAATTTGCTTGCACAACTTAAAGTGAAAAGTGGTGTTAAACCTATAAATCTTAGATTAGCAGAGCTGAAATGAATTGCAAAGCAATTTACCGATATGAAAAATAGAGACTAGACAGTGACAATGCAATCTTTTGTACATAGTGCCAAAATTTCTGACACATCCTCTGATAGTGAAATCTGGGAGAAATAGCTGTCGTAGTTTCTTCTGTATATTGTATTTCAAGTGAAAGCTATGCTAGGTAAACTGTAGTTGGATTGCTAGCAAAAATCTCTCTAGCTTGCTGTAAACTTACGCACCATGCCAGTTTTCTAACCTTGTATGTGGTTTGGTAGCTGTGGTCCTTTTTCTGATTTTCTTCTTGTCTTCACAGAATTACTTTATTTCTGATACACTTCTTCAAACTGCCAAAATCTTGCTGAATAGTTTTTCAATGAAGTCTTAATGCTCCTTTCCAAAATTAGAAAAGATAGTATAATTTCTCCTAGCGTTCGAACAGTTATTTCTTAAGATGCTAATACAAATTTCTGAAGGAATCAAAAGACGGTAGGATGAAGTAGGTAGCTGGCATGTATGAGGTAGCAAGACTACAAATGTGTATCACACATTGCAACGTGGTATTTCAAATTCTGATTCACTTTCCATGTACACTGTATTTACTTTATCTTTTATTTTCCTTTGCTTAATATGGGTCTTGGAAAATTTTACTTAAAGCCTTTAAACTTGATAGAACACCTCTACCTTGTTCTGGTAGAATAAGGTTGTTATAAGAATCTTTGAGCAGCTGGTGACAGGGACATATCAAGGAATATTCTTCAATGACTATCCCAATAGAGACTTTTGTAGAGGTCAGACTTTTTGGAGTAGCCTTCCCTATGTCAGTCTCCTCCATCAGTAAAAGGTTTCTAATGTTGATGGACCAAAGCTATGTCACATCTTTCCTTCACTCTCTAGTCTTCCCTATTTTTGAGCATCTTCTTTTTTACTTTTCATCTAGGCTATCTTCAGGAATTTTATTATTTTTTTTTTCTTTTCAGAATTCTTTTGAGGGCTCATTATCAATAACCATGTCCATGGGTTACATGCATTAACTGTTTCTGTCAGCCACAGAATTGCATTAAACTGTTCTGTAAACTAGAACTATCAGATTCAGCACATAGAGGCAATACAACACAACAGGCAGCTTCTGTCACTTTGCCAACAGAATAACTTAAGGTATTTAAAGGCCAGCTATCTAAAGATCAATTTGTGCTTTCCTCTCAGGATCTGACTCCCATTTTGGCAGTTCTGCAACCATTTAAATACGTTTCCAGCACCTGTTTCCAGTTTGAAATTGCTGCTTTTAGATGTAAAAGCTAAAATGTGGCAATCATCCAAAGAAAGAGTAGCTACAGTTAACTAAAGTTGGATTTCTGTAAAGATACTTAGCTATTAAAGGTATCACATGACAAAATGCCCACCTATATGAGATGGGATGGTTCTATTGAAAATCAATGGGAATTAGTTCATAGCTGCCTTTGGAGATCCCTAGATGCCTATCTGCATGTTTGTGGGTTTGTTGTTGTTTGGTGTGTGTTTTTTTGCTTGTTTTCTTTTTTACTAGTATTTGTAACTTTTGAAATGATTTATTAATGATGGAGATGTTCATAACTTCATTGTGACTACTGACAGGAATCAAGAACAGGTTGGCACCTAAAAACACAAGTGCGCATTTGGATTTAATAAAGCAATCCAATTTATGTCTTCACTTGAGGAAGTCACAAGAAGAAGACTTCACCCAGCAAGCCGTCATAGTTTGTATACTTGTTTCTTTGAGTGCAAAATTTTCTCCTGCAGTTTTGTTCTAATATGTGTGGGTGATACTTTGAAACACTTTCCATTGTAAATGGATAAAAGCATAAATTTCTGAGAAGTGTGGAGGAAAGAGACAGTGACAGATTAAAGTTTTGACTGAAAGTTCACCTCTCCAAGTGACTCTTCAGTGATGAGCAGAGGAGGGAGATGTCAGCAGGGATGGAAAAGACCAGTCTGTTTTCCTCCTATTTGTCATCCTATGCAGGTCTCTTCCTGTGCAGATCTTCTGCTAGATTAGTTTTCTAAAAGTGCTAAAAATTTGAAAGCTACTTCTAGTCTTTTTACTTTCTCTTGCCTAGAATTTGATTGGTATCACCTTCTGTAGAACTTACTCCATCTTGTCTAGTCGTTCATCTTTTCTGCAGGATCAGATGCTTTTTGGAATAGATCATGTCTTTGGCTATATTTATGAAACAATCAAAATGAAAATAAGAACAGCATGAACAGGAAAATGTAGAAAAAGGAGGAAAATGAGCTTAATCTTTATCTCAGCTTCACCAGCTGGTGAACTTTTAACTGGTGACATAAAATCAGAACTGAAACACACAAAAAAATATTTGACCTAAATGTGTGTTGTTAACTAAGATAATGAGAAAGCAATAATGACTGCTAATCAATTTTCCATGAGAAAGTACAGTGTGTATTTCCTGATGAGCTTAATCCAAAATGCGATCTTTGTAGCACACTACAAAGAGAACAAAGACCTAAGAGTTTTATACCAAAATATTCCAGATGACTTGAAGGAGAGAAAAAAGGACTTTTGTTATTTTGGTGGTTTTTTATTGACTTGTTTCCAAACCTGAATTCTATCTAAGCTGACTTGTGGCTTCCACTTCCAAGTTAAAAAAGATGAATTTTTCACGTTTCTGTGTGTGTGTGTTGTTTTTGTTTGTTTTTTTTTTTTTGTTAAATTACGAGCAGCTAGGGAAGTTTAGAAGAATGTTATACACCAAAGACTATTGTAAACCTACACCAGAAAGAAAAAGGGGCAGGGGGAAAAAGAGTGGAATGAACATTAGTTCAAACATTTGAAATTGTCTTAAGTACTTTGGTTATGGGACAATGCAGTCTCATATACAACGTGATGCAGTTCATCTACCTGTTGGAAATGTTTCCCTTTACATTTTATGGGCTATTTTGTTATGCGTATTTCTCTTACATATCCATTAGGTAGAATGTGTCCTGATACATGGCACTAAAAAACTATGGGTTTAAAAGCATGCCATTCAGTGTTAATCTACTTTTTATCATGTTACAGAATAGAATAGAATTTGCATACGGAGAACTTGAGGGTGGTTAATACTTCATCAGAATGCTCATTATTTGAATTTTCCGTAGCTCACTTAAGTTTGAATCTTTATATTCTGTTCTTTGCTTTGGTTGAATAAGCTTTTCACATATATCAAACTTTTGGCTGTATTGTGTATCTTGACTAAGATATGATTCAGCTTGTCTCTACTTGTCACTACTTGACTGCAGTGGGAGTTCTCCATAGGACTGATTCTATTACTCAGGATCAAGCCTTATGGCTTGCTTACAGATGCAGAATTATTTGATACAACTGATGACCAATGGATTTACATAATGTATGTTTTGACATTTTTTTTTAAAAGGCAAAATCCCACGTGGATGGAGGGTTTTGCTAACATAGGTAAAAGTAGAACATAATTTTGGATTAAACTGCCTGAGTCAGTTGAGAAAAAAGCATTTAATTTTATTTCTTGCTGCTATTATCCTCAGATTCTTAGTTCATAGGCATCTCTTTGGGACCATATCATCAGTGTGACTGATCTGAGTCTGCTTCAGGGAGATTTGCATCAGCTGTAGAAGTATTTGCTCAGCTCATCCCATGCACTGTTTGCAGTGCCCACCCCGTGCATTGTTTGCGGTGCCATAGCAACCTGGTCTTGCTGTGAGCCACGCAACAAAGCCAGCCTGCCCTAGTGCAGACTGATAGTCTTCAGCCAGGCCCAGGAGCTTCTATTTCTGGTCTGTGGTTAAGGATTTCACCTTTGCAAATGAGGTTGTAAGCTTGCAGGTGTGAGTGCGGGCCTTCATGTAGGTAGATCCAGGATGCAGTCGAAGAGGCTTACCACCGGTATGTAGCGCTTTTCATGCAGAGAGAAGGACTGAAGCTGTGTCAGATGGGGTCTGACCCCAGAAAGCTTCTAGTAATCAATTTTGCAGAGGAAAGCTGACAAGAAATTAGCTAATATGAGAAATAATCTAGGTAAATAATATTTGAATTATATTTAAATAATTCTTGTGGTAGTCAACCTTTTTATGCGTTGGTCAACATTACTGCATGTTTTTAGAGTTTATTCTATTTCCTCAGGCTAAGTTATTTTATTTCAGAATATCTAGGAAGGTTGTCATGCCTCACTGCTTCTTGTTTCTGTTCAGTAATCATAGTTGAACAAGCTGAATTGTAGTGCTTGGATAACATATTTCATTTTTGTGTTTCAGAGCCTCCATCTATAACAGAGGAAGTGTTGGTAAGTATGCTTTATAAGGCTTGATCAGGCGTTTTGTCATGCAACTGTAGAGCAAAAAAAAGCAAAAAACATTTTTTGAAACTGTCTGTTTCCTTTTTTTTTCCTCTGTGTAAGTATGGAGTACCGAGTAATTTTCTCAGGCAAAAAAATCCTTAGTTTGAAAATAACTAGGAAAAAAAAAGTTACAGGAAACTATGGACAATAAGGATGGAAAGTGAAAGTGAAACAGGACGAAGGAAGGAAACAACCAACTAGAAGGTTCATCATGACAGGTTTAATCTCCCCTACCTTTTCTGCCCTTTGCTCATAGCTCATTTCAGGATTTCTCTGATGTTTGTCTTCTCATTGGAAAAGTGGTTATCTGTGGTTATCTGTTACTTCATATGAAATGATACCTTGAATTTTGCAGCATAGGTAATGTTTGCCTCTTCCTCATTTTGGGTGCTTTAACTGTTTATTTTAAAGTATAAGTGTATTGTTATTCCTTTTGGGAGCCTCTAGATACTATTTTATTTATAGTGTTTATTATTGTAAATACAGTAAACATGAATTCAGGTAGAGATAAACAATATAAATAGCAGATATTTAGTGTATATAAATCTCTCAACTGCATATTTGCATTGCTTTAAACCTTGCTTTTGCAGACTACTTAATGTGACTTGACATGTTTGATTTGAGGTGAACTTCACACATGGGCACGAAACTGTCAGAGTTCTATGCAGGATTGGGGGTTTTATACTAACTTTAACTTTTGATATTTAAAGATGTCATTTATTATATATTTTTCAAGAATGGAAAGGTATTTATCATCTTAGTGGATGCTGCAGTGCAAAATGCGAATTGTTCAAGATAATGCCACTTTTACCCACATTCAGCTTTTCCTTTGGCATTTGATAATATTTCTGTGGTTTTGTACTTTTTCATGATAGCAGTAACAGAGCAACTATGTTTTAAAATGAAGACTGACCACAAAATCCTCTAAAAATCAGGGAGTTTTAAGTATACTGTATATAGATGCAGTTAAGATCAGTAAGTAGTAAAGGTTGCATTAAGAAGATCACAAGCATCTTATTGATTAATCAACCCCTGTATTTACATTTCTTGCTGTTATATGGGACTAGAGAGAATTATATCCTTGACAAATTAAAAACACATTACCTCTATGTTCTTAAAGAGCTCGTACTTCAGCCAGTAATAAATGAATTGTTTTGAAGAAGTCTGCACTATACCGAAGACAGATTTCTGAAGACCAGTGGAATAGTGTTCTACTTTTATCTTTTGTTGAACTGAAATGGGAGCAGTGGTGGTATTGAGCATCGTAGAAGTAAGATTGGGATCCATACTTACAGATTTGTCAACAGCAAAAAAAGTTAAATTTTATTCTGCAGTTTTTAAGTCTTATTAGCAGGATTTAAAATGCATGGGTCAAAAAGGGTACAAAACCACCTACAGATACAGTCCTCACTTCTCTTGAGGTCAAAAAGGAAGCCTCCCAGTTCTGTTAGATTCAAAGTATGGCATTCACTGCTTGCTTGGTGAGCCAAATCATAGATCAGTGAACTCCCTTTTATTCCCCAAACACCTCCAAGCAGCAGTGTGGGAGCAGAAGCATACTCTGGTGAACTTTTACATGCTATTCCTTCCCAGATGTGAGAGAGAAGGATATAATGTGAGTAATTTCTAGACTGTCAGCTTAAGCACATTTTTTGCGAAAGTAAACATGCAGATTTCCAGCATTTGGAAGCTGTTTGGTTTATGAAGGCTTTATCTATAAATTTCTTGGCGTAGTATTTACCTTCATGTGTGTGTTTTTGTTGTTTGTTTTTTTTTAAATTGCCAAAGACCTCAGCAGTGTGCAATGGCTAGAATATAATAATAATGCAATGATTATATTATCAAAAGTGGGAAATAACGTTTTGCAAAAGTTTGCATGTCATATCTCATGGAAAAATCACTGTTTGAGGCAACGGTGCATTCAAACCATATTAGTGCAGATTAGTACAAGCCTTCCTTTGTGGTTTTGTCTCTCTTTAGGAAGAATACTTAGCCACAGATGATATGCTTGTGGACTACTTCAATGAATTTTTGAGTCTTCCAGTAAGTACCTTACAGAAATCTCTTGCAAAATACAAGAAACACCTTGCCAAGATTAGTATTAAAGTAACCCAGCTTAGAACATTTTGCATTTTGCCACTGCATAGTTAAATCACTTTTACAATATGTCTGTATTTTAATGGTAGCAACTATTGCTCAATGCTGTTATCAGTGTCAGGAAAAATCATGTAGTATCTGGACTTTTGGGGGTGGATTTTTTTCTCGCAAATTTAGATCGCAGTGCACCAAAATAATATGAATAGGAAATGAAAGAAGCATGTGAATAATTATTCAAAAAGTATAAGGAGTTCCCTTTTATTCTGATGTCAAATGTTTGTCCTTTTTCATTCTTCTGGTGGTGCACTCAGTGATTAACAAACGTATTTTTCTCAGGAACCAACTCTGTTTCTCTCCATGGCTGTGAAGGTCTCAAAGTTGGCACTCC
The DNA here is from genome assembly GCA_013396935.1 of Baryphthengus martii. NCBI lineage: Eukaryota > Metazoa > Chordata > Aves > Coraciiformes > Momotidae > Baryphthengus > Baryphthengus martii. The sequence continues at coordinate 25,578 of VWZK01006097.1, forward strand.
CATCCACTTCCTCTCCCGTCTACAGCTAGGATACAGCCTTACAATGTATCCTGTGTGCTGATCTGATTACAGTTAGATCACCATACCTAGTGCTCTATATTTAACCAGTTGCTCTATATTTTACTCTTATAAGACTGGCATGTAACAACTATCTTGCTCCCTTGATATGGCAACCTCACCTAACTTCATTTTAGTAGTCCTGGCCCTGACTATCCCTGTTGTCTCCATCCCAACACCTCACACACATACTCCCCTGTAAGATGGCACAGAAATTTCCACAGTGTCACTCATGGTTCCCATGCTGATCTACCACAGAGCTGCCCCACAGCCTGTCCCCTTCCTAAAGCACTGCAGTCCAACAGGCTGCACTAGGAGAACATACATCCAGCTCTGCAACTTGCTTGGTAGGAGCCACCACCAGAGTTAGGAAGGGGCAGAATACTTCTTGGTGCTTCTTGAACCTAAGATTATAGTGCAGTTACTGTTGGAATAAATTCCATTATGATTCAGGCTTACCAAACTGAACTAAACATGGATGTGCTAAGCTACATCACAGGTTTGTGTAGAAGTACACATAATGAGACTTGCAGAACTAAGATTGGTAGAATGGGCTCCCTGTATCTAATTTTTACCTCAAAACAGAATCTGATGGTAATAACTCTATATCAGAGTGTGAGTTTTGTGAACAGCAGCAATACTGACTTCTTTCAGAAGCTCAGCCTTTATGTGCTTTCATCACACTGCAAGATTCCTACGAATATTTTTTCACAAAGCTTGGGAGACACAGATGGAAGAAAATGTGTCGTGAGAGGGCTCTGTCTTTTTTTTTTTTCCCCTCTTCCCTCACTAACCCCCCTCCTTGAAGCTGCTGTAGGATATCTGCCTAAATCCAAGCCTAACTACGTAGCTTTTAAATCCAGACCTCCTTCCATGTGCCAGATTGTAGCACAGGAATACCATCCTTGATGTCTTTACTGCTTATTTGGAAACTATGCTTCAAGTTTTCCCCAGTCACACAGGACGGAGCGGTAAGTTCAGCCTGCTTAGTCTCTGGGTCTTCTTGGACATGCACAGATTTCAGGACATCTATTAGAGGCCAACATTCTCCTTGGCCTCAGAGGACTCCTCAGCCCACAGTCCTGGCGCAGCTCAGCAGCTCTGAACTGCAGTGGTTGTCCAGGTGCTCCTGACAGCTCTCGAAGCTCATGGAAGAGAGTTCACAGACACTCCTGAGTAAACACTGGTTTATGCTAGTAGTCTTGATAGGTTTCTAAGGTGGCACATGGTCTCTTTTCTGTGTATTTACATATCTTCATGAAAATAGTTGCTAGCTGTTTTTTATCTGAAATGTTCTAATAATTGTTTTTATTTTCTCTTTGATCTTTTCCTGAGGATTTACTCTTTTCAGGATTAAGTTCTATTAATTCCTTGAGTTCTGTGGTTTGAATACCTTATATTCCCAATTTTCCTCTTCTCCTCAGAAGGCTTCTACTAAAATATGGCATTGAAATTTCCACTGCTTTATTCTTGTTGTGCTTATACGCTGTTGCCTGGGAACAGTATTACCCAGGTGTGCTAGTAGTTAGGCAACAAGTTAAACTGAAAATATTGTGTGACTTGATACGAGAAATCAAGGGTAACATATGCTTAAAAGACTGCCTCTGCATTGATTTATAATACACCACTAGCATACAGAAAATTGTATCACTGGGGACTTGCTATAGCTATAGCAGCAGCAGCAGATTTTTTTTTTTGCTTTTATTTACTGTATATCCTTTAAGCGATCCCGTTGCTATAATAATATTCAATACAGTCTGACATGAATATCTAGGTACTCCAAAGATCTACATTCTATAATGAAGGATAGTTTGTACAGAAAATGTTTTTGAAAGATGATATAATACCAAAAAACCCTCATGAGGGCACTTGTTGCCCGCAGTACAGTGATTTCACAGTAGCATAAACCAATTACATGACATACAAACAAGTTACACCTTCCTTAGTAACTAATCTAAAATGAAAGATTTAAGAGAAACATTGGACGGGATACATTTCCACTTCTAGCTGGTCAGGCATCTCTGGAATTTGAATCTTTGATCCATGTATTTAAAACATCCCAGAAAATTCAGAAGTCAGAAGTTGCCATCCAGCTCTGTGTTGGACGCCTCGGTAAGAAAGCGCAGTAATGTCAACTCATTTCTCCTGCACTCTACAAGCTGCCTGCTGCTCATTCCACCCTAAGTCCACGCTGGTGCCTTACCCCTCATTTTCCAGTGACTAGTGATCCTAATGAAGATACACTCCTCTTTGGAACCTCAAGGAGTTGCACTAAAGACAAGAGCTAACTGCACCTCAGCTGAAGGATATTCAGGAGATTACACTCTTGGTGACAAATCCCTGACACTGGGTTTCCCTTTCAGCAGAAAGCTACCGACTGACCACAATTTTATCAACTTCAGATATGAAGACTACTTTTGAAAATGATTCTCACTATAGAAGCTCTCTGAGTAGTCCGTGATCCAGAATTTGATGCAAGTGATGATTCTGAGAACAATTAGAGCACAAGTAATAGAGTTTGGGCCAATCAATCTTTCTGAAAACAGAATGATCTTTAAAACCTAGGGCTGTCTGTCATGTTAAGAGTATGAGTCTGTAAGATGGCTGGGGAAGGCACTCCCATTGAGTCATGAGGTTCAGAAAGGACACTCTTGCTTTCTACACTTCCTAAAAGAGGAGGCTGGGTGCAGTTGGATCCAGTCCTAGTCCCAGACTTGGTTGATCGTTTGTGTTCAAAGGATTAGGTGTGTGGCCACCTATCAGAGCCAACATTAGCCTGTTTCAGAGAACTTACACAGTTCCTGTTTCAGAGCTGACCTCCTGTCCTTGCTTAAGCCTGGTGTGAGATCAAGAACTTCTTCAGACTTAGCAATTCTCCACCGGCTTAAGGAGGTTCTAGCTTAAAGTGGTGCTGCATCTCAATACAGCAAGCCTGGCTGTTTTCCATGCTGTCAAGAGTTAAAACAGGCCTGATCTAAAAGTAGCAGATGATGGAAAGGGCAGAAAGTAAAAAGCAATTGGCTTTACTGCACAGTTCAGATCATTCCTTGTTTTGAAGATGGCTGTGGATAATTTGATGCATCAATGTATACTCGTTAGTGTCCTCTTGTCTTTTCCAGGTGTGTGGAGGGAGGCTGCAGGTGCCAATACAACCTTCCTTAAAAAGACTTTTCCATAAATAAGACCCTTCATGTATCTTATGTTGAGACATACCCAGGACTAAAACTTGCTTGATATCTTCCAAGGAAGCAAAAGAAATATTCCTGATCTATTTTCTTATTGATAGTGAGTTTATTCAGAATGTTCTTCCCTTTTAGTTAGATTGTGGTATGTAATCATCACTTGTGTCTTACTCATCAACAGAAGGGAAATCCTGCACTCATTGAAGGCAATGGGAGATTTGCCATTGACTATGTACAGTGTGAATTTTCCAGGCATTTCATAGACTTGTTCAAATTCTCTTCTGGTCTGAACTCTTACTGACATTTATTTATGATACACACATACCTATCTTAAGGAAGTTTCGTCAAAGCTCCTGGATTCATTCCCACTCTTTCAGGGCCTTAACCTAAGAGGCAACCAAGCTGTGGTCATTCTGTTTCTCTTGGTGTTAACCTACATTATTTGGGGTGGAATGTGGTGAACATACATACTTAAGTGTATCTGAAGTCGAGTATATCTAAGAGCTATTAAGGCAGAGGACAGTGAGATTTATATGTCTGGTATCCTGGCAACATGGCAGTGGATGTTATTTTGGTTTGTTTTGGGAGGATGGGAGAAATTTGCCCTCTCCTCAGCTAAAGTGTATAATTTTAGGTTTCAAAATTATGTACTCTATTTATTCTTCAGCTGAAACTGTATTCTATGTGCATTTGACAACTAAGAAATTTATTTGCTGTGAAAAATGTGCATGTAATTTTTAGTTCTTTAGTAGTATTGCTGTACCACAGTCTGAAAACAGCATTATTTTTTGTTTGGAGATATTTTTTTTTCTGAAGGTGAGATTGCTACAATGAGTTACATTGCTCCCCTTGAAACCAGTATGACCACTTCCTGTGTGTGAAATAGTTTGCGAAGTGTGTAGACATATCATTTGTTGGTATTCTCAAGTCCCTGTTGATCCTATTTATCGTGTTAAATTCATAATATATCAATCCCAAGCTTCAAGGCTCCTGCCAAATCTGATTTTATTTTTTCTTAATATCTTGAGGTATAACTTGGCTCTGGTATAACTTGGCTCTCTATCTTCAAAGGATCAAAAATTGGCCCAAGTTAGAGAGAGAATGAGACATTTAGTCTTTGGTTAGTGTATTTTACTTATCTGTAAAAAGCTAAAACGTTTGCCAGAAGTGGGGTAAGAAAGACATTTTTTAGCATATTAGATTGGCACAGGTAATTTTTCCCCCTTTCTTTATAGTGTAGTCTATCACCCACTCCTTAACATAGGCATCTTTACTGAAGAGATTTCTCATTATTGCAGTGACCTAGAATATTGGGGGTGCCATAAACCTCTCTCATTGTCCTGTGAAACATTGTAGGATTTTTTAACATTTGGCTTCTGTGGGAAAAGTTTGAAGTTCGCTACATTGAACATGAGTGTTATTTGTGGCTTGTAATGTGTGGGAATGGTTAGATTGCATGTTTAGCTCTAAAGTTCTCCACATTATGAAAGAGAAATGGGTCAACTGATTCTCTCTCCTCTACCATAACTGGGAAAATGTTTCCAAAAAGAAATCATGTTAATTTTCTTTTTAGTGTGTTCCTATTTGCTTTTTGTCATAGCATTACGACTTTTATTTTTGCAGTGGGCATGAGTTAAGGAGGTCAGGACTTACCTCTTCTTTTATTGTGCTTATAAAAACATTCTGATTTGTCATTCTAGTTTTCTTAAGTAAGTGAGTGAAACGTGCTTCTCTAGAAAGGTTTAAACTATTCCAAAATGCTTTTATGTGATAGTTTGAGTTACTATATCTGGTAGAATTTAGGATTTGTACAGAATCATAGATCACTTCAAACTGGAAGGGGCTTTGGGGAGGTCTATAGTCCAGCTTCTTACTCAAAGCAGGACCAGTGCTTTAGTATTGAGACCAGGTTGCTTGGCACTTTCTCCATCTGGGCTTGAGAACCTCTGGCAACTGATTCCATAGTCTCTCTGGATAGGCTGTTCTAATGCTAATCATCCTACAATTACATTTTTTCTTATATCCAGTTGAGACCTCTTGTTGTTTCAGCGTATGACCATGGTCTCTTGTCCTCCCACCATGCACATCCGTAAAAAGTCTGGCTTTATCTTCTCACTAACCTCCTTTTAAGTCCTTTAAGACTGCTCCTAGGACTTTCTAGAGCTGTCTCTTCTTCAGGCTAAACAAGCCCCCTTCCCTCAGCTTGTTACAGGGCAAGTGCTCCAGCCTCTGACTATCTCAGTGACTTTCTTGTATTGGGGACCCGAAACTGGATGAAGTATTTCAGATGTAATCTTACCAATGTCAAGTGAAGAGGATCTACTGGCTACTCTCTGACTGAACAAGAAATATGCACACCTCTTGTAGTTACCTAACCCCAGGAACATCACCTTGATCCAAATTCCAAAAGTCTGGACTAGAACCGCCCTTTTTCCAGTCAAGTATGTAGCGAATGAAGTCTTAATCTTATGCCGTCAGTGTATGTTCTTCTCTTCCATTGGTATACTTCTCTTATAAATGGTTTGCAGTCAGACTTCCAAAATAGCAATACACTTTACATTTAAAAACTTGCCACTGTTTCAGTACATTAAAGTTGCCATATGTTTTCTGTTCCATTCATTAGAATGTGTACTGAAAGACCTAGATATAAAGTAAGTTACAAAGGATTAAGTAAAAGTAGATGTACGTGATAAACTTAAGTTGTCTTTGCTTAGTTTTTCGTTAAATGACATGGAACTGAAATAATCTGGTCGTGTCTAGTCCTGTAGCCCTATATTATGGAATTTGCACTTTGCTTGTTTTTTTCCACAAGCAAGAGCATTTCAAATCATTAGAGACTGAAGCACCTTGTTTCTTAGTGTACTTTCTTCTATTTATTTTTTTTAAAACACATACACAAAAAAAAGGTAGAACATATTTGGAGGTTAGTGAGGGTGCACAGTTAGTCACTTAAAAGCTGGTAGCAGCACAAATTAGGTTTGAAAGTAAATTAAATGTACACATAGCAATTTAGGAGATCTGAATCGAGTACAGAGAAATCTGCTGCACACAAAAGGCTCTTTAAAATGTTATTCGGTACATCTGGAGAAAAAAACCCAAAACAAACTGGAGTACCCTGGAGCAAATTAATGCCAAAAAAGGCTCAAGGTGTCAGAGAATAAAATCCAAGCCATGATTTCAACAGAAGTTAGGTAACTAAACAGACTAATGCAATTCAATGCATGGGTCCGAGCAGCGATAGTCTGATGTCATAGGCTACTGATACACTTAAAGCTCTCACATGCTATGTATTTTGCCAGGCTGAGCCACCACAGTGAGACGTTATGGGACAGGTAGGGAATGTTGTAACCACATATTGCAGCCACATGGTTTGATCCTGGGCGTTGCTCTACAAGATATTGATCAACAAGGGGGCTTCAAAGAGAAGCAACAAAACACCTGACACCGACATGGTCATTTTGAACTTATATAGGTGTAAAGAAGAGCATGTATTCAGCATATGTAGTATGTATATGAATGATGTCTCTGTGCGTATGTATGTGATATATGAAAAAATTCAAGGAAATGAAAAACACGGTACTTAAAAATAAAATTACTTTATTAAGTGCAGGGGAACGACAATTATACAAACACCAGGTGGGATCCTGTCTGAAATGAAGCCAAAAATAATTTTGGCACTGGGTCTGGTTATGGACAGGATTTTCTTCAGTTCTTAAATACAACATGCCGCCTTGTCTTCCAGCTCAGCGTGGAGATGCTTATATGGTCTGGATGTATATAATCTTACATTCATAACCCCCATTACTTCTGTAAAATCCACTCATATTTTCCCATCTTCATTTAAAGTAAGAAAATTTGAAAGAGTCTTTTAGGGAAATAACTAATATCACAGCTCAAAAGATGAAAAATGGCAGGCAGGTTTTTTTGAGTTGACAAAAGTTACATTTACGTAGCTGAAGTTGGTTTGTTATATGTCATGTATAATACAGTATCTTGCTGAACTAGTGCTGTATAATCAATGAAACATACTACAGACAATAGGTTTTGGTAGGCGTTCGACCTACAAGTAACAACATGGTGAAAAGCCTTTCCTACATATGGAAATCTTCAGATTCATCCTCCTCAAATGCATCTCACATTTAAAAGTTCATCTTCATTGCTCATCTTTTTCAAGCCTTGATTGATTGTGATGCTGAATGGGAGAATAACACTGGAAAGCTGATCTTGCAGGTATATATTCTCCTGCAGAACAGTTACTAAGGTCACTGTGAATTATATATTTTAGGATCTGTGTAATGGATCTATTATTTGCATGTTAAAAAGAATGGTCTGTGATCTAGAATGAGTTTAATTATTGACAATTAAGCATAGTGGAGACAAAATGCAGGAATGCTTTGGAAAGCTATACAGTGAAGAGACTAAAGAACAAGAATACAGAAAAGTTACTATTCTAGGCTCTGAACAAAAACTACAGCAGGCAAGAGATATAAACGTCGTAATACCAGCTTGCATTCTGTAGGATGCTTCTATGCTATAAAAAGCAACTTTCCTAAATGATAAGAGTTCCCTTATTACAATATTATAACTTTTTTTTTTTGTAGACTTTTGCACAGACAGTTAAGTTTAACTCTGACTTGGGGATTTTTGAAGTAGTTAATGATGCCCCAGAACACCTGGAAAGGCAAATGAAAAAAATTCTACATGATCAGAAACCTCCAAACCCCATTTATGATGTTCTAAGGAAAGCAAAGAATGACGGGCAGCTCTCCAAAATGCGCAGCACTTCTCCAACCTTCAACATTCATCCAAATTACAACACTGTGGTAAGCATCTTATAGCACCATAGTTTATCTTACTATAGAGATACTGGCAGTAGTTATTGTTGTGTTTGGCTTGGTAACTTGGGAAAAATGTTAATTTATGTTAGGAAAACATAATGACGGGCCAAATTATGCCCTGCAATGCACATGTGTCTAGCAGACAAGTGAATGGAATTACAGATGTACATCCTGTGGCACAGAATTTTGAAGATTCTGTAGGACAGGATTCAGTTGTGTGGTCTGAATACTTTTTAATATTAAAAGAAAAAATATTATGACAACAGTTACTTTACTAGTGATCTCTGGAATGTGCAAATTGACTGAAACTAATGCATCTCAGTCTTTCCTTATTAATTAATTTCCTTGTGTGGCTATGAGCTCATCTGTGGTCTGGCAACACATAGCTCTTCCATTAATTCCCAAAGCATTTACATGATTAGCATCAATTTAAATGGCCAGAGAAAATAATCTTTGGCAACAAGAAAGATAAATTAATGGAAAGATATGTTGGATTTTAGAAAATAAGTCTTATTTCAGACTTGCTCAGACACTATCAATTTTGATTTTCTTACCTGTGTACTTTTAGGGCTTTCTTCAGCACCAAATTATGCAGGTTAAAATCAGGAGCTGAAGCACCATATGCACCTGAGAGAATACAAACCAGTATAATTAGTTGTGGGAGTTTACCTTTAAATAACAGCTTTGGAGGCAAAAAAACTTATTTCACTGTGATATTTGGTTTATTCCTTTCTTGCTTAGTTTGCATTGGTGTGACTGATGTGACTTCATTTCATTCAAGGCCAGTCTAAGGTCTTGCTACAGTTTTAGAGGCGGCTGCTCTAAATTATGTCATAGCTGGAAAACTGAGAGAAAAGCAGGGAGCTGTAACAGACTGCTGCTTTGCCCAGTATAAGCTTAATGATAAATGATATGATATAAGCTTAAAGAAAAGAAAACAGTGTCAGAGGTCAAAAGGCAATTATATTTAACAAAATGATAGTAATGTGAGATTGTGATTATCTGTATCTAAACTGAACAAAGCTTACAGACATCTCTACAATGTTAAATAATTATTTTCACAACTGCTTTGCTTGAGAGCGCAAAAGCAGAAGAGCTAGCCTCAATTTCTTATTTGCTTTCAGGATTCAGCTGAGGAAACGAGTGCTTGTGCAAGTGTGATTAACATTGTCCTCTGGGGTAACCTCACACCATTGCAACTTTGGATGGCCTTGACAAATTCAAAGCCATTTCGCTATTACTTACATCTTTCATGTGATTTGGAGCAGCAGGACTCCTGTGTTATTTCAGAATACATTTCTTTCTCTGGGCCATTTCCTATAGATGGGAAGCATGATGGGTTTTGAGGAGCAGTATACCTTAGTACACTTTGTTCTACTTTTTTAGAGAAAAGTGTGATGTTTCTTCTTATTTTTCACTCCTTTACTGGGCGAGTAACATAGATGCCTCACCAAGTTCAGTTTGGCATCTCAAGGCTGAGCTGGAACAACACGACCTGCAAAACAGCATGCCAAAATTGTTATCGTAACTACACAAGGTGAAAGGAGTCAGCTTCATTCATTGTACTACACTATGACTGAACTAGAAGTCATCTCAGACCGACTACATCAAATAGTTCAGTTCAAATCAAAGAAGATTTGATCTTTTAGGCATCAGATGATTCTACTTCCTTTGCTTTGACTGCTTTCTTCACAATTGACAGTTGCTTTGAATGTTACATTGTTACAAAAATTCATCTTGAGAAGCCATTACTGGCACGTTACTAATGGGAGAATCCTACTAGGTCTTACAGCCTGAATTTAAACACATCTTGCCTAAGAAATACACTTAATAGTATTTTTCTCTGTACTTTACTTCCCTTTCACATTGTTCTAAATTTACATATAAGCAAAAGTTCTCTGTGTGTGTGCATGCACACTTGCAAATTATTGATATGGAGGTAAGCATCTTCTTATCAATACTGAAAATCAACTTGATGTAAAATATATTAAGAAAAAAACCTGTGGAGTTGGATAGAATTGATCACAACTATGGAAAGAAACTGGCTGGCGTCCCAAATACTTCACTTCAGAGAAACCCCAGTTCAGCAAAGCACTTAAGTATGTGTTTAACTTCCCTTAACTAAAGTTAAACACATAGCTTAAACTTAAACATGTGCTAAAACCTTTGCTGGATTGAATCCTAGCAAGGCCTAAAGCTGGCTGGGTAAGCAAGCTAACCAAGATAACAAAATCCATCAGATTAAATGTAGCATCTTTGGGGAAGGGGGAAGAGTAGAGATTATTTCCTTCTGATACTATATATAATTTTATGAAACAGCCCTGTACAGATGTGACTATATTATGAATCACTCAGATAAAAAAACTGGGCTGTGAGTCAGTAAATACATAAATATTAAATGCAAAAATAGGGAGGTGATCTTCTGTATTTCAAAAATAGCTTGTCAGTCACCAAAAAGAGGCATACAATGTGTGGTTGGGAGTGATTAGTCTCCATCTCCACAAATTACATTGTATGAGCCATTGCCAACATAAGCTTTCCATATTTTGAAATAATTTCTTCTCTGTAAACGAAACCATCCACTTTCTAAGTAATTCAGATTTTTTTTAATCCCCTACAGATATATATGAAGCAGAAATAGCCCTTGTCCCTAATGGAATATTAGCTCATGGAAATAAAATTTTAAATGTAATCTACATAAACTGATTATTTGATATAGCAAAAAAAAAAAGTAGCATCATCCATCCTTGCCCAAATTTCACTTGTTTTTACAGACAACAGGAGTTCCTGTATTCTTCCAACTCATCAGTCTCACCTTCACTAAAAGGAAAAATGCACCTCAGATAAATAAAACATGTCAACCCCTAAGAGTGGAAAAAGTAGGCTCTTAAATAAAAATCAAAGTGTGCTGTGTGTCATTTCTAATGGAGACAGCTGGGGATCACTGTGGTCCATGGTCCTGCTCTCTATTTAAGACCCTACGGCAGTTGTTTTTTTTTGTTAGCTGTCTCTAAGCAGCTCGCTGCTCACTGCCTCCCTTTCACCCCTCAAACCACTCTTTGGAGGCACCACCCTTTCTGCTTTGACATGACACTCGAAGCTTAGACTGCCTGGGCCTGATTCATAATGCGCTTAGGATTCCACTGTAAGAGTTTCTGTGTACAATGCAGTTATGTAATGATCCATCATAAAAGTGAGAAAGGTAATAACTGATTGGATTTTTATTAGTTTGATTTTGTTTTCGGTATCTACTGCTCTCTTGTTCTGGGAGAATAATTTGATTAAAGCATGCCTTATTCTTCAAGTTCTTGAGGAAAAATGTAATAGAACCTATTTATAAAATGTGATAAAGTCAGAAAAATCAGCAGTTTCCTATTGCAGAAAATTTATAAGCATATAACTTGCATTTGGAATTCCACAGTAAAAGCATGATTCATACACATTACTTCTGAAGAAAAAACATCTATGACTTGTTTAAAAAAGTACTCTTAAAGGTAAAATCAGATCTAGATGTTTTTAGCTGTTAATAAGATAAAAATAACTCAATTGTCCTGGCATGATTAAGGGTAAACTGGATAACAAAGGTGACATTCACTCTATACTTGTCTTTCTGAGACAGTACTTCTGTAGAAGGGGGATGGAAAGAATCAGTTACATGGCAAACAAAACAAGAAAGTCAAGAATACTGCAAATTTTTGGCATTTCTTTTTTAACAGTATCTTGATCGAGAACAAGCAATTCAGTGGATTAAGAAAGAAAGGCTTCCAGCATTTCTAGAAAGTGACTGTTACTTTGAATACAGGTATTGCAATCTTTTATGCTGTCTCTCATTTTTAAAGTTGTACATTTTCCTCTTCCATTTAATTCATATTGACAGTACTTTTAATATATTTTCTCCCACTTGTAGTCCTGTTTATTTAATTTTAGCATTTTTGTGATCTAGATAAAGTAAAATCAGTCACTTTTTTCTCTCCTTCTGTAATAGTGTAATACACATCGATTCATGTCTGAAGAAAATTACAAAGAGAGTAAGAGAGCGGGGTTTATGGATTTCTGAATCTCTGTTCCACAGAGATATCATGGTACAAATGCATCTTTCTCTAATCAACATGTAAGCAGTATAAGTGAAAGTCATGAATCTGTGAAATCTATTTGGAAAAAAACACAATTTTTATTTCAATGATTAGTTTTGTGTTTTTGGGCCTACTGTCAAGACTTCCTTTTTGAAAGATTCTCTGTGGGATGCTGTGTCATAGTTGGATGATTTACTTTTATACACTTGCTATATTTTTGCAGATGTCCTTTCAGCAGATGTTTAGGAGGTTTAGTGTGCTTTTTGGGAGTATCTGTCTCTACATCCCTTAAGATTGTGTCTAGATGCTGATAATTGTAGTGTGTTTCAGGGGTCCTACAAGGAGAGGGAGGCTGGCAGTATGGTCCACAAAACTCATGTTTGCTGATTATAATGATGGACTGGGGCATGGACTTCTCTGTTAGAAATGTCAAAATATTTTTAACTTTCAATATCCTGAAGACTGCACTTAAATTCAAGGGGAAAACTGTGCTAAGAACAAGCAAACTATGCGAGAGTGCTCCATTTTACCTTTAGTAGCGGCCTGCTTTATATGTATCTGGGCCACATGAAACACTTCGGTTTGCTATAGCAAAGTATTTCTTTGATCAAGCAGAGTTACCTAAGGGAATTATATAAAAGTAACTTTAATCATGTACTTAATTTCCATTGACATCAGTGATTTAAGTGGTTTTCTTGAATCAAGATAAGTTGAGATGCTAGAAGAGAGACACTTGCATTTAAATATGAAGATACCTCAATCCTAGAATGAAATCCTATTTGCCCTCACATAGTAAGGACAAATGAAACTGGGGGTTCACTCATGGTTGAAGGCTCAGGCACAAGCTTTGTCTTCCCTCCGCGTGCATCTTGGTTGGTTATGTACTGCTTTCTAACTGAGCTAAGTTCTGTCCCTCTTCTTGAGCCCAGAGCATCCTTATCATTGGCATGTGGTTCTAAGATTGCCTTTTCAGAAGATTGCACTACGAAGTCCTCATACAGCCACCAGCTGAACGTGATAGCACTGGCTGTCTCGCTATCACCTGAAAGTTCAATTAGTATAATCACTGCTGTGGCACTGGTGCTAGAAGACTACTTGTATCAGAAACAGGAACTGCAGTGTCTGGAGGCAACACAGGGTTTCTGTAGCCTGGGAGAATAGTTGCATTGTAGTGATCGAATTGTGCAAAGGCTTCTTGGCACGGCTTGAGACTGCATAGATGCACACATATAAGATCATCCTGATAGAAACCACTTTTACTGGTAAGGCTTGATAATGTGAGATGGTGGACTATGGAATGGCAGTACTGATGTTTACACACACGACAGCAGGTAAATGGTGATGTAATAAAGCAGATCATGAAGTTTTCTGTAGCAATTTATTTTAAGATCGACCATGTTTTTTATTGCCTATTCTGTGGAAAAATCAACTGTTTCTCTGACAAAAAACTAAAATTGTTTTCTTGTCTCAACATTTAATTTCAGGCTAGCTAAACTGCTGTCACAGGTAGAATGGAGCAAGACTGGCATTAATTTCATTATAGATAACAACTATTATCCTTGGATAAGGAAACAAGAACCAAGTTCTTCCCCTCCTGAGGAGGATGACATTTCGTTGACTATGAAGAAGTTCTACGCATCACTTGGCCAGGTAAAACAAACATGTTTAGTGGGTGTAACATCAAGGAAGATTGAATGCATTGGGTTAAATTATTGTAACTGAGGTCATAACTTAATTGGACAACTGATTTGCTGAATATTGCTTTTTTCAAAGTTATTTGTACTATCGAAAAAGGTTGATGGGTTGTAATATTCAGCTGCTGTCACACAGCTCTCCACTGGGAACTATGATTACAGAAAGCTACATAGATGGCACAAAATTTCTACAGACGGTAAGCCCTTTGCTCTCAGAAACGCTGCAATAAATAGCAAAATATGAATTATTCTATGACATTTCTTTTTCTAGGCTGCATTTTCTCAGACAAAGGATTGGTTTATGTCAGCAAAACAAAGTGAATCAGTGAAAACTACAGATTCATTTATGCATCCTGTAGCTTCTAGTCATATTCAAGATATTCAGTGTTTGCCTGGGCAGCATGGAAGAGACGATTCATTTAGTGAAAAAGAGAACCTTCTGGGTAAGTAACAGGGGCTCAGCCATAGTATTTCCAACTCTGACTAGGTGGAAAGAAAAGGCATTCCAAGTAATTGCCGCTAACTCCACTTATTACCTTCTGAGTATCTCATGGTATCTTGTTTCTTGTTTCTTTCCACAGCCACAACCCTTCATGAAAATTTCAGCTAGTAGCCAAGTAATTTTGTGATAGTAGAAGCCTCTTTTTTTTAATGTATTTATGTCTCGTAAATTTCAGCTGTGGGTTTTTTTCCCCCCCATTTAATATGTTTTGAAAGACTTTTTTGTCTGGATTCTTTGGGTATTTGATAATGTGTGATTTGTGTTGAAAGCATCTTCTTAGGTTATTCATATTGGGCACTTAAAGGCCTTTTTGCTGTTTCTTCTTACTTTCACTTAGATTCTGCTGCTGTTCATAAGACCTGTAGTTATTCTGCTGAGTTTTATAGGACTGACTTGTACAGTGAGAGCAGCATTAGTCTGTTTAAGTATGTATAGTCAAAGTCATCTTTGCTAACATGCTCCAGAAGTACTCAATTTGCTAAACATCTGGCAGAAGCAGAAAAGACATTCGAGCAAGTTAAAGTAGGAAGTTTCTTTCTCAGCAGGCCAGGATGGCAGGGCTTGTGTCATACCATGGGGATGATGAGGAGTTGGGGAAAAAAAGGAATTAAGTAGAGAAGGGTAGACCAAAAGACCAGGGTTGTCACTGTTCTGAACTTGTTAGTTCTGAAATATCTCTAAATGGGAAGAAGTAATTTCTGGGTGGTAGGTTGGACTGCAGGATTGTTAACTGTTTCCAGAGCCGTCGACATAATTGTTTGTTTTGTCATGCTTCTATGTAAGTCAAGATCTTACCCAACTTACAGAGACCTGTTGGATGTTTTAGTCTTTTGCAATAATCAATGTAAGTAGATAAAGAACAATCACTTACTAGCCTCCTTGGGCCTAAACATAGAACAGGCCTGCTATATACTGTGACTTAGATCAAACCATGACCAAACGCTCAGGAAAAAACCAGGCCTTGCAGCACAACAAGGTGGTTTAACAAGTGCTGAGGAGCTGGGATGTCAGCTGGTTAAGCAAGACAATTGGCTCCAGAGGGAGTTGTTCCTGAACTCTCTTGCTCTACTGGAAATCAGCAGGGAATGAGTTTCTGAGTCATGGGCCTGAGCTTCTAGCCAGATAGCAACAGCAGAAGCACCTCTGTTATTCCCTGCTCTGCATCATGACATGGTCTGATTGTTTTGCAGCCGCACACTTTAAGTATGTTGCATTTTTAAACTTAGAAATGTTGATACACATCAATCAAAAGGGTATTCAAAGATATTTTCTAATTTAATGCAGAAGCAGGTTCCCTGTCTAAGGAGTGCCATCAATGGAGTTTCCTTTCCACTTCAAGGACAGCATCAGCAAAACCTGACATTATCAGGGAGAGATCCAAAGAGCCTGAGGAGGGTTATTCTGTGAGCCTTGCTGAACCTCCTTCCCACACTCAGTTAAGAGTTTATCTAGACCCGAAATGGGACAATGCAACGAAAGAAGAAAACAGACAGGAAAGCACAACTTTTCAGACTCCAGAAGAATTCATACCAGCTTATACTCAACTTGTAATGAAGGAACCCACTTCAGAACTGACCTGCCAGCCAGCTGCTGACATTAAGAGTGATGTGGATTTGTGCAAACAGCCTGAAGTGCTTACACACAAGTTAGCAAATGATGAATTTGCTCATGGTACTGCAGAGTCACGCTTTTCCCAAAGTTCTGCTTTTACTGTCTTGGACTCCAAAGCAGATATAAGAGAACAAGATATTGAAGAAGTAAGCTTAAAATCAAGTTCTGAAAGTGATGGGGCAGACAGTAGGGCTGCCTGGTGTATTAGTCACAGGACTTACGACACTGGCAACAGACACCAGTTTGAAAGATTCCAGAAGTTCATTAAAGGAACACTAGGGGAGAAGTACTGGTGGCTCTGGATGGATATTGAAAGACTAAAGGCTCTTAAGGATACTACAAGGCAGCAAAGGTACTTCTCATCATTTAACAGTTATTCCTATTGTTATAATACTTATAACCCAGTTAGATCAATGCAGATTTGGAGATTTGGAATAAATTGTAATGTTTGAATAGAACAGACACAATTAAAATAATCAAGAGCCCTGACAAGGTAAATCAGAAATGATTCTGCTGAAGCTGATAAAACTCTTTTTGCAGAGTCATGTTTGCAAAGCTCAATGAAGTCAGAAGCATCATTGCATTAAGGTTTTACTAGAAAGAGATTTGGAAAACAGATGGCAACAGAAAGAAAAAAAGCAGAACTTAAATTCACAAGTAGGTCATTCAGCATGACAAGCTGCTTTAATGAAAGGCTTTGCTGGATTCACATTGCCTATTCCAAGGCACTGTACCTTTTATCTTACATACAACTTCTCTATCATGTGGAAAAATTGTTTTTTTTGCCACTTGCCATTAAAAACATTTTGTGTGACAGCAGTTTAACCAGAATGATGAACTCTGCTTGGTTCTGTATAGGATCTGATACATGTTTATGTGACTGTTTTTGTTTACTCAAGGCAACTCAGTAAGATGAAAAAACTCTATCAGCTGAGCAGTGGAGACTATTTCCTCAGTTCGGAAGTGTTACTCAGACTTGATCTACTGCATGGAGATCGGTGGAATATAAGGCATTTAAGACAGATTCAACCTGAAGTAGTGAAACCTCTACTTCTTTACTGGTATGAAAAAATGAACATGAACTAAGATTCTATTGTTTAACGCATTTCCCTTTTCTTTAATAAGCCTATTAGGTTTATTTAATCTCACTTATCCTATTGCAATTATGAGAAGCAACATCATCATGAATACTGGCAGATGTTGCCTCTGAATTTTTAGTAGAGCCTAAAGTAAACTGCAATCTGTGGAGAAGCCAGGTAGATCTGCCTTACTGAGCCCTTGTTATTTTACTGCCAGAGCATCTGAGCTGCTTTGTGTAGAACTGCCTTGGATACCATTCAACTAAATTTTATGCTTCAGGGCAGGGAAACCCCTCCAGGTATAGAAGGCTAATTATATCCTAATCCATTCCCGATATTACCCTTCTCAGGTTTCTGAGGATGCTCTGGGTATACATCAGTATTATACACACCCTGAGACTTCACTGTTTGATGTCTGCCATACAAATGCCTTTTAGAACTTTACAGCTGAAATGAGAGTACAAATTCTAAGCTGTTTCCAAAATATAAACTAAATCTTTGAAGGTGGTGTGAACTTTGCTGTGGAGACTCATGAGAGGTGGTCTATGTCCTGTGACCTATAATCCTTTCCTGTCCTTTGCAGTAGGATGGATGGGGCGTATCCTACTATGGAGTCATATAAGGACAACTATGTAGTGGTGCACAATTTGCAACTTAAGTTTCTTTACATGTAGCTCGGTTTTAGATTTGGAAGAGTGCAATACTAAATATCTTTAACGCTAACTGTTGTTTCATTCTAGGCACATAGACCACCATATCTTGATACAGTAAATACCGTCATGGGGGGAGAAAAAGCAGCCAAATAGTCCAGTAATCCATGTTTTGGGGATTTTCTACTTATTCAACGTTTGCTTTTTTTTTTTTTTTTTCCCCCCCTCCAGGGGTCCCAGATTTTGTGTCACTCATTCAATAGCAATAGAAACTGCCAGTGCAAAACTGAAGTTCTGGCACACCTGCCAAGAGAAACCAAGGGTGGACATAGATCCTTTTCCACAAATAGTATCGTTGCTACCACTGACACCTAAGTCTTGCATGCCCAGGATACCACCTTCTCTTCCTCAGGTAGGTAGGACCACAACATTGAAAAACAAAACCTTATTCCATCAAAAATTAATGATAATACTCCTTGAACTCAATGGAACAAGAATATGGTACTTGGTTGCTAGGAAGTCAAGATTTAGCAAGTGGGTATGTTGCAGATGGTTATGAATAAAAATACAAGAATATTTTACTATACTTTATGCAACAGATTGCTGCAAAGTAAGTCAAATTATTTCTCAGTTGCATCCTGGCTATTTCATTAAGTCTTTTGGATAGATATTTTAGCTTGGAATTCTTAGACCCAGAAAATTAAACATCTAGCAGCACAGATTCTGCCCTTCCACCAGCCTTATCTTAATCTAGAGTAATTCTTGTAACTTCACTGCAGTTACCCTAGCATTTGTAAAAAGGGAAGAATTCTGCTCACATTCCATCACTACAGCCCTCCAATTAGCTACATGTGATTTTTGCTATATACAGAGGGCCATGAGCCACAAAACACAGACCTTTTCACAGCGAGTAGCTTGCAGGTGGCCAATTCAGTTTTAACTGTTTTCTTCCTTGAAAGATTGATTTTGAGAGGTGACTGTTATGAAAGCTGCAGATTTTCAGCAACAGGGTTAAGCCGCAGGACAGAAGGTACTTGGAGAGAGTGAATTGAGACTGTGGTTCCAGCATCAAGAACTGGATGGGATATGACACAGATCTGTCCACACACCCCTCTGTTACTTTGAGTTGGATACTTTTAGACTACAATTATATCTTTTCAAAAGCTAATTAATGGAGATAATGCAGGGGAAACACTGGGATGGATTTTCCTATTTAGAAGAAGCTGGGTTGAGGAGCCCGATTCCTGCTGATCACAGCAGGAATGGGAGCCAGAAGCAGCTATTTCTTACAAAGATCAGTTCTGGTTTTGCAAGGCGTGCTACGACTCAGGACTAGCTGTAGGTCAGGCAGACAGGATCCTAACTCTGCAGGATTTCCAGCCCCCACTGAATTCAGCAATTGAAGAAAATGCTTGAACCTCACAGAATCAGGAGATGGACCATTTCTTGTTGCTTTTTTTCTTCTTCTTTTTTTTTTTTTTCCTTGGACTTTTGAAAGGCTCCACTGTGCTTGCAAGAGCTTAGAAAGAGCAGCAATTCAGGGTGAATTTGAGGGCACTCTGAATGCAACTGATGTCTCAAAAAAGCCATAGCATGATTTTGTTCATGATTTTGTTTTGTGTTGCAGAATGCCCCCTTTCTCTCCTAGTCTGAGTGATATCTGTCTTATAGTGAGCTACGTAAGATAATCTTAGTAACGATTCACAAAGCACATTCACATGCTCTTCACCTGACATTTTCTGTAATTCTGTACAAAGTAACATATTTCTACCTGTTAAAAATGCAATTTTTAAAATATAGTGGTTATTTAGGCATGCTGAAAAATCTTACAAGATATTCAGATGCTTTTTGCAATTTGCAGTCTTATACATTCTGATTAACAAGGAAAAACAGTCTTGAAAACCCCTGAATGTTTTTGAGTAGCTAATGAGAAAATGTTAAGAAAACACAAAGGTGTTGCTTTATTCATAATTTCATAATTGCCTTATTTTTCTTTTATGTCTTTTAGAAAAGTAGAACAAGCTCCCCAATAACTCTATTAAAACTAGCTATGCCAAATTTCTCTTTGAAGACATCATCAAGAGTATCACCTACCCTGCGATCAAGTCAGAGTCCCCAAAGGGATGACATTTCTAGCAGTAGAAAGTGGTAAGTAAAAAAGTCCCTTGTAGATCCTCCTGCACACCAACATAACTCAAATATTTATGAACGGCATTTAGATCCTACTGTTTTCATGAATACTTTACTTTAATACAATAATCTGCTTAGTGAAGCACAGTTATGGTACAGATTGTGTGCATGGAGAATTCTTTCCTGCCTGGTTAGTTTCTCATTTGTTCGTGCCACAACACAAAAGGATTTGTTTCTCCAAACACAAGTGTTTTACTCTCTTTTGTGTAATAGCTGATATTCTCTACATATGTTCATGTTCTTCTAACCTGTCTGCAGTGCTTGCCCTCAAAGATGTGCTGTGTCTGTCATTTCCACAGGGCCACATGAAAAAGTATTCCTCTACATTTTTTACATTTATTATAAATTTGAACTCCATGTGCTTTTCCCTCTACTATTCACTGTGTCACTCTACTTTTCTCATGCCCCTGCTAAGTTGTTTATTTTATAAGCAGTCCTAGTTTTTTCTTAAATACATATTGAAATTTTTGTTTGTTTATGAATTCAGGCCAAAGTCAGTGAGCAGAAACATGATTCATTCCTTAGCTTTGGATGGCACTGAAATCTCAAAGTACCAGGGTCACAGAAAGTACACCTATGCTGAACTGCTCCTGGTAAGTGCTACTTGAAAATATTAGTTGTCTCGAATAACAGTTTAAAGCACTTTATTCTGTAGTATTAAAGAGGGAGAAGTCAATGATGGGGAGAAATTGGTTTGATTATATGAACGTCAAAGCCTTATGCAGTGGTATAACCAGAATGTCAGCATTTTCTGTGTGGTATCTGTCACCTATTTGATAAGAAATCATGGCACTTAGAGATGTTTATTTTCACCAGAAAGCGTTGATCGTAGTCACCCCTGTGTTCAGTAGGCTATTATGGAAACCTGACTGCACAAATGCTTCAGTGAAATAATTGCCTAGGAAAGTATACCAGAATTACAGTGAAAACTGAATCTGCCCTAGAAAGTAATTAAAATAGTAAAATTCACAAGAAGAAAATGCTTCACTTGTACAATTCCTCTTTATTGCTTGTGTACTTCATTCTTATCTTTACTGAAGCAAACCTCAGGAGCGGCAGGCTGCACAGAAGAGCCTTTTACCAATAACTGTTCAAATGCTGACAAATCAAACATGCAAAACGTCAGGATTTGGCAATTTAAAATATATTCAAGCCTTTTCACATTCGTGGAATGATCACAAAACACCCTGCTGTCCCATGAGGATATTGATACCCATGGCCTCACAACTGAAAAAATCCCCCATATTATGAAATCTGAGCCTGTTTACAAATGCATGAAATTTGCTGATCGCTTGAGCACTGATTGTTTGTTTTCACATCAAAATCATACTTTATTTATTACTTCAATGCAATCATTTTACTTCTTTGTTAATTTTGACAGAAGAAAAGACTAATCTTTGCAATTAGAAACTTATATTCAGGAGATGTTCACACCACAAACTATTAGTTTTTATAGACCTTCACTGTGCAGAATTTCCCTCTGGCTAAGGGGGGGGAAATGCTATCCACTTACAGGGCTTGACTGGAACCTACAGTCAGAACCCCACAATTTGCCATCACAAATACGATGTGAAGGAGAATGCAGGGACTGATAGTTTAACTTCATATGGGGGAGGGGGATATTCCTGCTCTGCTTCACAAGTCTGTCTTCCTCTTGCCCTTCTCCACGCCTGATACTGTTTAGAAAGAAGCTAGTTATTAGTTACCACACTCATCTGCTCCCACTTCTACTGTCAGAGACGGCAAGTAAGCCAAAGTTTCTCTCTTGAGATCATCAGAAGCTAATTTACTACTTGTAACCTTCCCTGGCTTCTCTTGAGCATTGACAAAATGAATGTATTCTTCAGATGCTATAGGAGGCAGCCACATTAAAGAGCATGGATTTCTTGCCTCCTAAAATGCTCATGATTTTGCTGCTGATGTCAGTGGTGTAACCCTAGGAGACATCTCTTTTGTTCCATGATATTTAATTGTTTTAAGGCTTGACTAAATAACCACCTGTTAAATTCTCTTAATTAAAAACTCAGTAGCCTGAGCTGAGACAACTTTTAACAGCTAAGTGGTGAGGTTTAGTATCATTGGAACTCCTCAGATTCAGAGTTCTAAGGAGTTAATGACAGAATTAAGGCCAGGTTTGTTTTTCTGTTTCAAGTATTGAGGAACCACCTAAATGATGCCATGGTCATTTAGCTACTCTGCATGCCTTCAGTCATCAGACTTAATCCGTTGGATGTGAATATTTAGTGGGAGAATGGTATGGAGAGCTATGATCTATTACATATGCAGTAGAAAATGGAGTCTAGTTTCTTGCGATGAAGATACTAATTGAACACACTGCGTAGCCCTCCACTGCAATGTACTGACATTTGAAAATAATGAAAGCTTGTTATTCCTTGCTGTATAACTATATTTTATTTGTCTAGGGGAAAAGTGCTGCTGGCAGTGTTGTCTTAGGGGGATCAAGAATGGAAAGCATGCTGCAGTCTCTTTATTTGGAGAACCGAGCAGGCTACCACTTCACACACTTCTGTGAGAAGTCAGGGAATAAGGTATGAACATTTTCCTACCCTGTGATAATTTAGTCCACAATTGACTGAATGCCAAGTTACAGAGAGCAGCCAGACTGGGGGGAAAAAAAAAATGAGAAAGATTGATGACTGAATGAATTATTACTTGTGAGACTCCAATCCCTCAACAATAATAAACTGTTCATGTGTATATTCAAACTAATGACAGGTCTTAACCAAGCTGTCAGATCCTAACTATCTTAAACCTATTGGAAATCTGATTGTACCATCAGGGATAAAAGAAGACTAATAATTTTTAAAAACTAGCCTTTAACTTGGCAGAAAAAATGAGGTCTTAACCCACAAAAACATTTTTTTAAAAGATGGAAAATCCACTATGCTATTACTCATGATAATCTGCCTCCTTCTTACTTGTTGGGTTAGTGATGTCCAAAATCTCCAGCGTTTTATAAACGTTCTTCTGCTTCCACGAAGCTTCTTGGATTTCTGAGAAACATAACACTATTTCTTCTCTACAGTCAGCAAATCCATCATTCATTGCTGGGTGTAAATTGAGGATTGGTTGGAACAAGTTATGAATCTGAGTCAATGTTTAGTGGCTTTGTAGAAAAATTGAGTCTTTAGGGGAGATTTGAATGCAATCAAGATGGACATCTGTTTCACTGCTGGCACAACCCAGAATCCAGCAGCAGTAGCTAGAAATGCCTTTGGCTACCAGAAGGCAAGAGCCAATGTTTCCAAAGCTGAATACCTTCAGCTAAAAATGTTAAATGTGTATAGATAGAAATCTAAATAAAAGTAACTTATTTTTACATCAGAGATGGGCACACACCCACATCCTCTAGTCTTTGTAGGTGCCAGATTCCTTTGAAAATTATTTCCTCAAGGTTTTGTCTGCAACTATTGAGCCTATTCACTCATATGCCAGACCCGGCAGGCCACCTTTTCCAGAACAAAATTCCCTGACGCTATCTTTTTAGATCACTTTCTTTGTTGTCCATTGATGGGGGTTCCAGAGTGTTTTTAATATCCAAACCCCATAAGCACCTGATTAAGACAGAGGGCTTGGAGAAAGGTCTAGACTCCTTCTTCTGAAAGATCTTTTGATGTTTGAATTTACGATGCCAAAACTCTGTGCTTCAGAAATCACATAATGAAAATGTAATGATAGTCCCAGTAACATATGTCAAGTGCACAATATTTAATTGTTTTGGTTATTGCTGCAAAATGTTATTCTATCATGGCAAATATTCTGCATGTCCATTATGATAATTTCCTTTTTTAGTACTGGCTTTATGCCACTGAAATCTGGTTACTCTTCAAAAGTTAACTACTATGTTAACAATTTTAATAGCAAATATGCAAAAAGAATACAGTAAAAGATCACAGTGTAAAAATCAAAGTGTACACAGTGACAATGCCATTAAATATGTTGTCCTTTTGCCAGTATGCAATAGAATATTAAAACCATCTCAAATTGAGTTTGATTTATGATGACCCCAAGTTGCTAAGTAATTGCTTTCATTGGAAAGTCAACCTTTTATAATGCTGTGATATTTGGGTAGCTATAACTTACAATATTTTTATCTCTAGTTGTGGAAGAACAGTGTGTACTTTTGGTTTGACCTACAAACTTATCACCAGCTTTTCTACCAAGAAACTCTTCATCCTTTTAAAATATGCAAGCAAGCTCAAGTAAGTAGTAAATAATGTGTTTTCCATTCACAAGTACACGTGTTCTTTCCCGTCACAAATACATTTGTTCAGTGTAAGGACTGAAAAGAAGATAGAAAGTAGAAAAGCTTCCAAATCTTGACAATCCACACCAAAGTAAATCTGCATTGTGGACAATAAAAGAAGCTCTTTGGATTGTTTCCATGGAATTTCTTAATTTAAATGTTAAACTTGCACAGTTTGATTTCTAGGCTCTGCTGCCTGTTCCCAGTTTTATCTATTATACTCAGTTTATCTAATCTCCTCTTTGCTACTCTGTGTTGTATTTGGAAACTGCCTGCTTAGTGTTAACAACAAATATAATGTTTTTTTCTAAATCGTACTTTGTGCTGTACCTTTCCTTCTACCTTCTGTGTAGGTTAGAATTGCAGGTCTCTCAGTTCAGAGTTCAGATAACGACCTTAGTAATGAAAATGGATCTTTCAGTTGTCAGTCCTGTTTTACTGATTGTCAGGGCATCATTACGCTCTTTTTGCAGTCGTCATCCCCCCTAGTTGATCTTTAGACCCTCATTTACTGTCAAGTGGAACTGATATTTCCTATGAATGAACATTCTTAATTGAACACGCACTTTGAAAGTAAACCGGTTCACAATGAGCCATGAGTGCTGACAGCTGTAACTGACGACAGAGTAGTCCGATACTGCCAGGGAGGGGGCTCCAGCAGTGTGATATCATTAGAAGAACTCCAAGCAACTTTTAAAATTGCTTTGTCAAACTTTGGTCTGGTTTTTGTCTGTAAACCTTGTGTTGGAGTATATCCTATCTGCATATTTCAATATATACTGTAATAGAGCAAAACTACTTCACATATCCTTGGAACAAATATCTGTAGAGAGCAGTGGAGAATAATCTCTTTGTATGGCTCATGGTACAGAGCATCTGGACTTCTTTGAATTTGTTGGCTTTTCCTACTTTGAAATTTTACTGGGGCAAATGGCAGGATTTTGCATATTTGACCTGAATTCTCACCTAAATCGGTGTTATTTGTGCAGAAACTCCAAGCAGAGGCCAAGGCATGGATTCCTTCCTCTCTCCTGTCACACAGAGGTTAACTTTAACTGCTACCCTATTTAGCTGTTTTCCTCTCCAGCTCTATTTATGATCTGAGGCTGAGGGCAACTTACTGTACCCCTAAGACTGATTGTCTCTCATATCTGCCCAGGCCTCTGTGTGGCTAGGGCCTCACTCACAACAGACATGCAAGTTAACCGTATCTAGCCTGTGTCTTTATTTTCCTACGTTTTGTTACAGGGCAAATCTCAGGTTACAGTTCACGATGGTTTACAATTTGGGTTCATTTCATACCAGCTATCATCTTTCTGCAGTGATTGCCTGGATGAAAATTAAGGACTAGGTCTTCTTTACTTATCTTATTTCCACTGCTGGCCTGGTGGTGACAGCAGAACATCGTACAATCAGTGTTACCAGGCAATTGCACACACAGCCATTGAAGTAAATACATCAAAATGAAATATGCAAAACTGTTCCATTAGTATAACTAACAGCTGAAATGTAACATAACAAATCAACACATGTGCTGCAACATTTGGTATCATTCTCAAGATTGCCTTTTAAGGCTGCACAAAAATTATTGTTGTTTTCATTGGAACATGGTAAAGAGTCAAGTTGCATCCAATCTGCAGGGTCTGCTTACGGAAAAGATGCCTTCCCAAATTCTGTGCTCACCTTTGGCAAAATAAGATAGTAATTCCAAATACTCCTAAGAGAATGTGGGTCAGATTCGCACAACACGTTGTCATATATGTATTTTACTATTTACTATAGAAAGAGACATTGCGTATTCTGCTTGTGTTCTGCCTGTTTCCTGTTGGAAACAAGGGCAAACCTAGATCGCTGTGTATCTGCCACTCAGTGTTTCCTTTGTTAGGAATTTTTTTCTCAGCTTTATGACTAAGTAAATACATTCCAAGGAGTATATTCATTCATCCAGGGGAAGAAACTATAGTGAGAATGAAATCTGATAGATAAGAAAAACGATCAGTACTGGTAATCATTGAGAAACATATATGGTTATTTACCAGAAACACACACAGAGAAGTGAAAAATAAACTGGGATAGAAAAGCAATAAAGAAACACATACTGTAGTTTTCAATTAAAAAATAGTTATTTAGAGTCAGAAATTTTAATACAGGTATGGGAAGTACAATATTTTAACACTAGAATCACTTTAGATAAAGGGAGTTATCATTACTGTGAGATTTCAGTGTCAGATTTATGTTAGTGGAAGGTGATGATGGGAGTTAAGGCAGTTTAGCCTTTCCCTGTAAGACCAGGCAGTGCATTATATTCTTCCATCATATCATTCTGTCAAGCAGCTGCACGAGCTCATTATTTAGATCAGAGCAATATCCACTCCTTTGGGAAGCAATAGAAAGCACTTGGACATAAATAATTTTTGCTTTTCTTGGTTCAGTCTAGTAACTCAGATTGTTTACCAAAGCCGCCTTATCTGGGGATGAATTCACACCAAAACCAAAGGCCTGAACAATCCCTGATTTGGAAAGTAATAAATGAGGTCAAAGTCTTAATCTGAATTTCCTAAGCATTTCTTACCTCAGATTTTGGAATTATAAGTAATTTCAAGATGCAAACTCTGACCGAATTTCCAGATAGGGTTTTGAGTTCAGCCACCACTTACTGTAATACATTTACCGGAAAATCTATGGCTGGCAGGTAGGAAAATTCTTTGTGTTTTACAAAAGGAACAAAATATGAAATAAATGAAGTATGATGTACACTTGATGTCACATGCTTAAGATTTTTGTATTAATTTGATAATCTGTAAATTCATTTAATGTAATTTTTTCCTGTTTTCCCTCTAGAAGATTGGCCAGTGCAAAGTTTCACTGAGATTCAGAAACCCCCAAGACTTCCATGACATAGGAGTCAAAAAAGGCTACAAATACTCCTTTTTAAAGTATACAATGTATTTTCCCCCTATATCTTGCTAACTTCGTTTTCCAGTGTTGAAGGCTGTGGACACAGACACTTTTCCTCTTTTCTGGCTTGTCTATAACTTCTTGAAGTTGTTTTTCCCTCAGTCCCTGGATTCAAATCCATGCAGATCAATAGATGTGCCTGAACCCTTAGCAAGGGACACAGGGATGAAAGCTCTTTCTCATTTCTCCCCCACAAGATGCATTCACTTTACCACTTCATGATGCAATCTTTATACTTGGTCAAATCCCATGGCGATGGATTCTTACAAGAATTTAAGCAAAAATGTTCTAAATCCTCAGACACTGTACATCTGCATCCTTCAAAAGTGAAGCGGCCATTTTTTTTTCCTTTTTTTTTACAGCACTGTGTTATTTGAATTTGGTAAAGTGCACTCCTATAGCAAATTTAGGCACCTCTAAATTTCTGCTTTACATGTATTACCAGCCCTAGCTATCACATCTGGAAAAAAAAAGTCTGTCTTTACTACAGTTTTGCACGTGTGGAGTTCCAGAGGTAGAGCAGCCTGAAAAGGCAGTCCCTATATGACAATATATTACGATAGTGTTTATGTGAGCAGAATAATTTTTGGCCAAATCTTTCTTAGTCTGGGCAATTTCTGACTCTATAGGATGATATTTTTTGTCAGCTCTAAAGAAGAGTGGTGAATATACTCAAGTTAACCCATTTCATACAAGATCATGAAGGAAAGAAGAGTTCCATTCAAGAAACTTGTGGAGTGTTTGTTTTGACTTCATAATTAAAACTATGCTAAAAATGATCAACCATTTAAGGAACCAGGTTAAACGTGTGTTAAAATATTGAGGACCAATTTTAGACCTTTTCACCAATTAACAGATCCCTTCTGTAGTTTTATGAGTCATAACAAGTGAAGCAATATTGTCCTAATGACAAATAAAATGATTAACCCATCTTTAAAGTCTGTTTTTAAATATACCACATCTTTATATCATTGGGCTGGTCACTTTTAATTTGACTGTTTTATATGTTACATGTTTTGCATCAGACGAGATAGATCATGATGTAACAAAACTTTAGTAGTACTAAGGTTTTCAAAATAATTTCTAACTTTTGAAATCACAATCAATCTAATTAATGCTGTCTCTGTTAAATTTAAATGTATGTGGGGATTCGCTGAAAGGCATAATTTAGGATAAATGTGGCCTTGTTCTTCATGTAGGATTCTTCCTGTGGATGCGCTCATTCTTTGACCTTACTCTTACACCTGGGGGTATTTACTGCACTGATAATATGAGCCACAATAGCCACGAACCATCCTTGTTTTCAGTGCTTACATCTATGTAAAAAGGGGTGGAATCCTGCATAAACAGCAAGTATGTTAGTCATAAGTTTTAGCTGGGGGATGGATGTGAGCCATTGCAGCCCTGTATTCCTCAGTGGTCTGATATTAGGAGGGTCTAAATGGTCTGTTTCAAACTGTTAAGGTCTGAAATAATGAGGATGTAGTCTGGTACTGTTGTTGTTTGAAAGAGTCTAATAAATCAGAATTTCACTTAAAGAGAAACATGATTATTCAATGTACTCAAGCATTCTTCCACTGTGTTAAAAATCTAAACACAACAGTGTTTTATTACTGACTGAACACAAAGTAAATTAATTATTTTTTATTCTTTGCTGCTTTGTATATCTGCTAGTCACAGCTGGATTTAGCAACATAAGGAAAATGAGAATTATCAGGTTTGACAATTCTTCATTGTCAAAACTATGACAATAAATAGTGAAGATGGACTTCTCAGTGCTATCCTAGAGAAAAATTCTATTTATGCTACTAGTCTGATCCCCTGCCCCTATGTTTGAAAATCAGTTTGAATTTGACAATATGAAGAAGAGAAAACATTTATAAATATATGAAATTTATTACAGCAGCATCTTTTCCCACTTGAGTTCCTAGCTGCAATCAGAGTCAAGATATTCTGGAATATCTTCTTCCAAGATATTCCTGGAAGAAAGTGTTTTTCTTTGAGTTTTAGATGTTCTTTTCATAGCAATTTATGAAACATTTAAAAAAAAACAAGAATTTGATTTAGGAGACTATTTGGAAAAAAAAAAAAAATCATTGGAAATAAAAATAACTCTGTGCTTCAAGAATGAGCTTCTAGCAAGAAGGAAACATTCTCCAGGCTCAGCTTTCTTCTGTTTGTACATATTGAAGGCAAAATCTGTGTGCTTTGTTAAAACAGTATATTGTAATCCTTGCTTTGGGAAGGATTCAGACCTCAGTTGTACAGTGACATCTCCTGCTATGGATCCTGTACCATGGTGAATTCTCACCAATGTCAAAGAACTGTGCAGGAGAATCTCCACATAGAATGAAATCTTACAATTTTTCATTAATTTCAACCTTAAATTTACAAATTCCTATCTATTCAGAAGTAAGGCTCCTGCACAAGCTGGCCCAGCACATATTCTGCAAAACAACGATGCAACCTAATGATGAGCGCAGCTGCTGTAATGATTGTTGTTATCTGAACCTAACTAAGAATCAGCCAAATATCTCCAAGCAAAAATTACATTAAGCATTATTTTGTGATTGAACCATTTTAACAAATAGGAGTAAAAATGACAGGGAGATCAGTTATTGCAATAAGTGAATTTTGGAAAAAATAGTAATATTAGTAAAAAAAAAGGCAGGTGTAATTAGATGTATGTTCAGAATATACAGCAGGGCAGTGGGGGACAAATATGCATTAATTGTCTCCTTCAACGGACTGTGACCTTTGGAGTGCATGATGTCTAAGAAACAGGGTTTTTTTTTGTTGTTTTTTTTTCTGTAGTTCCTTTATGCAACTTACATTGCCCCATCTGCCAGTATGGACATCGGACTTCATCAGAGTAAGAAAATCGCTATTTATCAGAAAATTGACCCAGCTTTTGAGGATCTTTTTGACGCAGCAGAAGAGTACATCCTCACTGTTCTGCTAGAGCCATGGATGAAGATGGTGGAAGCAGACAGATACACTTATGGAAAGGTAACTGTCCTGGATGACAGTGAAAAATTCTTCTCTCAGGAAAGAAAATCACAAGAGCTTTCATGTGCAATCCTGTTATATTCATAGTCAGCAAGGGAGAAGTGTTATGGGATGTTATGCCTGATGCGTGAGGTAGGCTGAGCTTCCTATGGAGAGCAGACTTCCCATCCAAAAAAAGGCGCAGGATTCATAGACACCTGCGAATTAGAAAGGAATGCATTTTCCTATGGCAAAATTTCTCTTTCCACTTAGGAACTATCGTTTTTTTCTGCAATCCTAACATTATTGTGGTGAATTGCCCACACATGTCCTATGGTTTTAATGATAAGCACAAAATAAGCTGTGTTTCTTGAGTATCAGTACAGTGATGCTAGGTCCGTATTAATTGTATTACTTATTTCTCAGTGTCAAAGTGTATTAAAGTGTAACTACTACTTAGCATAAGAGGAAATGTGATATGGTGATCCAGTTATATTTGCATGAAACACTTTAGACAGCTGCCCTGCTTTATAAGGGCTAAGTGTGCCCTGCAGTCTTCCTGAAGTAGGTGGCTTGATGGTGCGTACTCTGTTGTAAATCTAGAAAGCCTCTGAAGGCTTGAACTGAGAAAGCTCAAGCAGGCCAGAGGAGATGGCTGCAATCCTGACTTCTTTTGGTAAATAAGGACAAGAAATGGTGGAGGCAGTGGTGGATGCCGTGGTGCTCTGCTCTTTGTAAACGTACCTACATCTTACCAGCTGTAGGTCAAACTTCTAAATCCAAGTCTTTAACACCTATCTCTTGATTACAGAAGGAGAAACTTACAATGGGGGATCAGAAATCGGAAGGCAGGAAGTTAGTTCTTGTTCCTGTATTTCTTCATTGTGACCTTAGATGAAGCATCTCCGCTTTTACAGGAAACATCATCACTTACTGCTGATATTTCTGTCAGCATGTTATGAGAACATGCATGCATCACTCTGTGCAAAACATTTTGAAATGCTTTTGAGGGCATTTTGCAGTACACTGTATTTTGTTACTATATCGTGCATGCTGTGTGGGAATGACTAGGAGAACAGATACCTAAAATCAAAGTTGAGAATTGTCTCCTAGGCCTGTTAGGTGGTGCCGGTATTAAGCATTTAAGAACAGAGTATAAGAACAGAAAAAAAACCTCTATAGAGCAGTATTGTCAACTTCAGCACTGCAACTGAGGAGGTTCATGAAGCAGAGGTCTTACCCACATTTTTGTGTTTAGTAGTTTTTGATAATTTCTCCTCCCCCCATGGCTTTATGTAAATGTGTCTCAGTAATTTTCTGTATTCAGCCTCACGGTAGTAGTGGGTTCCATGGTTTTGTCATATAATAAGAGAAAAAAACAATGCTTATCTTGGTTCATATACAAATCCCTCCCTAATAATTTCACTCAGTGCCCTAGTTTTAAATATCAGGAGGAATGAGGAACAATTGTTACCTTGTCGTATTCCCAATGTCATTAATGCTTTTACGTGTTTCTGTTTTATCCCACTTCAATTACATTTCTTTGAAACTTAAGAATCCTAGACTATTTGTCCTCTTCTCTTACAGAAGGAATTCAATACCTTTGTTACACATATCACCCTCATCTGTATCTGTTATATTATGTTCTTTTGTTGAGATGCAAGCAGTACTCAAGGTCTGGACGCAGTAAGGATTATCCAGTGGCAGAATCGTGTTTTCTGTTTTGGTTTTTTTTTTTTGTTCCTTTTCTAATTGTTCATATGATTCTAATTGCCTTTTGCTCCTGGTGAACTTTGAGTGGATGTGCAAAATGTAAGCTGATAGCCATCTGCAATGATTCCAAGATCTCTTTACTAAGTAATAACAACTAATGGAAAGCCCTAATTTGGAGCTCACTGGAATGACTTAATGTTTATTGTCGTTGAATTCTCCTGCCTTGTTATTATGCAGATGCCAAAGTGTCCTGAAATCCTGCAACTCTTCACAGTCTATTTAATTTTTTGCTCTGTGGAATCTTTTTGCAAACTTTGTTGTCTTCTCACTCATCTCCTTTTCCAGAGAATTTCTGAATATTTAAAAAAACAGCCTTAGTGCAGATCCTCGTGAGACTCCAATAGGAACCCCACCCCATAATGAAAGTTATTTATTTCTGTATTTTTTATCTTCTAACTTACTAATTCACAAGAGGACCTTCCCTCACATCCTGTGATAACTTGATTTTCTTAAGAGACTTTGAAAGTTTGAACACTGAAAAAACTTACTAAAATGAGATATACTAATTCAAACACATCTGAAAAATATTCTCTTCATTTCTCAGCATCTTTTCTAAGCTTTCAGATGAATTTTTTTTTCTAAGCTATTTTAGCTATAATTGTGATCTGCAGAACACCATGTAATTGATTGAGGCTTTCATTAATCTGAAATTGTATTTACTTTCTATCAGACTCGTTTTATAGTGTTTTGTAAATACATATTTTCCATGTGTTGTTATCAATACTGGTTGTCTAGTACCTATTGCCAGTCCTTACCAAGTCATCAACTCAGTTGAGTATTATTCATCATTTTTGTGTAAAAAGGACTGCTTTTGAGCACTTTCTGTATACAGTGTTTTCACTGTTTCTAGCAATGGAAGAATTCCTCCAAAGTAAGAATTGAAAATATAAACTTTTGCTTTAAGTTAAATTAATGCGTGTATCAGTTTGTACTCCCTTGAGTTAACTGAGGGATAATCTATCACCCTTTCCGTTTAGATGATGCTTTGCTTTACAAGTGTAGTTACATGCAGACTTTGCAGTGCTGTAATATCACAAACATCTTAATCAAAGCATGAAAACTCACAACTAGATCCTATTAAGTGCACAATACATGCATTTGTGAAGAGTTACAACACACAGACATAAACCGACCTGTTCTAGGAGGCACTAGAGTCTCTTTGTACTAGGCACAGGCTGATCCTTAGGCACACTCCTTCCCAGCACAAAGACAAGGTCTGCTTTGTACTCTGTTCAGTCCCTGGCTCTACTCTTCTCCTTTGTTCTATCATACAGCAGGATGTATTTGACCCATAATGAAACAAGGTATTTTATCAAGAATTAGGTGAGTCGAAAATTGTTTATTTGGGACATGGTCAGTATGTATCTATATTTTTATCTTTAAACAAAATGTGAAAAGAGGAGAGTTTTATTGTTGACTCTCATCCTGCCTCTGTGCTTTCTGTTTAAACTTTATGAAAAATGTTCTGAATTATTTTCCTATTTGCTTTTAAATTAGGTTTTCTTTTAAAGGAAGGAACACCCCAAAGCACTTTAAAACAGTGAAATAGAGTTACACTGAGCCTGAAGGCATTCAGATAACATGGTGATTAGTGCAGTATTCACATAGACAAAAGTGTAACGAATATTAATCCAAAACCTCTCTTCTCTCTCTTGCACACAAACTCTTGTACAATAACCCCATAACTTTCTAATCTTTGTAATGGGCTTGCTAATCAGTATAATGCACTGGCTCAATTTTGCTAAATATCCTAAAACCTGCATTTGAACGGTTTAGTCAGCTAGAGCACCAAACGTTCCTTATGCAGTTACTGATTGTTTGCACATAACATGGAGAACTGCTCTAGTTATATACATAAGGCTTCTAATTAAGGTTAAAAATGCCAATACTCCATGAGTTCTAATCATGTACAATTTATTATTTTAAGGCATTATCTGGTATAAAACTAAGGAAGGAGACAAGACTGAAAGACTGAAAGTCTGAAAGCTTTCGTCTTCCATGTTTAGATAATATAGGATCTTTCTAGTCCTAAATTGTATATTACATATATACATGATATACTATATACACAGTATAATATAGCAATTATTTGAATACAAAATTCTTTAAGAAAAGATATAGTTAGGTTATTTAGTGGTGTTCTGTAGAATTCTACATGTGACCCTACACAGATCTGAAAATTCTGTTATACCAGAGCTTTTAACTGAATTTTTTGTCACAAGGACGTGAGTTCTAGTGTCTTCTAAACATGAGTCTCTTTGCTGGCAAACATACTCTTCACTGTCACTGGCTAGGTGCCTGTCCAGTTCTCCATTTTTCTATAATGTGTAGTCTAGAGATGACATAAGATATTGTTTTTATTAGGTGGAGTTAGTAGAAGAAACCCGACAGCTGGATTCCCTGTACTTTAGAAAGCTTCAGGCTTTGCATCAAGAGAGTAGTTCCAGGAAGAATGAGGTAAGACAAGTGCCTACTAATAAAAACATACTCCTTTTCTATCAGAGAGGGTTAACACTTTGAGTATCCCCAATGAAAGACTGACTACATGGCAGTTTGGCGAAGCAAGTAGTCCAATTTCTGCCATTCATTTTGAGGAATTATTGACAGCCAATGTGTTAATTACAAATACAGGTCTTCTGTCAGTTATGTCAAACTCAGACCACTGATGACTGAAACCAATGAGATAGTTTCCACTAAAGTCTGTGGGATGTATTTTGGGCCCTTAATCTTGAGTAAATACCTCAATTTCAAATAAATTACAGGTATATATCAGTTTATTTGATTATGGAACCTGCACGCACGGGTATGTTTAAAGTAAACATAAAAATTGAAGCTGATTAAGAGCTGGAGCCTTAATTTATTTACTCAGCAATCAAAAAGCTGTTCTATAGGGACAAAAATTATCTAATGCAAGGATTATTAGGCTGAGCAAAATATAGAGATGAAAAAGCAGTTATGAAAGTGAAATAATTTCTTCCCTCAGAGTACTGTTGCTGATGCTGGTCTGCCATCCTGCCCTGATACTCTCAAAGAAGATCAGCACTTGTGTCAAGTTCCCAAAGAATTGGCTGGTCCTAATTTATCTGACCTGATCCACAACAAAGAGAAATTAGAACAGTTCTGGGCTTTTCTTAATGAGCACTCTGCTGGGTATGTTTTTTCATTATTATTGTTTTACTCATTTCTAAGTTCAGCAGAAATCTTTGCTGGGTAGCTTGACTATATAAATGTTCATAGATTTTAGTCTTTCCAAAATGTGTTTATATATCTATGAAATCCACATGCATGTTCTTCTGACAACTGAATTGTCTTAAGAGTTTTGGAGTAAAAATTCTTCTGTCGTAACATATTTGTATTGCAGTTATGCTTTCAGTTTCAGCTTTGATTAGTAGTAAACCCCTGAGTAGAGCAATTAGCCTATAATGAGTAAAAATTTCACTTTTTTAGTACAGATTCAATTTAGTACATTTTAAAAATTAAAGCTGGATGTTGTAAAAAAGTTCTAATAGAAGACAGCAACATTATTCTCACAGTGTGAGAGCAATCCCAGTTTTGTGTTTGCACTGATCTGAACAAAATTGAATACAGGCTATTAGCAGAGACAGTTTATACAGAGTTTTTGAAAACATGAGCCCATTTGTTTAAAAATGAAGATATAAACAGAAGTTTTAGCAAAAATAAATGTGTTTGCCACCTTTCTTTCTTCTCCCTCCCCGCCCCCAAGTCCCACACTAATCTCTATGCTGTTTTAGAAAAAGGCAAATATCCTTTCAAAGCAACTGCTAACAAGTCCTTAAATTGTAACTTCCTTCCTTTAACCTGGGTTCCCATGAGCTGATGCTTGCATATTGCCTATTTCTTCTAGTCAAGCACTGCTGTCATTTTAAATTTGGATATTGGCCATCTTTTTCAAGTGTCTCGAGATGGACATCTAGCACAGGATTCCCCTAGCCAAGACTCAATTTCATCACTTCTACTTACCATCATACCTTCCCTTTGAAGTCAGAGAGAAATATGCACTTCTGAACACAATTTTTTCTAATGCTGAAGGCAACATCTAATACAAGTTTGGATGGATCATTCCTAAAGATGGCTATTTCTACTCACTGACTACAAAAAGACTTTAGGTAATTAGTTCAGATGGAGATTTTTATGCTGTGGGTGCCTTTAGTCAAGTGAATTCTGACTCAGTTGTCTAGATCAGTGGTCTCCAATCCTTTTTGATCCTGCACCTCATCAATAAAAAAAACTTTTGAGCATGCCCCCTCAATATAAGTATTTTTATTTTTTATGAGTTATATACATGTGCTACTGAAGTTATAATATTTTATTTCTGCTCCACAATGAATCATCTCACACACTCCCTGAGGTGCACACACCTTACTTTAGAGACGACTGGTCTAGAGTTTCTCTCTAACTGGGGACGTGGTAGGAATCACCAGAGAACAGATCACTGGCTAGGGTGGGGTCCTGGACAGATATGCTGAATTGCCTCTGGGACTTGCTGCCTGTCTATTAAACACAAACAAGTCCCATCTAGAACCAAGCAGAGAAATGTTTAATTTCTGGTGAAATTTTCTTTAGAAAAAATTCATAATGAAGACAAAAACATTTGAAAGTCTCACAAAACAGTGTTTTAGAGCTGGGTCCAGACCTCGTAACTCTGAAGTTCAGCTGGCATGCTACAGTAAAGATGCTTAGTGGTGCTATATGCTGAAGGGATCCTAGAACTAATGCAGTCTGAAAAATTTCAGCAAAAACCCAACAAATGTGTCACTGGCCTCTTCATCAAAATGTATGGTTCTGTTATTGCTCAATTGTAAGTGATCCAAAGTTCAAGAAGGACAGGCTGCTGAGTACCTGGTCATAAATTCTGATAAGAGACTAAAGTTCCATTAACTAATATTTTGTTAAATATATAGGATATAGTCACACAATTGCCGGACAATTTGTGTTACTTTTGGTTAGCAGGTTACCACCTGTTAGTCTTGCAAGATTAACTGACAATGGATATACTTCTGATCCTTTGAAAGGAAAAAGTAGAGTATGATAGGATAAGCCACCACTGTAAACTGTTTAACCTAACACACTTTAAGAGTATATATTTTGCTTTTTAAATAAGATGGACATACTTGATTCGTTGTCATAGGTAGATGCCAAGGAGTAACCATAAACCACAGTAACTTGGATTGCTTGCAGTTGAGTGAATTTATTCATGTTGTGATGAACTAGCAAAGAAAAGAATTTCAGTCTTAACAGAAGATAAGTCTGGAAGGGTCTCTAAAGATTTTTGAAAGGGGGACATTTATTCTTAAATTAGCTGGATGCTTTTGAAAGTGTTACTTATAGGTTAATGCTTTTAAAAAGCCAGTTATTAACGGAATGGAAAAGTGAAACAGATTTGTCTGGATTTAATGTTTCACATTTCCTGCTGCAAATACACTGAATGTCCTCATTAAAATGCTCACAAAGGTTCAGCTAATAAGATACTATTAGAAAACAGTCATATAAATTAAAATGAAATTGTAGGTATGTCGCTTATTCTATCCTCTGGTTTAAAGAACAAAACCAATATATGTTCCATTAAAAAAAAAATTGATAATATAAGCTCAAATGATTATGAACAATACACAGATCAAGAATTGCATATGAAGATTATTTGTCACTTACCATGAATAATGAATTAAGTAGTAGAATCAGGAATTTATGAAAAGGCAGCCCACATAAAGCCCTAGAAACAAAATTTGTTATAAATTGTTTTTGTCTTCTTCATTGTGGACTGACTTAAGCTCTAGCACTTCACATGGGGTAGAAAGGGAATGATGTCTGTGGCTGACATCTCTGCTACTTTCTCAGGTGATATGACAAGGAGGCAGAACAAAGGATGTTGACTCGTCTCTCAGTGGCTCACAGCCTGCTTCAAATTTTCATCTGTTTCATTTTTCATTCTCTCTGTGAGCTCTGCTCTGTGGCTCTGGTTCACAGTCCCTGCTGGATTTAATAGCTCTGCGTTGAGGAGGTTACTCCTTTCAGGGTACCCCAGAAGGGAACCTAAATGAGATCCCTAAAATGTGTGTTTGAGCTGCCTGTTCAGCAAATGCCATGGTCTCACCAGATGGTACCAGCAAAGAAAAAATGACATAACATTTCAGTCCAATCTGACCTAGTATTTAGGACTTGAACACATTGATGTCTTGTGGTTAAACTAATAACTCCCTAGAATGTTGATGAAATTAACTCAATATTGAAATAACATTCTGTTTAAATTTGTTTGTAGCATGGATCTCATGTGCTGGCTAGATATTGAACAGTTCAGAAAGATGCTCCACAAGGATAAGGAAAAAAGGGAGGAAAAGTCTAAGGACATTAAAAACAAGTACTTAAACAAAAAATACTTCTTTGGACCAAACAGCCCAGCTACCAAAGAACAACAAGAACAGGTACCAGTTACAAAACTGTTCATAAAGTATAATTACACCAAATGTAGCTTAGATAAAAGTTCATAAGCAGCTTTACTCCAGCTTTTTCCCAGGTTGTCTCCTTAAATCTCACCTATATTTTTAGCCAGAAATCTAGTTCTGTTCTGGTTGTGGGGATCCCCCCCTTCCTGTTTAGACTCTTCCTCCCCTGCCCTTACAGAACATCTCTCTTAAACCCTGATATGAGGCCACAGCCAGAGCATGCACAGCACAGCTCTTAAAAAGTGTAAAAAAGACTTTCAGGCAAAGCGACTTGTTCCAGCTTTCTATTTTGGTATGTCAGTAAAGCCACAGACAGCAAGTCTGAGCTGCGGTACTCCAATAGATCTTGATACTTAGGAAATTTACTTGGTCAAGCTGGGGTATTACTAGCTGGAATCTGTATTCTGTTATAGGTAAGGACAAATGTAATCTGTTCCCTTTTATGAAAAGTACATGTGAGCCTCGGGTAAGCATGCACTAACCGCTTTGCTTACAGTTAAGCTCATGCTTTGCTAAATCAAGGATGTAGAGAGATAAAAGGACTTTTGGTATACACAAAAGTTTATGTCATGTGTTATTGTATTTGGATTGCTCAGCTAATGCGTTCAAGTGGAGGATGGGGACAAATCCTTCATGATCGACTTCCAGCAGCAGTTCTACTAGATATTCAGCAATGTGTCCAGAAGAGATTAGAAAAACAATGGCTACCATTGTTTCTGGCAGATGAACACCGTGGGGTGGAGGGACAAGCAAAGGTAATTTTTTAAGAGCAGCAACACATCCAGACGTTGTTTTTTGTTTGGTTCATAATTTACCATTGAGATAAAATGGTTCAAAGGAAAAGCAGCCCACAACTTGCATTCAATTTACATTGAAAGAGATTCTGTAGCATGAAACATTTAGATTGGTAATTGTGAAGGCAGTTTCTCTGAAGGCTTAGTCTACCTGAGAGCATTACTGCTAGATCCTAAAACTGAAGGAGCTGGTGTTAGGTCTGCTGCCAGGGAAGTAAACTAATCTTTGCTGTAGTGCTGCACTCTCCACATGCCATTTTGCCCTAGCCATACACTTGCACACAGAAGAAATGCTGCTTTGTGTCGAGGATTTGCCCGAGGACAAGAACACAAAAAATTAGTGGGCTTTCCACACTATGTAGTGTGGGCTTTCCGCACTACAGAGAGAGAGCCCTCTCTCTCTCTGTTATGCTGTCTGTATTCTCCCATCTGGAGTTGCAGTGCCTGTAGAAATTACTCCAAGACTTGTGAAACTCTGCTGAACCTTGTTCTAATTGGTTATTTCAGAAAATTGCCAGAAAAATGAAAATGAGGAGCCTTTCACTCCTGCTGGCTCATTAAAAAGACTGGAGAACAGGCAGAGCTAACATCTGCCTTTGAGAGTGCCTCTGTGGCTAGGATCTGTATAGGGAGATCATCCTGCTGGTGGCAGATGTGAAAAGACTTGGTTTTTGCACTTCCACAACAGTTCCAAAATGCGAATGTCACGGCAGAAGGAAATTTGACTATTCCACCAAGCAGACACATATGCACACTGCATTGATTTCACACCTTGAATATTGTGTTCAGTTCTGGGTCCCTCACTATAAGAAGGACACAGAAGTGCTGAAGCATGTCCAGAGAAGGGCAACGAGGCTCGTGAACGGCCTAGAGCACAAGTCCTACGAGGAGTGGTTGAGGGAGCTGGGGTTGTTCAGCCTGGAGAAGAGGAGGCTGAGGGGAGACCTTATCGTGCTCTACAACTACCTGAAAGGGGGTTGGAGCAAGGAGGGGGACAGCCTCTTCTGCCTGGTGGCATGGGACAGGATCAAACTGCACCAGGGGAGGTTTAGACTGGACATAAGGAAACATTTTTTCACTGAAAGGGTTATCAAACATTGGAATAGTTTGCCCAGGGCAGCGGTGGAGTCATCATCCCTGGAGGTATTTAAAGGGCATGTGGACCTGGTGCTTAGGGACGTGGTTTAGTGGTCAGCTTGCAGTGTTTGGTTGAAGATTGGACTAGATGATCTTGAAGGTCCCTTCCAACCAAAAGCATTCTGTGATTCATAAAACTTGTTTTCCATCATCTTTTTAACATCAAGAAGGTTGTCAAAAGTGTTGTCAGACATGGATGTGAGCTGGATCTGTTTCATTGATTCAGAACACTAAGCAATCTGAAAAGTATAGCTTCTGATAACACAAACTGTAGTTTTAATAATAGGTTCACCTAGAGTAGGTTGCACAGAAACAAATTGAGGCAGGTTTTGAAAGTCTTCAGAGGAAACTCCACAACCTCTCAGGGCAGCCTGTTCCAGAGCTCCATCATCCTTACAGTGAAGAAGTTTTACCTTATGTTTAGGTGGAAGTTCCTGGGTTCCAGTTTGTGTCAATTGTTCTTTGTCCTATCACAGGGCACCACTGAAAAGAGACTGGCCCATTCTATTTGACGCTCATTCTTTAGATATTTATAAACATCGATAAGATTCCCACTCAGTCTTCTCCAGGCTAAACAGACCCAGATCTCTCAGCCTTTCCTCATGAGAGATGCTCCAGTCCCCTAATCACCTTTGTAGCCCTTCACTGGACTCTCTCCAGCAATTCCCTGTCTCTCTTGAGCTGTGGAGCCCAGAACTGGACACAGTACTCTAGGTGTAGCCTCTCTAGGGCAGAGTAGAGAGGGAGGAGAACCTTCCATGACCTGCTGGTCACGTTCTTCTTAATGTACCCCAGGATATACCATTAGACTTCTTGGCCACAAAGAGCAGCTACTGGTTCATGGTTAACTTGTTATCCACTAGGACTCTCTGGTCTTTCTCCACGAAGCTGCTTTCCAGCAGCTCAACCCCTAACCTGTACTGGTGCAGGGGGTTATTCCTCCCCAGCTGTAGGACTCTACACTTGTTGAACTTCATTAAGTTCCCCTTCACCAAACTCCCCAGTCTGTCCAGGACTCACTGAATGGCAGCACAGCCTTCTGGTGTGTCAGCCACTCCTGCCAGTTCTGTATCACAGAATCATAGAATTGTCAGTGTTGGAAGGGACCCTGAAGATCATTGAGTTCCACCCTCTGTGCCATGGGCAGCGACACCTCCCACTAGATCAGGTTGCCCAGAGCCTCAACCAGCCTGACCTTAAAAACTTCCAGGGATGGGACTTTCACCACCTCTCTGGGCAATCTGTTCCAGTGTCTCACCACCCTCATGGTGAAGAACTTCTTCCTAATGTCTAATCTAAATCTACCTTCCTCTAGTTTGAATTCATTCTCCCTTGTCCTATCACTACCCAACATCCTAAAAAGTCCCTCACCAGTCATCAGTGAATTTGCTGAGGGTACACTCTATCCCTTCATCTAGGTNCACCAGTCATCAGTGAATTTGCTGAGGGTACACTCTATCCCTTCATCTAGGTCACTGAAAAATAGGTTGAACAAGACTGGACACAGCACTGACCCCTGGGGAACTCTGCTACCTACAGCCTCCAACCACACTTGGCACCACCGATCACAACCCTCTGATCTCTGTTGTTCAGCCAGTTCTCAATATACATCACTGTCCACTCATCCAATGCTTAACAATCCTTTCTGTGAAGAAATTTTTTCCTGATGTCCAACCTAAAGCTCCCCTGGTGCAACCCAAGGCCATTTCCTCTTGTTCTATTGCTTGTTACATCTGAATCTCTACAATCTCCTTTCAGGTAGTTATAGTGATAAGGTCTCCCCTGAGCCTCCTTTTCTCCAGGTTAAACAACCTAAGTTCCCTCAGACACTTCTCATAACACTTGTTCTCTAGATCCCTCACCAGTTTTGTTGTCCTTCTTTGGACATGCTTCAGCACTTTGATGTTCTTGCAGTGAGAAGCCCAAAAGTGAACCCAGGATTCAAGGTGCGGCCTCACCAGTGCTGAGTACAGGAGGTGATGATCACCTTCCTAGTCCTGCTGGCCACACTATTTCTGATACAAGCCACGATGCTGTTGGACTTCCTGACCACCTGGGCACACTGCTGGTTCATGTTCAGTCAGCTGTTGACCAACACCCCCAGGTCCTTTTCCACTGGGCAGTGTTCCAACCACTTCTCCCCAGGCCTGTAGCGTTGCGTGGGGTTGTTGTGACCTAAGTGTGGGACCTGGCACTTGGCCGTATTGAACCTCATACCTTTGGCCCCAGCCCATCAATCCAATCTGTCCAGATCCCTCTGTAGAGCCTCACTACCTTCAAGCTGATTGATGTAACCGCCCAACTTGGTGTCATCTGCAAACTTACTGAGAGTGCCCTTGATCCCCTCATCCAGATCATTGATATAGATAAAGACAGTTTAAATAGGTAAACCAAAAACTGCACACGGAAGCAAAGCAAACAAGGAATTAATTCACTACTTCCCA
This sequence comes from Baryphthengus martii, assembly GCA_013396935.1. Lineage (NCBI taxonomy): Eukaryota > Metazoa > Chordata > Aves > Coraciiformes > Momotidae > Baryphthengus > Baryphthengus martii. The sequence continues at coordinate 68,276 of VWZK01006097.1, forward strand.
TGGGCAAGCAGGTGTTCAGCCATCTCCAGGAAAACTGGGCTCCTTCACACGTAAATGGTTACTTGGGAAGACAAATGCTATCACTTGAAACACTCCCTCTTTCTTTCTTCTTCCCCCAGCTTTATAAGCCGATCATGATGCCAGATGGTATGGAATATCCCTTTGATTCGTTGGAGTCAGCTGTCCCAACTGTGTCCCCTCTCAACTTCTTGTGCATCCCAATTCTATTCACTGGTGGGGTCGGGTGAGGAGCAGAAAACCCCTTGACTCTGTGTAAGCCCTGCTCAGCAGTAACTAAAACATCCCTGTGTTATCAACACTCTTTTCAGCACAAATCCAAAGCATAACCCCACACTAGCTACCAGGAAGAAAATTAACTATCCCAGCCAAAACCAGCACATTTTCCAGCTCTTATTCCATACCATTTATGCGATGCTCAGATCCCACACTATCCGATGCATCCTCTTTAACCACCCTCTCCCTCACTGCTCATCCTTTGGTAAAATGCACAGATTCCTTAGTCTATGGACCACCCCTGCAAAATGTCTGAAAAATGTCCACAAATGTCTATACAAAGTCCGTTGAGTTAATTTAGTCCATGACTTTGGGCTTCATCTGTTACGGTGGTCACTCAGGACAGGAGAGGTAGTGTGTTATGCGGAGTTACTGGGCATCGAAGCCAGCTCAGATCAGGTTGCTGCTGCACTTGCACTACTTCTTGTAAAACTCATCCTCCACTGGCTCAGGCAGTTCCTGCTACAGTAATTTCTGTAACGTGCAGCTGAAATTCCAGGTTGCAGCAATTTAAATGTCTTTCGATTACAATCTCTATCCCTGGTTCCTTTGGACTAGACCATAGTGTTGAGCATTGCAATGAACTCCTCCCCTTGCCCCTGCTCTGACTGAGACTTATCCAGGTCTGGAAGCTAATTCATGCCTCTTCTTGTACCTGCTGCACTCTGTTGTCAGGGAGAGCAGTCCATGCAGTTTGGAAAATGCCATGTTCAACTCTAATAAGCAGTATATGGGAAATACATACTTCTAATGAGCTTTTATTCCCAACTCCATTTATATCTGACTGCTCTTTTCTCCATCTTACTGTAAATTCAGAGGATGAAAAGGTCCTTTGAAGAAAGTATTTTAGAAGAAATGAAACCAGATGTCATTCTCCACTTGGTTTCCTATTTCACAGTGACCAAACAGCGTGGGCATGCTATGTAGTCTTTATTCAGAAAATCTGCCCTTCATTTAAGGTGTATTTTTACTAGAAAGAAGGTGGAGGATCAAGTCTGTATTTCTGATATAACTGTCCAAAGGAACAAAAAGCATTTCACACAAAAAAGCAATAGTCCAAAATTTGTTCCTAACATAAGTGATCTCTCAGAGTATTATGGGTAAGGTAATCCAGTGGAAGAGTGCAATTTGACTGCCATTGCCTCTTGTCCTCGCTAACTGCCCAGTTTTAATGATCACGTGCACATTTATAGTTGAACAAGGAATGACCTTCAGTGTGGGTCCATAACAAGTTTCAGATACAAAGATCCCTATGAAAATATATCAACCCCTGAGGTCTCAATCATTAAAAGGCTGAACATGAAAAGAAAAATTAAAAAAATAAAATTATGATCTTTTGTTCAACCATAGATAAGGGACATAACCAAAGATCGTTCGTGCCAAAAACAGGGGAAGATAACTAGGACGTGGAAGGTAAGTGAAGTTTACTGTGTCTCTTGTGTCTGCAGTTTCACTGTCTTTTCTGTTTGGACCTTGCACATCCTCCACAGTTTCCCTGATGACAGTGTGATGCCCAAGTGTAATGCTGTCAAAAGCAGGCATGATTGTATTGGCTACAGTGAACTAATTACTCACATTACTGGTGAATTTAGCTCTCTGCTGGATCTTTATGGTAAATTTCTCTCCCTTCCTGGATGGAGAGGTCATACTTGAAAAAAAAGCGTCTCTTGTCATGGGCTTTGGAGCACTCTTAACCCTCCTCAGACTGGTATTGTACTTTTAGTTCACATTTATCTGTATTTTGCATGCAGTGTACTTATTGGGACAAGCTGTTCATTTCAGCATCTGGTAGTTTATTTATTATCGCTGGTGGATTATGTGCAGACACAAAAGGGAATGTGAAGTATGCAGTGGAGTGGGCAGGTTTAATCATATCTCACAGTATCTGTTTCATTTAGATTTGTATTTTAATCTTACAGCACTGAGATAATATCAATTTTAAACATCTTAAACCTTTATAATAATACATTTCATCAGATGTTTGCCAGTTTTTTCTTCTTGAAGAGCAGTGAACTCTTTGTGATTGCCAACATACAAGTTGTGTACATTTATTCAGTTGAACTTTTATTGCCTGTTGAAATCAAATTGGAGACCCGGTCACCAATTACCCATGCAAACCATTACCTTGAAAGGGATTCAAAGCGCATGTGGGTTCTGTGAAGTGAGTTTTCCCTTTGTTAAGAAGATGTTTTTTCCATGTTCTGCTTTAAGATTGTTGACCCATAACATAAGCGGTGTTCGTACAGGGATGGGAGCAATGTTTTGCTCTTCCCTTCATGAACATGCCCCAGAAATAATTTTCCCCAAAAGTTGCCTAAATCCTGGTCACAGGAGATAGAACACATTTAGAGAACTGAAGGAAGGCTGAGAAGACGTCTCCTTACTCAGCTGAGCCAACTTTATTTTAACCAAAGGACCGTTTGGAAAACCACCACCCACTCTCTTGCAAGAGTAGGCTCTCATCCCCAGCAGGCTTAGCAGGATGCTGAGTGTTAAGCCCCATTTTTAAGAGAAGCTGCAGAAAGACCTTCAGCTTACAATCAGGTTAGATTTTCAGGACTGTCTGCAACAACTGAAAACGTTTTTTTGTCCCATGCTGACCATTGAACAGCATTCCATCCCTCCAGGACTTCAAGAGTTTTATACCACTGTTAGAAGATAGTTATCATTCATCCATCTGATAAAGTGGGTTGTTTGGCTTGCTCCTCAGTGACAGCACAAGAACTGTTTGTTCAAGAAGGCAGGCTAGCCTGAACTCCGTTTCAAACAAATTGTCCCTGAGTAAGCCATCTTCTTTTTCCACCCTTTCCTGGCTGCCTACTGCTCTGTGCTTTACAGCATGAGGTTTCCAAAATGTCTCGATGACTTTAAATTTGATTTTGCTATTGGTAGCTTTATTCCAGAGAGAGCTAACTGTCCAGCTTCTGTAGGCGATCATGGCAACACATTTCAAAGCTCACTTTGTTGGTGAGATCCCTGTCAGAAGCATTTTACAACTTTAAGCTATGTGGTTTGCCTGTTCCCTTTTCTTTGTTGTTTGTTTGCACAAAACTCAAACTGTTCTCTAGAAAAGTAGCCTGTTGCCATAATCAATAACAATAGCTGTTTCCATACTTTACAGTATACAGTCATATGGTCTAAATCATTGTCAGTCATTTCCTCTCCCATCATGTCGTCCAAAAAATGTTGCCCAAACCAAGCCAGGAAAAAAAAAAAAAGAAAAGAAAAAAAAGAAACCTTGCCACATTCTATTGCATCCATGTCATAAACTCATAAACTGCTGAAAGTTAGGGTCACTGCAAAGATAAGAATCAGACAGTTTACGCTAATGCCTTTGTTATTGCTTTTTGAAGCAAAGTTTATTTGGTGCATTTATTTCTTCTTTTGACAGTATACGGACAATAAGTGGGTTTCTTCATCTAGTGAAATAATTGCTTTTCACAAAGCACTGTTGAATCCAGTGGCAGCAAATCAGTTTCAACACTTTGTGTCACTGAAAGGAGACTTACTAGAGAACGGAGTGCTCTTCTGGCAAGAGGTACAGAAGTATAAGGTACGGTGGTAAAATGGAGCAAGAGGAATATTATTCAAGTTGTAAGCAAATGCATCCATTACTGCATATTAGGAGAATTTTAATGAGAATATCTCTAGGCATGTTCTTGTTCATAGTAAAACATCTTTCTCTGTTTAAACTGTTTTTTCTTCAATGGAAAGCCTCCCTTCTTAAGGGTAGCTATTTTTACTGAATTGAATATATTATCTCTGTATTTCTATATACTTCTTCACACTGTAACATTCTTCTGAGTCTCTAAAGCGACACTACTAACTAGCTAATGTCCAGGTTTGGGTGCACATCTCTTCAGCAGTAGAAGATATACAACCATTAAATGTTCATTCTGCTTTTATAATTACATACTGTCAAATAATGAGATTATTACTGAATTTTGTAATCCCTCATAAATCAGAGCAATCTTTAAAATTTGATCAAATATACAGATGTGAAGATAATATCACCTCAAAAGCCTCTATATACCCTTTATGTACAATGCAGACCCCAGATCCCTTGCACTCTGTACAGTCACATTTGACTGCCTCTGAGGATGTAACCAATGTGAAATGTGATGGGGAAGCTCAGCAGGGATTACCTCTCTCCCAAATACATTCAGAAATTGCTGCTGTGTGGGGTGAAACACAATGCAAAACCTCTGAAGCAAGCCTTCAAATCACACTTCGGTCTCCTACTAGCACCCTGGACTGAATGCAGGGGCACCATGGATCTTTCACTTCTTCCTCTCGCCTTTACATTATTGTTGATGCAAAAGTGCTATTGGAGTGCAGAGCCTCTCCTGGGCTCCTGAACACAACCTGTGTGCGTATGGCTGGCAGGGAGCATGAGGTTAGCTAACGTGATCAGAAATCAGCAGATAAACACAGCTGATGCTGCAGTAACGCTTGGAGATCCTGCTGCATGCATGTGGATATATTTTCACTGTTTAGTTTTATGCATTTGAATTTGGGGTTCGCTTTAGAAGCTCCTGTTTCCAGAGGGCAATCTCCACTTGCTCCACATGTATGATCCTGTAGCAAGGAATCATCAGCTGAAATGCTCTCTTGGGGTGCTGCTGTCTCTGTCTTGGTTACAGATTGACTAGTTTAGACTAGAAACTTGACATGAAAGCACCTGAAGTTCCATGACATAAATCCTTCTCAAAATATTTGATGGTTTTTTTTTTTCAGATTTTTGGCTCTTTACTGCTACATTGTGAAGGACATGGAAACTTTCTGCAAATTAATGTGGAGTGTAGTTTAGACTGTTTTCTTTGTGGATCTGCTCTCTGAAGAAAGCCTTCATTGTTTTATGTCCCACCCCCTCTCCTTTACTTTTGTTAATTTTATTTGTTTTCTTATCAAGAAAAAGTACAATCTGACCATATTTCTACACACATGCAATTTGTCATGGTTGGCAGTTGATGCTCTTTATAGAAGCAAAGGGCTGGAGCAGCACGAGTGTTGCAGGTCAGGCTGAACTGGAGGAATATTGCCAAAGATGTGGGCAGCACTTTGCACAGTGCACACTTGTATTGTCTGAGCCCTGTCATGCCATCTTCAGTTTAGATAGAACTCCCTTTAGGAGTCAAAGACTGCGTTGCTCCTCGTAACCCATTACACTGACAGCACATCTTGGGACAATCAAAAACCAAATTTTTTTTTTTTTTTTAATGCGAAGAAACATAACTCTGTGGATCAGTTCCATCTGTTCCTCTATGCTCATGTCCCATCCCTCTTCATATCATATGGCTTGTTTGTCTTCCCTCTTACTGCAACTCTCTGCCTTTTTTTCTATGCCAGATGAGCAAAGGAAGCCGTAATACAGTCCTAGGATACACTGAATATGTTTTTGTAATGACTTACTTTCTTCATTGTAGCTGTTATCATTCTTACTTTTCCTTAAAAAAACCTAAAAAGTATTCATAATAAAGCAAGCCATCAATTTCATATACCACATTTCTGGTTAAATGTCCTGTTTCTATTTTCTCTGTAAAGTAAATATCGAGCCTTTTATTCTAAAACTAAATGTATATTCTTCATTTAGAGAGCTCTCTTTCTGAAAATTCTCTGGAGTGCTCAATGTGTATCTAGTAGACGCATATGATAACCTAATGTTATAGAAATTCCTTGATGTTTATGGATCGACGGAAAGTTTGCAGTTCGAAGCATTTGAAGGATGTTATTTGAATTATTTTTACTTCCTGTCAAAGTTCAATGACAGCATTTGATTGTGAAAACACAGTAATAACAGGTTTTGCAAGAATAGGATCACATTAAAAAAGCAGAAAATGTTTGAGATCTCACCTTTGTAAATTCAGGTTTGTTTCTGTATTCTGTTCTACCCAGAGCTATTTCAAACATGGAGGTTTTGGGAAACTAGAAAATCCTAATGAATGGTGAAACTAGAAGATTTCAATGAATGGAAGACTGTACTGATGGCTGGAATTGTCCCCTCTTCTGCCAACATTCCTGGATGAATGCACCCTCTAAATAATTCCCCTCTTTTCTTGGAATATTAAGAGCAATTCTTTGTCTTTTAGTTTCCGTGGCTATGCTATTTATAGCAGGATCATTGTGAAAATCAGTGTATCTCACACCTGTAGGTGTGTTGCTCTTCAGAAATGCCTCTTATTTGCCAGTAATGTACTTGGACCAAGTGCATGACAAAAACAGTTCAGTTCCATCAGAGCATGCAGGCTCAGATTATCACCTGAAAGCAATGATTGCTACATACCTGCATTTGCAAACCAGAAGTCCTACTCATTTCTTAACTATGTCTTTGACCATGCACATTTAATGTAAGAATTTTGTCCTACATACTGAAGGAATCTATCATATAATTACGTCTGCGTGACTATTGCTCTTTGATCACTGAGCTGCTGTAAAGGGTCTTGCGTCTCTCTCTCTCCATTGACTAAAAATGCTATTTTTTGTCTTTCAGGATTTGTGCCATTCTCATTGTGATGATGCCACAATCCAGAAAAAGATCACAGCCATTATTGACTGCTTTATTAATTCTGCCGTACCCCCAGCTTTGCAGATTGACATCCCAACTGAACAAGCAAAGAAGATTTTGGAGCACAGGAAGGAATTAGGACCTTACATTTTTAGAGAGGCACAGGTAAGAAGCTGGTCTGGCTCTTGTTTGTATGTCTCATTTTAAGGACAGCTTTTGTTGCTTATGTAACAATTTGAACTCCATACATAAGCCTGGGCATGAAGAAGAACACTGCAGTCATGGATTTCAATGAAGGTTGAATGGTGGAGATGACAGAGAGGTTTCAGATATTTACTGCTCAATAAAATGGACAGTCTGACAGCTAGCTGATCCTGGAAAGGTGTTATCCAAGTCTGTGTTAGGAATTCTGGCAGTAGAAATTCTATCTGGTTTTACTTGCTTGTTCTTGACCACTTAGTTAATGTGAGAGAAGTAATTTGTAGTTAGGAGGTTTGTAGTTTTTGTAGTTTATGAAAAAAACGCAGACGCGAGTAAAGCAGAAAGCTTAACTTACTGAATGCCTTTCCTTTCTTTATTACAGATAGTTGGTATTAAATGGCTATACATAATTTTCAGTCTGATCTTTGTGATAATCATACTGAATAGGAACTTGCGAACATTTATTACAGACTTATTATTTTCTTATTCCTCTGTACTGTCTTCCCTGTTTTATCTTCTAAACCCAAGTAAGCTAGTGCCTCTTCTTTTCATAGAAGATAGCCACCAACACCTTTAAACATGAACTGTGAGTCTATAAAGTGTTTGGATCATAAAGGATGAACTTTTTGTCAAAGAAAAGGGTTCATATAAGTCCTAAGAGAAACAAAAGTCTAATTTCAGCCTTTGTACAACCCAGTGAACTTCACAAATGTGGCACAAAACCAAGGGAAGAACTTGGCCAAAAAGCTGTGACAGGGACATGACAGTGACTCACATGTCACTTTCAAGTCTGCTGGGCTAGAAACACTGAGGTGGTGAGCATGCTCAGCTCCTTTGAAGCCAAGTTTCTCAATGAGAATTAAATATCTAAATAAATTGAAAAATGTGAGCCTTAGTACATGCAGCAACAGAATTCACTGAGCTCTTCTGTTTGCTTTTCTAAAATTGTTTTTCTTATTCTAGTTCAAAAAAGACCCTGTGAGAGATTATATCATTTAAAAATTATCCAAGATTTGCTCATAGATCTGTAATGTGGTTTAAGAGCCTTTCCAGAGGCCAAAAAGTATTTCCTTTCTCTTAAAGAGGGAAAAAAAGCCCTCTCCCTAATGAACTGAATATTTGAAATACTTGAGCAGAACAGTGGTGCAAATATACTGATGTATATTTTATCAAGAATACTTGTAAAAAATGATGGATGTTTTCATTAATGCAAACAATTGTTTAGGGAAATATATAAAAAGATAGTGCCTTTTAACTGTGTTTTAGGAAGATTTCTCACCAGTAATAAACACACTGATGAAAAGCATGTGCTGAACAAAGCTGGGCTGAAATGTCAGGACACAGTACGTGGGAGGAACAAGGCTCTGTATTCAAAAAGAAATAGTTATTTCACTCTCATGGTAAACTACATTTTGTTTTACAGTAAACTCTGTTTTGTTAATATGGTCAAAATTAACTTCCTTTTATTTTTGTGCAGATGACTATTTTTGCTCTTCTGTTTAAATTTTGGCCAAAATTTTGTAAGTTTCGAAGCAATTTGACTGATGACAAAATTCTACTTGCCTTGGAGAGAAAAAAGGGAAAAAAGATGAGGAAGAAGGAAGGCAAAACAGTAGAGGTAAGGCTTACAAAGATTCAGGTGACAGCTGGTGAACTGCATAAAAACTCCTTCTTGAGCAAACATACATGAATTCAAATACCGCTTTCTCAGACTGATCTAAAGCTACCAAAATCTTTTTGTTACAATTCAAGTTTTACATGTGACCTGGTCCTAGAGCAATTAGTTCCCAATCCTGCCGGTGCATATGCATATGTTTAACTTGAAGCAGATGAGTCAATGAAATACTCCTTTCATTAAGCAGAGGGGAGAAATGTATTTTAGTCATTTTTTTTTTGTGCCAAGAGAAGAGTGAAAAAGACAGCTGAATTAAAAAAAAAAAATCTTTGTATGGTCCATGTGTAAAATGGATAACTGCAGACCTGTTTGCACTTTCAGCATATACTGTCCTATTTTAGAATTTACAGTCCTGGGGCACTACTGAAAGCAAAGCAAAACAAAAACAGATTTCATAACTCTTTTTTCAGAAGGAGCATTTGAAAAGTCCGCACATTATTAAAAAAAAATATTTATGTGCTAATTACTTTGCATAGTCTTTGTCTTTTCTTGACTATTTCTCAGCTTTGACAATGAAATTGTTAGACTGTTCACAATGAGTTTCCAGACAGTTTCAGGGCATTAACAGAACTGTGACCTCTACAGCGGAATGCTTGCTTCTAAAGTTGTTTTTCTTCGAATTTTATTATTAAAATATAATGGATTTTTTTTTCCTATTGATTATAGGCTTTGCAGAAGTTTATTTTTTACAAAATGTAATTGTTTGGCCAGCTTTGAAGAGAGAACATTCCTTTAAGGGCAGAGAAATTATTTGACTTGCAAACTATCATAAGTAGCATTTAAAGACCTTTACATATTTAAAATACCATGTACACATGTTGAGATATTACTTGTGATGAGAACCACATGAGTACCTGGACAGATAAAGGCATATATGCCCATAAGAACAGGTACACATTGTTATCCTCTTTTAGACACATGAAAACTGAAGACCAGTGAAGCGTTACTTAAAGCCATGCACCAATGTCAAGTGAAGTCCAAAATCCAAGAACTCATGTTCTTTTCTCCAAAGCACGTTGCCTCTATACAGATACGTCTGGCAAGGCCATTGGCAATACTTCTAGTGCAAGAATGCAATATTTCAATGTAATGCACTTTTGTGTTTTCACAGACTTATTTTTTCCATCTGTGTGTTGCCTGTCTATAATATTTCTCATTAAGGCCAAGGAAGTAAAGAGCAAATCTTGGCCAGGAGGGCAAAAGCCTAGCTTTTATGGTGAACAAATGGGAAAGATGAATTACCATTCATCACTGGGAAACAGAGTAAGAAATTTTAGAAAGTGACAGGCAGAGAATGCTGTTCAGTAAACAGTCTGCAGACTATTCTCACAAAAAAAAAATGATCAGTAAACTAGTTACTTCTTAAAATCCCTTGAAAGAATAGGTGGAACAGATGAGTTTTTTGAAACCCTTTCCCCCTCTGTTACTGTTTAAAGAATATGACGTTGCCTGTTCTCTTGCTGAGATTTCTGTCCCCTCAGTGACAACATAACTATTCAAATGATTCAGTATCCCTGAAGGATACCGATAAGGTTCATCCAATGTAAGCGATAGCAGGTTCCCTTGGCAGCTTTTAGAAGGTGATGATTTCTCAGCGTTTAAAATAATGTTTATGCTCCTCTACCTCACCAAGCTCATGTTGAAGGAGAGGAAAGCTTCAGCAAGGGTTAGAAATGACGCTCTTTTC
>VWZK01006100.1:0-18824 GCA_013396935.1 Baryphthengus martii
AAGTGTGGGGATGTGACTGTAAGCAAACCATTAAGCGTACTTATCAGATGCACAGAACATCACTTGATGAGCTTTCCAGCCTTGATTGCTTCTGCTGGGAACAGGCCATTGTCACATTCCCTTCTGCTGGGAACAGTTAACTACTGAGATAAGCCAAAGAATGCGGGTCTGGAACATACCTGGTCTCGCTCTGCATTTAGTGTCAGCACAACAGGGTACAGGGGATCTCCACCCCATCTCAGTGTCTGCTTTAGACATTAGATGTATATCAACAGTGATGAGTTTTGATGGTTTGTGTTTTCTGCTTCCAAATGTTCTGTGCTTTCTGATTCCAACAACATCTTTCATCAAATCACAAAAAACCCCAAAACCAACAAAAAAACCCACTAAAGTTTCTCCCAAGAAGCAACAGGGAGAAGCAGAAGAGAATCATCGTTATTTTATTTCATAGCATGCTATGGCTTTGTAATGGATATGTAGATAATTTTTTTATTTCCTGAGAAGCTGCTAACATAGTGGTTGATCCAAGGGTTCTTAATCTTAGTTAAGACAAAGTTTTATGAATGTTTGCAAATATCAGTCTGTTCATTGTTTTTTTATACAAACCAGTACTGTAGAAGTACTCCCAGTATTGAATCAATTAAAGAGCTGCAGCTCTAGATCTGTGAGGAGACACTGAGAGATCAGGGTGTATTCAGTCTGGGGAAGAGAATTTTATTTTACAGAGAATTGCATCCTATACCTCTCTTAGTCGGCCAAGCTCTGCCAAGATACAAGCTTGAGCACTGGCTCACAGCTGTCACTGCTCTTCCCTTATTGGCATGAACTTGATGGTTTCAGCCTGTACCAGCTGATATTCTCCTAAACAAACCTCAGAAACTGTTCAGAGGCTAGCATAGGGCAGATCCTGGTACAAAACATACTTCTTTAAGGAACCCTAACATCTACAACCTGCTCTAGGTGAACCTACTTTGGCAGGTGAAGTTGGACTAGTTGATCTACAGAGGGCCCTTCCAACCCCTACTATTTTGTGATTCTGCAAACTACCACACTAGAATACTGTCCATATCCTTAGAAGGCAGAATTACACAATATTCAAACCTGTTGTGGGATTTGTTTCAGGAGGTGTAGAGAAATTGTAATTTTTTGTTTGTTTGTTTTTATTTAGAAAATATTACCTTGACAAATTTATGAATTTGTATGTATATTTTGCCTATACATTTTAATCCCCTAAATTTTTCAGTCTTGTCTGTATTCACGTTTTGGGGGTTATGTCTGAGCAACATAACAATTTGAAGTGTTCTACTTCTATATGAAGAAAGCTGAGGAAAATAAGAGGGATTTAGAATATAAGCAGTTGTCCTGGTTTGAGTTAGAACAAAACAATTTTGTTCAGTGGTTTTTACTTTTCAGCTCAATTCCTTTAACTAACTGCACTTTCTGAAATCAGCAGCATGTTTTCTCAGGCAGTGCCTGCTTCTAGCAGTGATAATGCTCCATGTTTAGTTAGTACCAGGACTGGTGTGCAGACCAAGGCCACTGCTAGATCTTGTGTAACACATTGGGGGATGCAGAAAGTAAAAGCCACACCTGCAGGGAGGAGCAGACAGATCGGTGCCCTTAAATTGACCAAGGGGATATTCCATCCCATAGACGCCATATTTGGCTGCAGGAGGCTCTTGCTTGGCTGCTCTCTGCTCAGGGGCTCTTGTTCTGGATCCTTGCTCGGAATCGTCCTCGTTTCTTCAACGGCGGGAATCCAAGAAGGACTGTCCATTCTGCCTTCGATCACGATCAGAGTGTTCCTGAATCCAGTACCACAATCCAGCTCTGAACATAGTTCACGTCTGCTGCTGGGCCCAATCTGCGACTTTCCCAGTGCCTGCTCCATAACATCAGTAGTGATGGTGATGTACTTGCCATCAGGGGGGTTTGCGTTTGATACTGGTTTTGTATATATTTGTATATATTCCATTTTACTCTTATTCTTATTTTTCAATTTTCATTAAAGCTGTTCTAGTTTTGTTTTTTAATCAATAAATCTCTCTCCCTTATTTCTTTTCTCTTCCCCTTTGGGGAGGGAGGGAGTTATCAGAGAGCATCTGTTATAGGTAGTGGGCTGCCCTGACCCTAAACAGCAACTTGTGTAGAAAACAAACTGTCTCCAAAATAATAGAAATACAGTTACTCATTACCTAAGATTTCTACAGATCCTTGGTTATTTTATGAATTTTACCAGCACGAACTTTGCATTTCTGGCAAGTTGACCAGTGTTCAGACTTTCAGCTATCTACTCTCTCACTCTCCCTTCCTAACGGGACATGGGGAAGAAAACAAGATGTAAAAGCTCATGGATTGAGACAAAGACACAGATCATTTACCAGTTACCATCAGAGACAAAACAGACTGTACTCGGTGAAAACTAGTTTTATTTATTGCCAGTTGAAATAGAATAGGATGGTGGCAAGCAAAGACAAAAGCTAAACCACGGCCTTCCCACTCTTCCCTCTTACCAGTCTCAGTTTCACTCTTTTGTTCCCAAGTACTCTACCTTACCTCTTTCTGAGCAGCACCAGGCAATAGGGAATGGGAGACTGTGGTCAGTCCATAACAAATCCTCTTTGCCACTCCCTGTGCACACTGTACCTCTGCTCCAATATTGGTCCTTCCCATGAGTTGCAACCCTTTAGTCTGCTCCAGACGAGGTCCTTCACATGCTGAAGTGCTTGTCAGGAAAATCTGCTGTAGCATGGACTCTCGACAGACCACAGTTCCCTCAGGAAACATCCACCTACTCTGGTACAGGATCCTGCACAGGCTGCAGTGTGATTATCTGCTTTGGTATGGTCTTCTACTCCATGGGCTGCTGAGACTACCTGTGTAGATATAGTCCTCTCCGTAGGCTGCAGGGGATTCCTAGATAGGTTTAGGAGTGGTGGACATACATTTTATAGCACGTGCAGAGGTATTTAATAGCTCTTCCAGACAAAACACACTATATTTGCATTGCCTTGTGTTACACTCTTCAGACTTGACTGCTGAGTTCAGATCCAGCTCTAGTAGACTCAATACTTAATAATCAAAACTTTCACCTAGGCTTAAAAAATTATTTCCCCTAAATCCCCTAAATCTTTCTTGCTTATCTATAAATGCTTTTAGTTTTTGTAATCTTGAATATTCAGGTATTGATTTGTTAGATGATTCTATTGAATTGAGAGTTAACTGTGCTTGAGAAGAAGAACTATTCAGTTATGTATTCTATTCTGTTCTACATGAATTGTGTGCACAAAAATACAAGCAATTCCTTTAGAAACAGTTTATTTGATTACATAGTTATGGCATGATAGTTTGTTGCTAAATAAATGGAAAGAGAAGACTGCAAAATCTAATGGCCAAATTCACCCCTGCTGTGTCTGACAAATTACATCTTTTAATGTGAATCGTGATTGTGTCCAGAGTAGATAAAAGTAGTACAGATTTAGTGCTATTCCCCAGATTACAATGACCCATTCTTGTATAGGTAAACATGTTGTTTAGTCTTTAGAATTCTTGACAACTGAAAACAAAAGAAGTGAAATGACTTGTGCACATCATATACTTTCATTTTCTTTCCCTTGAACTTGAGATCAGCTAGAGCTATAGAGAATACAAGATAATTAATAGATGAATTACACATCAAAACAGTGCAGTAGTACATAAGCAAACCAGCACAAATAGAACCTGCATTGAAATGCTTTCTATTATATGATCTCTAGCAAATAATTCCTCTGAGTTGCTCCAAATGCAAGTAAATAAGCAGGAGAGGCAGTTGATCACTGTTTACAGAAGACAAATGTTTGTTTATTTATTTATTTAATATGGTTTTATTATTTTTCCCTCATGTTTCGGGGGGGACTTATCATATATTTCATTACTATATCATGCCAAAAGTAGACAAATGATGGCAAAAGACAGAATGTTAGTGTAATTATTGATATAATATTAAACAAATAGACTTCTTTGACTCCTGCCCTTTTAAAAGAAACTTTTTTAAAGGAGTTTCGTGTTAGTTGAACTTTGTTTGACCCCAGTACTGAAAACTGTAATCACTGTTACCCATTTATGGGAAACATTTTTTACCTGTCCATGCTTTCATTGAACTAAAATACTTAGCATGAATAGACTGCTCTGGAGATCGAGCTCACCATGCTGAGAAGGACCTCATTCATAAATGTAAACTGAAACATTCTATAATACTTTTGACAACTTGCTTGGTGAGCAGGAAGATGTGTCACTAACAAGGAACTAACTTTAGACATCTTGTTCTGGAAAGCAAAAACATAATTTGTATTTCAGTTACTAGATAGGTTTAACCAAGAGAAAGATCTGGGCAAAGTAGATCTGGGCAGCTTAAATACAATTGTCACTGATTCATTAGGAAAAGGAGACGTTTATTAATGTCCTGCAAAGAGTAAATCAACAATCACTCAAACAGAGAAGCCTATGTAGAGATTTCAGATGAAATGACAGCAAAATAAGCTGGGTTCTTTGCTTAGCCTAGAGCTCTAAAAAGGTCCTGTGATCCTGGTGACTTAGTAGAGGTGCTGAACAATCCGTGGTGCCATTTGAAGTGGTGGTTAGATGTCCTCCTCAAGCTACAGAGAACATTTATGAAAATCTCAGCGAGTAAGATTCTAACCAGTACATAACCAAAAGTACGTAAGAAGGAAGTTCCCTTAGAAGCTGGAAAAGGATCTGATGGACTGTTTGCATTTTTCTTCTCTGTTTCAGAGAGACTGAATGAGGATGGTGCAGCACCGGAAAACAAAAGTAGAAGAGGCTAGCAATATAGCTATGCATCAAGAATGAAGCTTAATGCTTATAATGAAAGTATGATTTAGTGCTTGAATAAATATTGTCAATTTATTACTACTGATTTTTTCCTGTTTATTCTCTGCACTAGTTCTTTTAGGAAAACACATTTTTGGTTTGTGCATTAATGTTAGAATAGAAAATAACATTCAAGATGTGTAAGAAAGGTGAAGGGGCTCAAATCAGAGTTCTCTATGTTTTCAGAACAAACTACATTCAATCCTTCTCACTGACATTTTACTTCCATCTTCCTGCTCCAACAACCATTGGGATTTGCATGAAAACAAGGTTCTGTCAGCAAGCCATTTCTGCAATTAAGGCCAAGTCTTGAAATATTTATGAAATATTTTCATAACAATTGTGGATCTTTGCCATTGATTTTATGAGTGTAAAATACAGTCCTAAGTTCCAAACTGAACCAAGCTTCAAAAGTGGGGCATAAAGAGAGTGAAAAATATATTAATGAGTAAACTACCTCAAGTGAAGAGAGGAGATGAAAATCCAGTGCTCCTGGTGCAGTCTTTGTGTTATGGAGGTAAGAAACCAATGAGTCCATGGTCTGTTTACAGAAGAGAACATCTACAAGGTTAAATTATAAATTATAAAAACCTTTGTTAATGAGGTGTATTACAGCATGTACATATTAATGTAATGTATATGTGTACGTTGTCATGAACCTTTGAAAACTGTAGACCTTTTCAGGATGCTATTAGTATAATTTAGGAGAATCAACACAATTATTTTAGATTAGGTAATGGAAATTGGCGTGATAAATAAATGTTAGAAGGCTCTTGGGAATATGAACTGTATTATTAAATTAGAACTTCAGCTAAAATGATAAGGTCTGGTGATTATATTTTCATTAGTTGTACATTCTGCAGTGTCACATAATAGCTTTGTTGATTGTGAATAATTTACAATGTTTTCAATATGCAACACAATTACATGTCTCTAAAATAATATTGTGCTGGAAAAAAATGGATGGGATTGGTTGAAGGATTTTAAAGCTAGTTGGAAAAACTACAGATCTCATTTAGAATAAGCACATAAGACATATTCCAAATGAAACTTAATATTTTCACCAACCAAAATATCTATCCAAAACAAAGATACTACAGAAAATGTTGAAGTAGGTAATATCAGTATATCTCTAAAAAAATACCTTAATTGCTAAACAATGTAAGAGCTTGGGGAAGCAGAAGGTTGTAAGATAAGTAGATAGAGAAGAATAGAGAATGAAAATAAAGACATGGCATCATAACTATGAAAAACAAAGATGAAAGAGAAATTTTTCATCTCAAAAATAAAACACAAGCTAAAATGCACCCGCAACTATGAGTATGAGTCTCTTTTTTTTTGAACCTGGCATGTTTAGGGGTTTACAGTTGTATTTACTTGTAGTCAATCTACAGTTTTGAAACAAAGAACAGTTTATTTCACCACAAATCTTAAAAAATACAAATAAATCTAAATTGCAGGTGACCTAAACCAGACAGATGCTGCAGAAAGTGCTTATTTTCTTTCTCTTTTTTCTTTTTTTTTTTTTTAAATGAAGGTGGGTGTTTTGAAGATGAATAAAAAAAAAGAAAATGGAAAAACCAGCGGTTGGGAGAACTTTAGTTAAATGTAACAAGAGCAAATGTAGTCTTGCATCTTGGAAAGAACAACCCCAAGTATCAGTATAGTTTGGGGACTGACCTGTCAGAGAGCAGCATAGGGGAAAGGGACCTGGGTTCTGGGGGACAGCAGGATGACCATGAGCCAGCAATGTGCCCTTGTGGCCAAGAAGGTCAATGGCATCCTGGGGTGCATTAGAAGGGGTGTGGTCAGTAGGTCAAGAGAGATTCTCCTACCCTCTACTCTGCCCTGATAAGGCTGCATCTGGAATACTGTGGCCAGTTCTGGGCCCCTCAGTTCAAGAAGGACAGAGAACTGCTTGAAAGACTCCAGCACAGAGCCACAAAGATGATGAAGGGAGTGGAACATCTCCCTTATGAGGAAAGTTTGAGGGAGCTGAGTCTCTTGAGCTTGGAGAACAGGAGACTGAGGGGTGATCTCATTAATGTTTATAAATATGTAAAGGATGAGTGTCAGGAGGACAAAGTCAGGCCATTCTCAGTGACATCCAATGATAGGACAAGGAGCAACGGGTGCAAGCTGGAATATATGAGGTTCTGTGTAAACATAAGGAAAAACTTTTTCACAGTGAGGGTAACAGCACTGGAACAGGCACCCAGAGAGGTTTTGGAGCCTCCTTCTCTGGAGACATTCAAAACCCACTTGGATGCTTTCCTGTGTGATCATGCTCTGGCAGGGGGGTTAGACTAGATGATCTTTGAAAGTCCCTTCCAACCCCTAACATTCTGTGATTCTGTGATTCTGTGATCATCCGTAAAATGCTTCCGCTGGTTTCATTCTTTTAAACTTTTACTACATTGCTTTTATTCTTAAATATTGATTTGTTATTAAATGCGCATTGTAAACTACATTTTATAACTGATGAATTACTGTGATCAAAGTGCTGTGTTAAATATTTTTTAACATATTACTACCTGTTACTTGTTCAAGCAGGGAATGACACAATAAAAAGGAGAAGCCCAAGGGCAATTAAAAGAGATTTTAGGGCCTTGGGAGGTTTGGTCGAAGGATTGGGTGCTCAGGTTGTGATCTCCTCAATCCTCCCATTTACACGGGATGATATTAATAAGACTAGAAAAATACATCAGGTCAATACATGGCTCGGAGAGTGGTGTGGGAAGAAAAATATTGGGTTCTTTGATCATGGGATGATCTACTCTACACCTGTGATGCTAACATGGGATAATATGCACCTTTCTCATAGGGGAAAAAGAGTTCTAGCACAGGAGCTAGCGAGCCTTGTTGATAGAGCTTTAAACTAGCTTAGGAGGTAGGGGAGAAAATCAGGGTTGCCGATGCTGAGCAATGCGATGGTGTGTCAAAACTTGAGCAAACAAACACTAATGGGATCTCTCATTCTGCTCTGCAAGGTGTAGGCCACAATGTACCACACTAGAAGTGTTTCTACACTAATCTGCGCAGCATGAAGAGTAAACAAGATGAGTTTGAAGCCCTGGCCCAGTCTCAGAGATTTGACATTGGCATAAGTGAAACCTGGCGGGATGAGTCCTGTTATTGGAGTACCCTGTTGGATGGGTACAGACTCTTCAGGAGAGATAGGCAAGGCATAAGAGGCAGGGGACTGGCTTTGTATGTAGTAGATGGGCTGGAGTGTATGGCGCTCACAGTTGGCAATGGCTCAGTTGAGAGTCTCTGGGTAATAATCAAGGGACAAACAAATAAGGCAGACGTCACTGTGGGAATATACTATAGGCCTCCCGGACAGGTCAAGGATGCCAATGACCTATTCTTTGAGGAGCTAAAGGACACTTTCAAGTCAACTGCCCTTGTCCTTATGGGGGACTTCAATTTGCCAGAAATCAACTGGGAGCAACATACAGCTAGCACCACCTAGGCCAGAATATTTCTAAGCCACTTGGATGACAGCTTTATGGAGCAGGTCGTGAGGGAGCCAACTCAGAAGAATGTCCTCCTTGATCTGCTGCTTGTCAACAGAGAGAATCTCGTGAGTGAAGTGGAGACTGGAGGTCGACTTGGCCACAGTGACCATGAGGTGATTGAGTTCAAAACCTCTCTTGACAAGAGAAAAACTGCCAGTAAAACTTCAACACCGGACATGAGGAGAGCAGACTGCAGGCTGCTAAGGGAGATTCTGAGTCAAGTCCTCTGGGAAAACATTTTTGCAGGTGTTGGGGTTTGTGAGTGCTGGTCACTCTTTGAATATCACCTCCTAAGGACACAGGAGCAGGCGATCCCAAAATGATGGAAGTCAAGCAGACAAGGCAAAAGAATGGCTTGGCTGAGCAGAGATCTGCTTTTGCAAATTAGGCAAATAAGGAAGATGTATGCCCAGTGGAAGCTAGGTCAGGTGACATGGGAAGAATGCAGAGACACTGCTAACCACTGTAGGGAGAAAATTAGAATGGCCAAAGCTCAACTGGAGATGAAATTGGCCAGAACTGTGAGGGAAAATAAAAAGAGTTTTTTCAAATACATTAACAGCAAAAGGCAGTGTAGAAACACCATCGATCCTGTACAGGATAAGGACGGTCACTTCACCAACAGGGATATAGACAAAGCAGAGGTTTTAATGCATTCTTTGCCTCTGTCTTCAGTGCTGATGATCGACCAAGGAGGCCTCAAAGCCCAATGCTGGAGGACTATGACTGCAACAAGGATCAACTCTCAACAGACCCTGAACTTGTGCAGGATCTGCTGCTACAGTTAGATCCCTTCAAGTCCATGGGGCCTGATGGGATTCATCCAAGAATCCTCAAAGAGCTGGCTGATATCATTGCTGGGCCTCTCTCAATAGTTTTTGGGAGGTCCTGGGTATCTGGAGAGATCCCAGTTGACTGGAAACTGGCCAATGTTGTTCCAATATTCAAGAAGGGCAACAAGGAGGATCCTGGAAACTGCAGGCCAGTCAGTCTAACTTCAGTGCCTGGCAAAATTATGGAAAAGATTATTCTGGGAGTAATTGAAAAATACCTGGGGGACAACACAATCATTGGTCACAGTTAGCATGGCTTCATGAAGGGAAAGTCCTGCTTGTCAAACTTAATATCCTTTTATGACAAGGTAACCCGCCTAGTTGGTCAAGGAAAACCAGTGAATATAGTATTTCTGGACTTCAGAGAGGCTTTTGATACTGTCTCTCACAGTATCCTCCTGGAGAAAATGTCCAGTATACATCTGGACAATTGTATTATACGATGGGTGAGCAACTGACTCACAGGTCGAGCACAAAGAGTGAGGGGAGGTTTAGGCTGGATATCAGGAAAAAGTTCAAGAGGCGTTTGGACGATGCTCTCAGGCACATGGTGTGATTCTTGGGGTGCCCTACACAGGGACAGGAGTTGGACTCGATGATCCTGATGGGTCCCTTCCAACTTGGCATATTCTATGATTCTATGATTCTATTGAATATTATTTATATAGTCTCATTGTTAAATATTAAACACTTGCTATTAGCATGTCTCTAATTATAGAACTGTTATTGCTGTGATTTTTTTTATTTGATGCCTTTTCAAGTTACAAGAAGAGTTCAGATGCAACTCTGCAATAAGAAAACAGTTTCTGATGTCAGTGTACTGAAAATCAGAAGCAACAAAATATCCAGATTAATATCCACATATCCTATACTGATATTTATGTCTATTAAAACATACATTTATTTGAATAAAAAGACAACTGATCATGTTTTTAGTCACCAAAACCATCCAAATAAGATGAATAACTAGGGGAAAATATAGCATAAAAAGCTTAACTCAAATCCCGGAGTTTGTAACAAGGAAAAAATATCAGCTCTGATCGTCTATTATAAAGCTTATTTATGTGCATGTATGTCCTCTATATTGCTGAACTTCCCACCCAGGAATGTGTGCTGAAGTACCAAACATGCTGACATAGTCTACCTACCTGATTTTTCCTTTGGCCAGGAAGTGATACATTAATGAACATGTCTTAGGAGGAGTGGCTGAGAGAACTGGGATTGTTTAGTCTGGAGAAGAAGAGGCTGAGGAGGGACCTTATTGCTCTATACAACTACTTGAAAGGAGCTTGTAGTGAGGTGAATGTCAGTCTCGTCTCCCAAGTAAGCAATAGGACAAGAGGAAATGGGCTTAAGTTGTGACAGGGGAGGCTTAGATTGGATATTAGGAGAAATTTCTATACTGAAGGAGTGGTGAAGCATTGGAACAGGCTGCCCAGGGAGGTGATGGAGTCACCATCCTCTGAGGTGTTCAAAAAACATGTAGATGTGGCACTTCAGGACATGGTTTAGCGGTCATGATAATATTGGGTAGATGGTTGGCCTTTATGATCCTGGAGGTCTTTTCCAGCATTAATGATTCTATGATTCTAATCTTGAAACTAGAAGGAAATGTTAGAAATTATATGGAAATTATATGGAAATTGTATAGTAGTATTATGGAGCTGAAAGTATAGGCTGTGAAAAGAACATTAACAAAGTGCTTAAACTGATGGAATTTCCTTCAAAGTCATAATATCCAAATATCTCTGAACTGTGAAAACCTGAAAGTTCTACTTGAAGTTTAATCCCATTCATGTTTTAATTTAACAGGATTATGGCATTCCCAATTTATTTTTTATTTATTTTTTTTATATTTGGAAAAGTTATCAAAATGCTTTTACACTGAAATAAAAAATAAAAAAACAGCAAATATTGCAGCTCTGTCATATATTAGTACAAAAGAATACAATGGCTTTTACTAACATTTTATGTTCACTGTGGTTTTGATAAGAAGATAATTCCATGGAATTCTGAATAAAATAAATTGATCTTACATGCATTAGATAGAGTTCAATTATATATGCTTTACATATATGTTTTTTGGCTTAATTTCAAAAAGACAAATTTAAAAATAGGCTTAATACCGTTTTAACAAATTAAATACATCTCTGTGGTTTTTTTAAGTCCAAATTTGATTGGCCAAATAAATAGTTGTGATGAAATAACTTATGAAGGCTCAACCTTTTCACACATTTACAGCATACTATGGAAGTTGAATACTCTTCCAGCCATTTTCTTTTTACAAAAATGTTGCTCTGTATCAAAGAAAAGATACTTTAAAATAATGTCATCTCACTCCACAACTGAAAGAAGAAATGTTCTCTTGAGGGGAGGTAAGTCTTTCTGACTTCTGAGAATATAACCAGAAGCTCAGCGCAGCTTCACAATCAGGTCTCATAACAATCACAGGAGATATACATTAAAATTTCAGTTTAACTTTTGAGGGATTAAAGTAAAATCTGTATACAAAACTACATATTTCCTCCATACCTATGAATTTATGAACACACACACACACACACACACACAGAGCGTTTGTGATCTACGTCTGTAGAAAAGGAGTTAACAACTGCCTCTGTGCATCTAGCTTTCTTCTACTGGAGAGAAACACAGAGCATATTGGTGTTAGAAATTGTTCACAGTAGGGCATATTAAATGGTTGCTTTGGCTACAGTTCTTCAGTATTCAATTGGCTTACTTACTCACCTAAAAGGAAAGTTGGGTAACCAGAATTATTTTCATGTTTGATTTATCTTACTACTAAATCACAAATATTTTTTAGGCATCTGATTAGCAGGTAGAGATGCATTTACTTCTTTGCTCATATCTTACAATAAGTCAGGGAAGACAGAGCAAGTTCTATGCTAATCTTATTACTATTGCTTCATTAATGTGTTTTTTCTTTTAATTTATATCAAATGTAGAATGCTTTTGCAAGAAATATAGTTATTAAAAAGGGAATTATCATAAAACAAGAACAGTTCAAGTTTACTGTATTGAATTTTCTATTATTGTATTCTGAAAGACTGATTTTAATTTACATTAAAATAACATTTTAAATATTGTGTAAAGAAAAAAAAAGTATTTGGGGTCCCAGCTCACCAATGCGGTCCCTTTAGCAAAATATTTAAAAGCATTTGTTACCCATTAATTTTAACAGGTTTAAAACATGCTTAAATGTAATAGACCTAAATGTGTAACAATAGATGGATTTAAGTAATTTTCCCTCTTCATCTGTTCTTGCCAGGCAGAGCCATTCTCATAACAGTAAATACCAAAAACACTTAAAGGAAGCTGTTAGCTCTGTGAGCTACTATCAGATCTTCCAAATTTATGGTAGTAGGTACACTTTTTGTTCTAGTTTCTTTCAATGAAATTAAGTTCTTTGGAGTGACCCAAATGAATGAAGTTAGATCCAGTGAATTCATATTATATTAACCTGAATGGAATTTATGGTCTGGCTGAACGAACTGCAGTTCTCTTTAATCCATATGAGACTAGATGATGAAAATAGTCTCTTTTGTCATAAAAGTCTAAAACTACTGGGGTTTCACATTGAAATTTGACATAAAAGGGCAAAATTTTAAGGTTTTTTTTTGCTTTGATGTCAATAGGAATTGAAATATTTATATACAGAAAGAATAACCTTCAAAGACTAACTTAGGTTACAAACCCCCCCATTTTTAATGTTTTACTGTTTCTTTTATTGTGCTTTGTTTTAGGTTTGTTATGGTTTTTTTTCAACCATGCTGACTATAAGCAAGGAAGAAGGGGATACTAAAATGTCTTCTTTACCAAGTATAATTTGCTGGGATGGAAATTTCAGAAGGATGCCTCTTTGCTAGACCTATCTTGAATCTCCCATCTCTTTGTAGCACTCTGTAGTATAACACACTAAACAGAACTCAGTAGTACTTAGAGAGAAAAGTAGACAATGTGAAACTCAGGACTGAGGAACTGGTGGTGCAGAGGAGTAGAGCAGTTAAGAAGTGCGAGAAGAGAGACTGAAGGGAGGCAGATTTCAAGTCATATCAGTGTGTCTTTTTACTTATGTAAGATCAAGGTGATAGTAGCAAGTTCCTTTCTTTGTTTTATCACTCAGATTGTATTAGGAGAAAAGGTAATTTCCATATTTTAATACAATGTGGAAAAATAACTGTTCAAACAAGTTTGATTGATAGTACATTTTCTTTCTCCTCACAAGGTTCATATGTTATAAAACCCCAGTGCTACCTAACATGTTTGCCCATAGCCATTCATTTACCTTCCTGTCTTGAAGTTTTGTCCTCTGCTGTCTTGGTTTGCTGATGATGTTTCTCGAAAGTGAAAGATAAGACAGTGTTTTCACATAAAAGAATAATATTTAAAGAAATTTTTCTAAAAGTATGCTTAAATTTTTCAAAATCTAGGGAGATCTTTGAGTTAATGAAGTTTGCACAATCTGTAATTTCTTTGAACTCATTCTTCCATTCCCGTTTTTCTTGCAAAAGACTGAATTTGACATCTGATTGTTTTTCAAACTCTTGCTAATAAAAACTATGTCCAGAATGATTTTTTTTTTTTATTTGGAACAACAGAAATTAAGATATATTAATCATAGTTAACGTATTAATCACCTTAAAATTAGCAGATGGCATTTTTTAACAAAGATCAACAACATAACCACAATATTCGCAGTTAATTTCATTTCATGAAATACAGGTCACATAGTCTTCTGCATACAATGCAGCTGATACAGAGTCATCCTACCTCCTAATACTGTAGTTCAGTATTTGGTACACTTCGCTCATTTTAAAGAGAAACCAGAGAGCAGTTTAGTTATTTTAACACCCACACATCTTTACAAAAGTTGACAAATACTCTAAGTTATTATATGGCTGACAAATCTTTTCTAATATTGTTTTCCAGCTGCATTTCTTTAATTTTACCAAGCAATTTTTTTTAAAATGCACTCCAAGCAAGTATGTCATGCTTAGCTTGCTAAAAGAAGAATGAAAGTATAATTAACATATTTCTGCAATATTGAAAAGGTATGGCTTTATCATTATTTTTTGCAAAGGGAAGAAATGAAAGAAGGAAAGAAATTATTATTTGCCATACTGTATCAAAATTGTCTGTCTTTTGAAACAGTTCTTTAGGTTAGAAATTCATTTTTATAAGAATGCTGAAGGACCTCTAAGGACACATTGTAATGCTAGATTCCTGTAAATTCTGAGAAGATTGCTGAATTCTGAGAAAGTACATAAATTATTCAAGACAAATGAAAAATAAAAAGAAATGCTGGTAAAAGCAGGACTGTCGAAATAAAAATTCAGGGNTTCAGGAGCTGGATTGTGGTACTGGATTCAGGAACACTCGGATCAGGATCAAAGGCAGAAGGAACAGAGTCCTTTTTGGATACTGACCATTGAAGAAATGAGGAAGAATCTGAGCAAGGACCCAGAGCAAGAGCCCCTGAGCTGAGAGCAACTGAGCAAGGTCCCCCAGCAGCCGAATATGGCGTCTATGGGATAGAATATCCCCTTGGTCAGTTTAAGGGCACCGATCTGTCCGCTCCTCCCTGTAGGTGTGGTTTTTACTTTCTGCACCTCCCAATGTGGTAACACAAGATCCATCAGTGACCTTGGTCTGCACACCAGTCCCTGGTACTAACTCTAAACATGGAGTGTTATCCCTGCTTGAAGCAGGCACTGCCTGCAAAAACATTCTGCTAATTTCAGAAGGTGCCATTAGTTAAAGGAACTGAGCTGAAAAGTAAAAATCATTGAACAAAGTTGTTTTGTTCCAACTCAAACCAGGACACTGGAGAAGGTGGATATACTTTCAAGAAAGAAAGAGGGCAAAAGATTTCTGGAGAGAGGCTTGGTGGGTTTGATCCCTCTAATACAGAAAGAGAGGGAGGCACTAATTATATTACTCTTTCCTGTAGGTGTTTGTATATTTTCACATACCAAATTCCTCTTTCAGCAGTGGCAACCAGAGCAAGCTGTCTGACTTAATCCCTAAAAAAAGAGATAGCAGTGACTCTTCTGTTCAATTCAATAAAATATTTTCATAGAAAAGTACATATTTTGCATATAATTAGTTTTATCTACACATAGAGATATATTTATGGTATTCTAGGGTGTTTGCAGGATCACAATCAATGTTAGCGATTAATAAAATTTTGTGAAAATAGTTGTTTAATATATTTTCTGCAAGATTTAAACAATATTTTTGTTGCTGTTATAGGAAATTGATATATATCCCACACTAAGGATTCATTGTCGGCTTGATGGGGTAGTTTCACTGCTAGATTGAGAATTAAATGTGGAAAGATAAGAGGCAATGCCTTTTAACATTGCCTAATTGGAATCTTGCTTCTATTTGAGATCAAAATAGTTTTGTAATGCTTCCATTACAAATTCAGGGGATTATAGCTGCCAACAGTCTGAAAGACGTGTTGATGGCATACCACATCAAGTAAGAGGGCTGGGATTAACTTTGATAAAGTGCAGGTTTGTATATTAATGGCTCTATTATTTTCTTTCATCTTTTACGATATGTATGCTAACAGAACAATGAAGATGCATGAAGTATAGTAAATTGTCATTCAATCATACCTTTCCTTCACATTATTTTGATAATAGCACCACTTTTATATGATGATGTGATTGTTGTAGACTTTGACTTATACTCACATTTCTAGTGGAAAGAATAATCAGTAAATGGACAAAAAAAAAATCACTCTTACATTACTGTGAATAACTTTCCAAACCAACTAGACTGTGAAGAATAAGAATTATTTTGTTTAATTCAGTAATGGTCACACTAAGAGTCTATATCTATGAGCTTACAACTAAGGAGAAAAAGTAGAAGGTACTTAGAGCAATTTATCTGGATTTTGTATATCTTAATTGAAACAGAGGATGTATGGGAATCTTTTCAGAATTTCATGTCAAAAGTGTCAGTAAATTTTGTGGTCTATATATTAGAAAGTTTGAAAAGTTCATAAAATATTTCCATAGTGAGAAGAGAATTATAGAGACTATTAAAACTACTATAGTGGAACACTTCTTTCATCTACTTATGCTGCATGCTTCTAAGTTCTTATTTCAGGGATTACAGCACACTCCGATTAACATTTAAGAAAAATAAAGCATATTTAAAAATAAGGTTTAAGTGTATTTTTTACACAAGTATCAAAACTGCATTCTTTGCAAATCTGTGAATAAACTTCACTAATCAGTAATATAACTGTCTATCCACTAGCTATGTAGTAATAGATATTCCACTTACTTGTTCAAGTGAAGCATATGTAATTCTTTCCCTGACAAGTCATTCTCAATTACATAAATCTGGACTCTTGCATTTTAATGTGTAGTGGATGCACTTTCGTATGTTACAAATCATAAACCTTAGCTTCTATACAAAGGACCTTCAGAGATCATTAACCATTATTTTTCTGCCATGTTCTCCAACTGTCTTTATTTTAATCTTCATACATAATTCCAAAGAATCATGTTGAAATTCATTCCAAACCAGCAACAGAAAATATACCCTAAACATTATTAATATGCAAATACTGAACTGCAGCTCAATATCATAAACAAGACCTGAACTTGTTCAATAAGCATATAACACTTTCAAAATGACAAAATTAATGAAATAATAATAATTTAAAAACCTGACTGAAGAGGTGATTAGCTAACCAGCTACAGATTTTATCCAATGGTAGTCAGTTCTGCTACTATCATGGACTCTTGCAGGTCTGAACACTTCTCTTCTCTTGGTAGAAATCATTACTTTATGAAAAATTGTGACTAGGAATGAGGGACTCTTGCAATTATAGAGCTACACTAGGCAAACAGTTAGTACATGAGGATGACTGCATTTTTTTCAGTACACAGTATAATAATGCATTAAAGACTACATCCAAAGATTAATAAGATGTAAAAAGCGTATAAGCAGCATAGAAATATTAATCATATAGTTGCCAATATGCTAAACTGTATAAAATATTGTCCATGGTACTTTTGATATGACACCAAATTTATACGGCCAAGCCCTAAAAGGTAACAAGTTCAATTTTTTAGATTCTTTTGCATGTACTTGAAGTCATAGTTAAATTCTACCCTTTGCTTAGCTGAAAAAGATTCCTTGTTTGTACTTGATACCACAAACTACTGACTGTGTTCCTTCTTTCAGGAGAGTCTGATAACAGTTTAGAAGTACAAACAAATTTTGGCAAATACTGTAAATGTTATTTGGTGACAATTGTATTTTCTTTAGGTTTGTGATGTACAGGCATTTCGTAGAGACAGAAGACTGGAGCAAATGGCTATAGTAAACTTCTATAGTAAACTGAGACTCTCTTGTTCTGTCACTTTCCATGTAATGGTGAAGGAATGAAGATCTGAAAGTGATTGACCACAAACCAACCTAAGCATCTAGTTTTCTCAATATTTATGGGAAAACAAACTAGATCTGATCTAAAGCAAAGTTTTCTCTTTCCCTATTCAGTTATTAATGGGAAAAATATCATTTGAGACTCTCAGTCTTTTAGTATGATTTAACACAAGGATAAATAAATCCCTAAATTGCTGAAGGACGTATATAGTATCACCTTTCATTTATCTCTACAAAGCTGATAAATACTTTAAGGATTAAAGGGTTAAAATTTAATTTTATCTATACAAAGAAAACACAGAACATTTTTTTTTTTACTGAGAGTTGTGACAGTGATTTAATCTTCAGGTTATTGTAACTATTCAAAAATCACTAACACCACATTCCTTAAACTTGTGATACCAGAAAATACTATTTAAATGAAGGGTATACGTATAATGAATCTGAGTTTATGTCATGTTAATTTAGAGTTGTCTATAGTGTTAATTAGAAATCCTAGCATGATACTTTGCTATTCGGAGGTATGGTTTTGAAAAGGGATCTCAAAGATATTGATCACATGTTATCAGAATTCATAATATTTGAAGGTACAATAAAAATACTAATACTATTTTTATGTTATTCTACTGCTACTCAAATTAAATTTTCCTCAAAGAGTATCCAAGATGGGAAGTATGGTAATTTTTGTTTCCTAATTGGAAGACACCTGCAATTTCGCATTGCTTACTTTGAAACATTACTGGAAAGAACTGGCATCAAGAATAAGAAACATTTGGAAACATATTGATGTAAAAATTACTGCTTTTGACACTGTACTACTCCTGGCCATTCTGAAAAAAATTAGAAGAGTTTTTTTTAATTTTTCCATTGAATTATGAAAGCACCATATTCTTCTGACTTTGAAAGATAATAAAGACTATGAACTACAGAGAAAGCAAGATTTAACAGTCTTTTTTTTTTTCCTGCTGTCAAATGAAGACAATTTTGAGGGTAATACTCTCTTAAAGTCATAGTCACCATATTTAACAACGATAGCAGAACAGTCCACAAAAATATTGATCATTGAAATAACAAACAAACAATAGCACTGTATATATCAGAGAACAAAGAGCATAGTTACTTGAATTGGTAAATGCAGAAGTGCGTGCTCAGATCATAGAATCATAGAATC
>VWZK01006101.1:0-83644 GCA_013396935.1 Baryphthengus martii
GAGAAAAGAAAAGAAAAGAGAAAAGAAAATTGAAAAGAATCTTCAAACTTAAACACATATCAACAGGATTATAGTATTTTAGAAAAAGTTTGAAAATATTCTTCCTTTTTCTGATTTTTTTATATGTAAGATATTTTGAAGAGTGTGTATCTGTATTTGTATAGGTATATATATACGTATATAAGCATATAAATGACATCATCAATTATCAGAAAATAACATGTTTATTTTGTCTGTAGTACCTTATCATATAGGCATGAACCCTTTTTTTTTTTCAGTAAAAAGACAGGTCCAAGAGGAATTATGCCTAAATGAACTT
This sequence comes from Baryphthengus martii, assembly GCA_013396935.1. Lineage (NCBI taxonomy): Eukaryota > Metazoa > Chordata > Aves > Coraciiformes > Momotidae > Baryphthengus > Baryphthengus martii. The sequence goes on from VWZK01006101.1 coordinate 320, forward strand.
ACACTTAAGAACTTCCCAGCTGAGATATGTTTGCAGTCAACAGTTTGTAGTCATAGTGCCATAAGAAATGCTAAACAGAGCAAACAAACCACACTGAAAAAAAGACTGTTGTTTAAGCCTGCAGTCATTTTTGAAAATTGGCAGTTTCCTCTTTTTTAATATTCTCAGCCTCTCTGTGAATTGAATCCTGTCATTCTGGCATACTTGGGTTCTTACTTCTAGATTTCTGCAAATGATGAGTTCCCAAACTGTGCTCCATATAGCGTCTGTGGCATACAGTCTACCTCACAGGGCTGCATACAAACTCTTAAACAAGAAGTGATTTAACAAACTGTTAAATAAAAGGAAATAAAACCCAGTCGTTCTGGACTAAAGAGATGATGGAAAACTACCGTATCACAAATGTAACTGTAGACTGCATCTAAGTTAACAGTGGCTCTTGATATTAAAGTCAAACTGCTCTGCATTAATAAGATCCCTTTGGATTAAACTTCTATGAGCCTTTGTAACAACTCAATTCCAAAGAATTGAGATCAGGAGAGAGTGCTAGTCACTAGAGAGGGCAACCCATAAAGTGACTGATTTATTTTTTAAAATTGTTTGTCCACAGTACATATATCCAGATGTCTATTTCATTTTTTAATATCCTTTCCCTTTTCTTCTTTGCAGCATAGTTTGCATTCACTACGTGACAGAGATGAAAATCATTTTAAAGGTACCCTCCTTCCTCATACAAGCACTGAATAAAATAATCAAAAAATACAAAGGTACAGAAGTCAACACAGCCAACACATATCACAAATATTAATCAGGGGCTAGTTACAAACCTGGAAACTCCTGAGGTATGCTTTGGAGTGCCTCAACTATATGCTGCGTGTAGTAGGACTTCCATGGAGAATACTGTACCTCTCCTGAATGAGCCAAGGCATCCGAATGAGCTGCTAATGGCAAGAAGCCACACGGGAACCTGGATCTAGTTGAGAAGAATCAAAAAATGGTTTCATGGCAACTACTAAGTTCAATGATTCCCTGCTGCACGTCGAGGGGGATGTAATGAAATGTAGGCAGTGTGGGGATGGAGATTACTGCAGCATTTCTTCTATTAGTTGTAGAAACAAGACATCTGATGAGACAATGCTGGTGGAGAGCACACACTTGCATCTGCATACATGTACACACACAGACATATATACACACACATATATATATACACACAGAGCCCCAGGGGCAGCATTCGGACACCACAGAGCGGGGATTCCTGAGCTATTTAGTTCAGTCCATTGCACTGATCAGGACAGGTCTGTGCATTCATTTAATTGTAAACACAGATTAGCTTTCCAGGAAGGTCGTAGTAAGGCCATCATTATCTCATTAAACAAATTGTTCCACTATCTGATCAGGCTTCGAGTTCAGTATTTCCATTACCTCCTTTAATATCTAAATGGAAAGGGTAAAATTATCAGCTGGTATCAATCAGGGAAGTGCTACCTACAGTTAGCAAAACTACAGAGACTTACAAATAAATTAGGGTCTGGTCTATTAGCTGCATTCTTATGTTGTTGCCCTCCTTGCATGTTTATTTTACTGAAAATCTTTAAGTTTCACTCTATCATGCAGAAAAGAAATTGAAGAACTACATATTTATACTGTGGTTAAATAAAGTACACTTTATTAGGATGGGAGAGAAACGGAAGAGGAGAAAACACCTAGGAACAAAGTAAGGATGAGAAGATCTGGATTTATATCTTGATTTGTGTTATATGCTGAGATAAAAGGCTTTGATTTCTACCTCTACTTTATGCTACTTGGGTGGGACACTACTTGATTCAACTATGTGACTCAGAACTGTCTTATTTTCTTTTTTTTTTACTCATTAGCTAGTGAGTTAGAGCTTGATTCAGAGACAAAGACTTTCTATGATTGTACTGAATGCCAGTGCCTCCAGAGGATGTATGCTGCAGCTGGTGTTCACTAGTTTCTTACCACTTTGCTACATAGCATACCAGGAAATGTAGGTATGTGGATACTCATAGGATGCATGATGCCAGTAAAATGTTCTTGTGAGATCCCCACATGCTAAACTATCCTCCAGTGGCAAGTTATTCTGGTTTTAGGGTGAGTTTATTAAATGAATGAGACAGAAGCAACAGGCAACAAAAAGGGAAAATCTTCATAATACATTTGGATCAAAAATAACAAACAACCAGGAGCAGTCTTCAAAACAAAATATATTTAACTTGTGTTTGCTCTCATAATAAAGAGGAATATTATAGAAACTAACACACTTTTGAGATCTTAAGAAACATCTCCACTAGAATGGCCTTGTGTTCCCATATCTAGCTGTTTGTAAGGGGATGGGTTACCAGCTTTTGATGCTGAAGGCCCTGGCAAAGAAGGAAATTCAACGCCTAAGCTGTTAAATAAGTATATAATATGAGGCATATTCATGACTGCCACGAGTGGGGTGACACCCACCAGTGCATTTAGGGGATTAACTCTTGCTTTTGGGAAGACTTTAAATACTTGTATGGATCAAGGCTTTGCTGCTTAAACTTCAGATTTAGGCCCAAATAGCATAATATGAAAAACCTAGGAAAATTGCATTGTTGTCCATACATTGTAGCTTTGAAGGGGCAACAGTAGAAAACAGGAATGGTCACAGTGAATAAAGCGTAAATTTCATTAATTCCACTACTTTTTTCTCTTACAATGACCAGTGAGATTAAATGAAGGCTGAGACACTTACAATTAAATGTCTAAAGACAAGGAGATTCAATTCACGGGTCCCAGACGATCTGCATAATGCTGGTGGTGGACATGACACAAGACCTATTGGACACTCATGCCTTCCTAAAGGATCAACTAGAAGGCAGCCAATACTCATAGGACATCTAAGACAGCTTTAACCTGTGTTTAAATGACTGAATTGCATCCTCCAGAGTTTAGGGAGTCCTTTAGCTCATCCAGTGAAAGCGTCTATGATGTGGGACCTGAATCCCTTTCCACGTCTCAGTGATTCTCTTGACTGCCTTGGCGCTGGGTATACTTGAAGTGCAGGCACGTGTGTCACCATTTAGATTTCAGTGTCTTAAGCTTCTATCCAGGGATATTCTCAACACTATACTCCCTCAGTAAGGACTCCCAGATTTTGGCAATCCGTAGACTAGAGATCTTCTAGAACAGATGTTGAATCCAAATATTCCTGCTTAATAGGCCCTGAAGGACCTTTCTTCCTGGTATTTTGCTATTCTCTGTGAAAATCCATCTATATTTTTGGCCTCTGTACCATTCTGTGGCAATCATTTCTACATTTTTAGTGTCAATTTATTTAAAACTTGCTGCCAAATTAATGTATTTGGGTGCTGCTTGTCTGCATAAATGAGTAGATACTTCCTATTCACTTTCTTTCATGTTGTTCATAGTTTTATAAACTTCATCTTCAACTCCCTTTTTCTTGAGACTAAGACATCCTAGTCTATATAATTTCTCATCTTGGAAAACAACTAAATATCTCCAGCCATTTTATATTGCCTTTCTCTGTATTTTATATGGACCACCTAGGTAAACAAATAATTTGGTCAAAGTGAATATGTATGACCGGTAAATCATATATATGTCATTGTTTGAGCTCTTAAAAAATGCTTCTGAAAGGCCCATCTCTTTAGTTCTGTTTCATGGAGGGTCTCTTTGCCAGCTCACTAAAGATGGTGGCTTCATTTCAGGGCTAGATGTCTACAAGTCCATCACTGGAGATGAGTCCCTTTCTGTTCCTGACACTAAATGACTGATTTAGATCGTGTAGAAAACAGAGCACAGATCCTTAGGTTCTCACTTCCTCCATGACAATGTGGCCATTGCTACACTTCGCTCTTTCTTACAGTATCTGAAATCAAGAAGGAAAAACTGAAACAACAACAAAAAAGAATACCCCCCCCCCAAATAAACAAAAAAGCAGACTATAAATGGTGCATGGGCTTCTGGAGAGGCCATCCAAAGGGATGAAAAAGGGGTTAAGGAAAATATCCCACTAGCTCTGTTGGCAGGAGAACTACTTAGCAAGCCAGAGAATCTCAAAGCACATGTACCCATGGCACAAAAGCAAGAAGCAAATAATCAATCAGGTGCTTTATCAGAGCAGTATTCAATTAAATTTCAATTAAAAAGGAAAATAATGCAGCAGTCATTATCTAGGCTGTGGCCAGGCCCTTACATGAAATGTCAAGATACCCTTGTCAATTTGCAAACAGTTTAGATAAGGATGAAATTCTCCAGACAGCAGACTGTTCAGGAAGCCACTGTAGGCATTCCTAATGCATCCTCTGTCCTAGCCTTGGAAACACTTGCACTTTCTTATTTATTGAAGTTAATGTCTCTCTTTTGAAAGATAATTCAATGAAGCATATTTGAATGGAAATTCAAAAAAAAAGTAAAAATGAGACGTTATCAGGATTATGTGATTGCAAATCAGGAATAATTCTGTCTTTATCCTGCTAGAAATCTAATTATTTCTCCATGGAAATTATTTTGAAGATGACAGCTTGATAGCAAACACTACCAGTCTAACATCCACAGTTTATTTACTGCTTTGTATTGGGTTTGCATGGCAAGGTTTTGCTACGGGGGGGCTACAGGGGTGAATTCTGTGAGAAGCTACTAGAGTGTTATTGTTTTGTTTGTAGGATTATAATTGAGAGATATTGAATCCCAGGCTCAGATAACTGACCTATACCTGTCATAGTAGAGTGCTGTTCCATGCAAAGACCATATTGCCTAATGTTGTCTTCCTTGGTGGCAGTAGTAGTCCCACCAGAGCAGCAGAAGTTGAAAACCGATTTCAGTTTATGGCAAACAGCATATAGAGATATTATATGCTGTATTATGTGTGAATAACAAAACAGAGAAGAGATATTCCAGTCACTGGAGAGATAAGAAACAAAAATAAAACAGATTTTTATCTCAGTCCCATAGATGGAGTCTATTTGGCTTTCCATCAGGTAGCACAGCTTCTGGCCTTTGGCAGATTTTGACCTCTTACATCTCCATGTTTGAAGCAACACAGATGATGGCAGTCCTTGGAGTGTCGCGTGTATACTTGTATTGCCTATGTGCTTCTTTCTCAATTGTAGTGTAGTTTAAAATTTATTTCATTTTACTTTTTCAAACTCATCTTGTAAAAAAGTTAGGAAGCCAACCTGAGTCAAGTATAGCAGCATGTTGTTTTTCCTGTATTTAGAACGATGTCTATGTACACTTAAAAAAAATAAATATATATATATCTAAGTTACATGCGTTTTTCTTGACTACGATGCTTTCCGAATTATTGTCCTGTTGAGAGCTGGAAGGATGCCGTAGTTACTTGGATTTTTGTGTTAGGTTTTTTTCTTGCATATACTTTTGTACCTAGATCAGATATCATTTTTTCTCTCTTTTTCTTGTTCTTACTTTTCATGGCTGTCACTACCTTTTTACTTGCAAAGGGACATGTCTTTCCCCAGCTGTGTTTTCTCTCCTTTCATCACTTTCCTTGTGTGATTACAACCCACGGATGCGTTTGGCATATTGTCCTGTGTCAGCAAACTAGGACATATTAGAGACTGTTGGATATACAGAATTTAAACCCAAGATTACTGCATGTTTTGATATGTGCCATTCCTCAGTTCCAAGTGGAGGAGAATTATTACTGGCTCATGGTTTTTATTCACTACACAAATCAGATCCTTTTTTTTTTTATAGCTGCAGGTAAAACCTACAGGCTACTTACTGGCTTTTGCCATGCCTCACTGCCAAGTTTGATTTTTTTCCCTATTTTATTCAGGAAGTGAGGAGCCCTGTGCCTCATTGAAGCTACAGGAATAAATCTAGACATACTTAACATGGCTTCAGGGATAGATGCTTCCATGATTTTGGAGAGCACCATTATTTTAAAACAAACACAGAGTCCAGAGTAGTGTTAGTGCATCACATTAGAAAGACAAAAGACAAGCAAAATTATGGAGCAGGATTCCCACTTGATGAAGTGAGATTTTACCCTACAGTACACAAACATCGCTATTGGCAGTGCAGTCAGACTTCTTGGAGGGCTGCCTTTCCTCTATACTACAGCTGGAAATATATTAGTTTTTAATTATTACTTTGCTTTAACCTTTCTCACACTGAAAAAAAGCATAGAATATAAAGCCAATCAAACCTGTCAGTTCAAAGCAGCATATTATTATAAAAATTTGGGTAGAATAATAATAATAAAAAATGTTTCACTTTCTTCTAACTCAGAATGATATTTTATTTCTGTAGAACAACTTGAAATACCTGAAGAACAATTGGAAAATTAACTTTTTTTTCTTAAATAAGTTTTCACTACATTTGCAAGCAAAGAACAAGCCCAGAGGTTTGCACAGCATATCTAAAAGTTCAGTCCTGAGCCTGGGAAATGCCAGTGAATAGCTGTCTCAGAGAGATCACAGTTGTCTATAATATGCCTTCATTTCTCTCTGGAAAGCATCTGCCCTATTCAAAGCAGTGACATTTTTCCTCTAAGAATCATGGAGTGTCCTGAGTTTGAAGGGACCTTAAAGATCATCTAGTTGCATGGGTAGGGACACCTCCCACTAGACCAGGTTGCTCAGAGCCTCGTCCAGCCTGGTTTTAAACACTTCCAGGGATGAGACGTCCACAACTTTTCTGGGCAACCCCTTCCAGTGTCTTACCACCCTCAGAGTAAAGAACTTCTTCCTAATGTCTAATCTAAATCTACTCTGCTCTAGTTTAAAACCACTGCCTCTTGTACTACCACCACACACCCTTATAAAACGTCCCTCTCCAGCTTTCCTGTGGGCCCCCTTCTGGGACTGTATCACATCTAATCACCTCTCTATTCAGCTCAGGACCCTGTCATTGACCATGGCCATTATAAAAAAAAAAGACTAAAAGAACAGAACAAGTGTAGTAATACTTTGCCAGAATATGTTCCCAAGTTTTGGGCATCTGCATAGCAAAGATTTTTTGACATAGAAGAGCTGTCACCACCAGAGACAGATTTTTCTTGCATTGATGGGTCCATTAGCTGCTCAAGCCTCCATGGCTTTCACATTACCAGAATTCTGTGACAAATTCCGCAGGATGACCAATATGCCGTGCTGTTGCCTTTTTTTCTTTTTCAGCAAGTCGTTTTCTCATCTTACTACATTAGCCTGCCTTAGTTTGTAGGGGAAAAATGGACTTTTTTTCCTACTTATTTTCTGTTATTTTTTTTTCATTGGCACAATAGACTGTCACAGAAACAACGTACAAATCCAGCTATGGAGAACAGAAGCTCAGGAAAGGAATGAAACCTAGAAAGCACATTTTGCAATTGTCTTGTTCCATACAGAGGAGAGCTGGTCCAAAATTCCAGCTCTGAACTCCCCTGAACTTTGCTTTGTTGTATTGTCAAATGCATGTGGCTTCAAACCTGATGGTTCAGGCTCCCTTCTGTTACTATTCCCACCACTTGGCATAAAAATTACTGCCTTCTTCCAAGGATCCTGATGGTCTTTTCTAATGCCAATTGTTCTGGACATTGTCCCTGTAGGATGGGTATGGCAATATCTAATTTATAATCAGGCAGTTAATTTTGTCTTGCTTGACTTTGCTCAGCAAGACAACATGGAAGCTCAGCACAGATCCTGTAAACCTTGTTCACTGTCTAGACATACAGCTACTTGTGGCTGTTATATTGAAGAAGCAACAACACTAAGGAAAGTTGGGAGTGGAGGTGTAAATACCTCGTTTTATCTTTCCCTTAGACAGTAATAAAAGGACTTCAGGAAGGATATTTCAATAGCTCTGACAACCATATCATGACTTTGCCAGAGACCAGCTGAGCTCACTATTTTATTGGGTATGACCCCACACTTTGAAAAGTTATATTTTCTTCTTGAAAAAAGTTACATTTTCATCAAAAATATAAGCAAGCCTTTTCTCATCCTTCTCAAAGTCTTTTCTGTGCATCTACAGAAAGCTAAGTCATGCACAAGCAGGAGAGGGCACAAGAACTGTACGTTTCTTGTGGCAGTAATTAACCAACAACCAGAATTGCTTGGGTGCTCTCTGCCCCTTATGGTTACTAGTGAGAGTACCTAATAAGATGTGACTGTTTCAGGCCTAGGGCAAAGATATGAAACTAAAAAACAGACTGCAGAGACCAGCTAGAATGATAGCCCTCAAACTGCTATTTTTTTTTAATTTTTCTCTTTCCATATGAAAATGTGGGGTGCTTTTTTTTTCAGTCTTCCTTGTTTAATGAGACAAAATCTATTGGTTTTAATTGACTTGATAACCACCACAGACACAGACTCCAGTCTCTGATCCTGAAAACAATTTTGTAACCCCAGTTGGAAACTAAGTAAGTCCCACACAACCACTTGCTCACTGCCCCTGGTGGAATGGGGGAGAGAATTAGAAGGGTAAAAGTGAGAAAACTCATGAGTTGAGATAAAGACAGTTTAATTAAGTAAAACAAAAGCCACACATGTACGCAAAGAAAACCAAGGAATTCATTCACCTCTTCCCATCATCATGCAGGTGTTCAGCCATCTCCAGGAAAGTCTGGGCTCCATCATGTGTAACAGTGACTTGGGAAGACAAATACCATCACTCTGAATGTCCCCCACTTCTTTCTTCTTCCTCCAGCTTTATATGCTGCATATGACATCATATGATCTGGAATGTCCCTTTGCTCAGTTGAAATCAGCTGTCCCAGCTGTGTCTTCTCCCAGCTCCTTGTGCACCCACAGCCTACTCGCTGGTGGGGTGGGGTGAGGTGAGGAGCAGAAAGCTTCCTTGCAGGAGCTATATGGACTTGACAGGAGAGAAAGCTTTCTTCTTTGGACATTAGGAAGAAGTTCTTTGGACTTTAGGAAGAAGTTCTTTACTATGAGTGTGGTAGAACACCAGAACAGGTTTCCCAGAACGGTGGAAACATTCAAGGCCAGGCTCAATGAGGCTCTGAGCAACCTGATCCAGTTGAGGATGTCCCTGCTTACTGCAGGGGGTTTGGACTAGATGACTTTTGGAGGTCCCTTCCAACCTGGGGCATTCTATGGTTCTTAGATACAGAAATATAGGGTAGAATATAGGAAGGGACAGGCAGCCATGTCTAACTTCCTACCATCATAGGAACCTGTCTAATAGTTGCACATGAACCATCTGAAAGTGAAGGTTTCCGTTTGGGAAAAGAAACCCATTTCTCTTTCCTCTCCATCATTTTCTCATCTGCCACATAGATTGACCATCATCTATCTCCTTAGGCATTACAACAAGCCAATCACCATGAGGACAAAAAGTCTTCGAACCTCAAACCCTACAATTTACCTGAGGAAGACAGCATGAGCAGAAAAGGTCAAACATACAGCCAATGTCTTGGGCCTGATGTCTCTTTGGCTTTAGTAAGCTTCCAGCCAATTGTGATATATTGCTAAGCAAAAAGGTGTTTAGGACCCAGTCCTTAGAGACTGTGTGTCTCAGGCATAGCCTTTCTTTTTCCATTGGTTTGAAAGGTTAGCAATACAGCGCAGGCTAGATATAAGAAATCATGCTGCGGAAATACATCCCACTTGGATAAATCATTCTTTTCCCCTGTGCAACTTTAAAAAATAAAAAAGTTTGCAATGATGCAGTTTTTCCCATTCAGAATTTTTTCCATCTGTGCTATGGAAATTTCCGTTGACCTTGCTGAGTGGCCCAGCTATCCATCATGTCAGAGCTGAGATATCTGTGAGGTGTGCACTGGGGACTGTCACCCCACCTGCCTGCCCCAGTGACTGCAAAACGCAGCAGAAACCCAGCCTCAGCTATCCCTGGGACGTTCCCTTCCCTACTAGCATTTAGACTTTTCCCTTCGCTTTTTTCCTATTATTTGTTCCTCATGGTTCAGTGGAAAAATGAAAGCAAGCATACACACAAGGTCTCACATACCTTTAGGTGAATCTCTGTAGCATCAATCTTGGTAGTAAAAAAAAATCTCAGTTCCATCACCTCTGACTTTTTGCTGTTCTATTACAATATATATTGTTTCATCCCTAAAGAGAGGCTCATTTGCTCTTTCCTACAAGCTCTGCCTCACCAGGCTATTTCACATCAACTTTAACTGTCAGACAACAAAAAGCAACAGGTGTAAGATGATGACTTAATCCAGCATCTGTTGAAGTCTGTGGCCATTTTCCTTTAGATGAAGACCTAAATCCTTATTCCTGAAAGCAACTTCAACACTTAATCCTTGGAGGAAAGAAAAGAAAGGGTGTGCGTCAAGTGCAATAAAACTGGCATTTTTGTATTTGAAGGTCACGTCAACCTGACAGCAAAAGCTTTGCTTGACCTGTACAGTGGCTTTCCAAGGAAACTGTTACAGCAGTGAAAAAGCAAGTAAAATGAGTGCCATCATGCTGGAGAGTTAAACTGAGACTGGACAAAGGTGGAAAAAATATCAAGCTTCAGGAAAAACACAGCAATGGCAGAGGAGTGTCCTAATAACCCCCTTTCTTTGGACATAGTCATAACAGCTGTAATGTTTTTTTGGCTGCAGTGAATAAAAACCTCTTCTTTTGGTCTTAGTTGAATTGCTCTTGAGCCTACCTGTTTCATTTAATACTATCATGCCCATTGCCTACATGGAACTGGAGATTCAGCTTGTAGCTGCAGATGGTTTCACAGCAGTGCTTGCTGCAGGATGTCCTCAATCCAAAAAAAAAAAAAAAAAAAAAAAAAAAAAAAAAAAAAAAAAGCTAAAAGCAAGCAAAGTCTTTCACATTATAACAAATATTACATGCAGTAAAACCCATCTTTTCCAACTCATGGCTAGGACAGAAGATAGTCTGGCAGAGTTCCTCGTCCTTCAGTTCTATTCAGTGTGCAAGGTCAACTCTCTTCGTACCTGCTGTGCCTCTGAGTTTGGGAGAAATTTTGCATGAATGCAAATATCTACAAAAGGGAGTTTGTTGGCAGGATCAGGACCTTTTGAATAATTCTGAAATAGACAACACAGCTGGAATGAATAGCTTGACACATATTCTGTGTCTACGGGCAGGTCACTGACTGGTTTTGGTTTAACACAGAAAACAAAAATGTCTGAGGTCATTCTTCACATCCCTCTCATTAGCTATTGCAATGTTATCCTTGCTCAAAATTCAGTCAGTATGCTAGTATTTGTCCTTAAAGCCCTGGAATCTAGGGTCTTGTTAATACACAAGCTTCTCTGCATTTCTTTTATAACTGCATCTATAAATAGATGGCTAGATGACTTCTAGATTTCAAAGTTTCTAGGAAAAATAAAAAGCCTGAACTCTAAAACTTGAAAGCCTCAGAAAATAAAAGAAATTTCCTACTTTCCATAAACTACTTCAATAAATGTTGTCGTTCCAGGTTTTTACTGGCTTTTTTTCAGTATTGCAATATTCAAGCTAAGCTGATAACCTGGAAACAGCTGGGGTCAGCAGTATCAGAACTGACCACACCTGTTGCAAAAGTTCACCAATCTCTCAAGGCTGGAACTTAGAGTAGAAGCCATTTAATTTAATAAAATGCATATAAATGTAAGATGTCCACTCAAGGACAGTCATTTAATTCCTCATTCCAACAATTTTAGACTTGCAACTCAGTATGAACTGCCTTCTGCAAATGTGTGTTGCTGTCCTTTGACTAAAGCAGTTTATAAAAGCTGCTTACACTAGGCACTCACATTTATGTGCATGGATGATTTCCACCTACAGAGTATGGCTACACTGTAGAAAAGCATACAGATAATAAACTAGCTTCAAACAAATAGGTTTTATTAGTAACGTTTTAGCTGATTAAATTACCTGGAGAGATGGTATAAATTAGCCCAAGCTCTGCTATGTATGATCCTACTACTGGTATTCCAGCCAGCCCAGATCCCTCTGCAGAGCACTTGTAAGAGCAAGAAGATCTTCACCCTTATGACTGGCACTTCTTCAAAAAGCAGGCACGCCACTTCTACCTCTGAGATCCATGAGGAAGACTGGGCTACAGGTACCCGCCCCAGTGCATCTGCACAGTGCCTGAGGGTCTGTGCAGGCTGGGCACCCACGAGTCAACCCTTCATCCTTGCTCCCCAGAACATGAATGCCTGAAATAGTGTTAGAAATGCTAATCAAGTATTTCAGGAGGGAAAAAAAAAAGGTAAAAGATTTAGGATTTTTCATGAAAGATAAAGTTCATGAATGCTTTATACTGGTGTATGTATTACCCTTTAATATATGATATTTCCCTTTAATGTACGATATTTCCCTTCAGGACAGGAAAAAGAGAAGAGGCAATTGACCTCTCCTGTGACATTTAACCGAAGCAAAGTGCAGCTGGTTCAGATGAGTATTTAATGGGGATGTGAAGTCTTAGATACAGGGATCTACTTCTTGTTTTGCATTTATGCTGTGTGTAAAACAGTGGATTTTTAGTCTATGACTGATTCCCGGTGCTATTACCTGGAATATGGTAAGAATGTGTCTCTTTCTTTATCAAATAATTTAACATAGTTCATGGAAATGAGACACTGTCTGAATAGATAAATATGACAGGTTTGTTACTGTCTCTGATGCTAGATGCAAGAAATCAGGGAATTCATTTATCTTTAACTTAGTTTTGATTTTTATACAACTTGCTTCTGTTGGAAAGTGACGTTAGAGCTGTTTAGAAAAAATATGTTGCAAATCTGATCCAGAGAATCTGAAAACTTGGAAGAAATGGTCTAATAACGAGCTTAAATGTAGCTTCTACAGTATTGTTGACGACTTTACTAACACAATTAAAAACAGACCCACAGTCAAATGCCAGAAGCTTCTTTTGTGTTTGTCCATTCTCAGAAATGACTCATCCTCTTACCCTGGCCCAGGGTTTGTTAAAATGCAGCTCCTCCATTTTTCAGGCAACATTAATTGAGGACTTTCTGCTTTGCTAACAAAGGAGGTGATAAATGCCTCTCCTTTTTCCTTTAAAATTTTCACCTCTTACAATTGCTTCGGTGTGTTTGAGCAGATATATTAAGCAGATTGCAAAAATGAATTAATTACATGTGTTAACTTTTCACTTTTGCCCTTCATTGAACCTTTTTATTCCTTGGCCCTGCATTTTGTAAAATTGAAGTTGTCTCCCAGGGTGTAAGGTTTTTAAAGTGACTGCATAGTGTATTTAGTTGCTATAGTGCATTAAGCATGTGGAACATTTTAACAAGGCGTTTTTAATGAATCCCTGAGAAGAAAATACCCTCAAAAAACAATACTTCAGTACATAAGTACTTACATGCACTGCAGCAATAAAACCACAACAAATGGCAAAGCTTTTCTTCACCTCTCTATGCTTTAAACAAACTTTAACCACAAACAAGGTCATAGTCATTTGCTGAGAAGTCATTAGATGAAAGGTTTCTTTCTACAAGGCTGCAAGTGAATTATTTAGACTGTTTGATGATTTGCTAGAAAGATGTGTTAAATTGTTGGTAATTTGAACACCAGCAAGCAGTTTGCATACTCCTTGCATCTTTTCAATAAATGCCATCACCTATTCTGTATTGCCCTTGGCTTCTCACACTTGTGTCAGAAGGAAATGAGAGATTTTTAACACAGTCCACAAGTTCAGTACAAAGCAGAGAGGGGCAGAATTTCCCTCAGGTCTTACTCCCTGTAAAGATTCAGGGCACTGTGCAGTTGTAAATAGTCACTTGTCTTTCTGAATTACTTTATTCAAAACCATTGGCAGCTCTGTAATGTCTTCTTTTTCTACCATCAAATGAATATCGTGTGGAAGGAAACAAAACTAAAAAAGGGCCAAAAACGAAAATAAGGGCACAGGAATTAAGACCCAGAGTTTCTGGTTGTGGACTTTATTGATGACTTCATTCAGTCAAATAATTTAATAGCATCACTTCTCTACAGCCTTCTCTCAAGTGTTTTATGAATTAGATGAGCTGATATTTGCCAAGAAGCTTCTTTGTCCAAAAAAAATTGCTATTTTTATGGAGCATTGAAGACTGCAAATGAATTCCTGCTATGAAACTGGTGTTTCCTGCCTCCCAAACCCATAGCGCTGCTGATTGCACAACCACCCCTACCCTGGATGATGCACCATCTCCCTCTCCTGGTTGCTTGCTCACAGAGAGAAGTTAAGAAGCATCTACTGTAGCTTTTGATAACAAACTTTAAGATTTTAAGACAAAAGAGTGAAGATTGATGGTTTCAGACACAGTAGTCAAAATCCCTTTTCTGCTGCTAATGATCTATCCATGAGACAGTGAGTTATATCTGTGTTTCAGCCAGAGTTTTTCCATTACTCTTAAGGTGAAATGGAAATCCCTAATCTAGGAATAGTTTCACCAAAGCCTGAAAAAAACTTTTCACATTTTTGGACAGTTCTTTCAACACTTTATCAGAGCCATACAGAAATCAGAACAGGAAGAAAACTGCTAAGATCTATTAATACTTGAATTGAGAATAGTTTTCAAGTCACTGAATCCACAGAGAATAAAAAAATACTCATGGACAGTTCTGTTTCTAAAGAAAGGGTAAAAGGTAAACTGCTTTATACAGATGCAGCAATCTGCTCTAGGCTGCTTTCCTGTAAGATTCAGTAAGTACAGAATAATTTCAAATTTATATGCCACAGAGGTGATCTATGTGAGCTTCTGTGCATGCATACACATGCTACTGTGTATGTACTAAATCTGCACTTTGAGACAGTTTATGGGACAACATGTATTCTCTGAAAAAGATCAAAAATAATCGTCCCCTATCAGGTGAAAACTCCAATCTGTCTTTGTGTCCTCTCTGTGTCAATAAATGATAGAGAATGCTTGTATGAGAGCATAAAATGATGCCATCTTTTCAATTTAGAGAAGTCTAAGAACAGAAATTGTCTCTTTCATGGTCTTTTCTACTATATATTTTGCTTCTGACTAAGCTAAGCAGAAGTCCTGCAACCATCTGGAATTTCTCCATAATACCAGACTTCGTGAAAGCAAAAAAAACCCTGAAAAACAAAGACAGCTCCCCACACTCAGTCTTCCCTCTTAGTCACCAGGAAAGACCTGAATATGAGCAGACTACAGAAACATTCTAATAGTTCTCTCCTGGCTGCGGTTAGTATTTAAACATTTATGCAGCATGGTTATTACGAGAGCTCACTAGGCTGACCTAGTTTAGACTACTAGAATAAACTGTGATCATCAAGGATGTTCTTTTGGAAGATGTGCATTAAAAAAAAAATCTCCCAAAGAAGGATTAAAACACCGTTTTCCTTCATTCTGGTTTAGTTTTCCTCTGTCTTCCCTGTTTGGTGAATTTGTTTAAAGATCTTTAGCTCTTTTTAGTTTAAACTATTTTGTAAATTCAGTTTCAAATTTGATGACGATTTTGGGTTAGTCAAAATTGCAGTTTCAGGAAGAGAATTGAATAACCTCAACCACCACTCCAGCAGGCTCTGGAGTTTACTACTTCAGACTTCTGAAGTTTTCATAAAGATCTTTGTCACTGGCAGAGTTTCTATGGCCAAAGTCGCTGCAGATTTAGGATATAGTCCAGCATCTACTAACTCAATGGAAGAAACTTTCTTTCTTTCAAAAAGCACTGACTTTTGAACCCATTTGCCCTTATTTGGAACTAACATTAATGCAAGCTTCTATGGTTCTGTGCCTGTAGCTCCAGAAGGTATAGGTAAATACTCATCACTGCAAAGTATGTCAGTGAAATTAAAAGAGTAAGAATACCACCTGAAAAGGGCATTTGAGACATATTTTTCACCGTTTTACCTTTATTGCCAAAGGTTTGTGATTATACGCATTAAGGTATCTTAAAGCTCCTTGTCAGGTTGCAGGTACAGAATAACTGAACCTATCCATTAGTTTGCCTCTCGTGCTGGCTATAGCCAGATATAGATGAAGTGAGGAAGAATAGATGTTTAACAAATTGCATAGCTTGTTTCATTTATATAGCCTTGACCTTGACTGTTTCCATAAAGCAGTTTCAGTTACTACTTAAGGTACAACTACTTGATTTTTTTTCTGTATTGCTGCCACTTCAACCCTATTTCCAAGAAAAGTCTTTTGAAGTGGAATCAGAGACATGCTCTTTAGTTGATGCTCGTTGATTCAAGATAACATTGAACATAGTCTTACTCTGTATTGTAGAGTAGAATATTGATGGTGTCTGTACTCACCAACACAATCACTGGTGCAGCTGCAAGTGACATAAAGACTGACCTTGAAGTGCTCTATACAAGTTTGCAATACAAAGAGTTTGGTACCAAGTAAGGGATTAAGTTAGGAACCCGTGTCTTCTTTTATGGGAAAAGATGTAACGGGGGGGAAAGGGTCCCGTGGAGATATCTGCAACTGTTTATTGTCTTTATAGTTCATGGAGAGAAAAAGTCAATGATGCGGTGTGATTCATTTGATCTGTTCTGTATGATTCTTTCAGTGTGAAACAATATGCCTGTTTCTCTCAAGGGTTTGTAATAAGGGTATACACAGATAGAAACCTACAGTTTATGCATATGTATTTGTCAAATATATTTGTTCAAATTAATCCTGGTGCTGCTCTTTTCCAGGGACCATTCATAGGGTTTAGTGTTCTAACTGATCGCTCTCCATGACTATTTTGATAGTCTTCTGTCTCTCCGTTGAATGCCTAGGAACAATTCTAGGCTTGTAATAAAATAGTGTAGATAATTACATGCAGTGTCCTTACTTGTAAAACAATTTTGTTTTCCACTTCCCAGTCATTGTAGGATGTTATCCAAAAGAACATCAATCACTCTTGCAGAGGTCTCTTACCACATTTCATTTATTTTTTATTTCTTCTATATGTGCTTTGTAATATCTTTCTATCAGGTGTACCAACTGTTCATGTAATACAGCACAGCTTTGGTATTTTGGATGTTGAAAATTGTAACACAGCAAGACCAACTCCCAAGTGAATCAAAATAAGTAACAATAAACTCAGCAGTGGAAAATGATTTTTTTTTCTGAAAATGTTAAAGATTATTCTGACATTTTCAGACCATCACAATTTAACAAAGTTATCTTTATTGGTGGAACAAAATCAAAGTGCTAGGAGAACTGACACATGATATAACGTTAGGTAGCCTGGAGCAGGCAAGGGGGTAGGGATGGAAGAATACTACAGAATTAACTGTGGCTAGTAAAGACAGTGGAAAAATGGAGTTTCTTTTACAGGAATTCCTATTACTTTGACAGCTGTTTTTATCTTAAAACTCTCTCTTTTCAAAGAATAAGTTAAAAATTGTTTGGCTATATCTCAGGGTCTAAAATGTCATATAAGGGAACAACAGCAGTTTATCAGGGAAGGCACGTGCAGCAGAGAACAGAAATCAAACTGTGAAATGTGGAAACTCCAGAATTATAATTTTCACAAAGTATGTCTCAGGTAGAGGAAAAGATTAAGTACTGACTTGAAATGAATCCTTGGTTTTACATTTTCCATTCAAACATTTCAGTAAGATCCTATTCTTCCAGTGGAGAAAATATTTTAAATTATATTATTTGGTCAGTCTACAGGTTTAGAGAAATATTTTTCATCACTCTTAATTTCTAAAAGTCTCATGTGAGCTCTAATGTGTGTTTGGTAATGTAGGAAGCAATATTATACACACTCTTTAAATGATATGATAAGATACTGCAATCTGCCACTGACCCAAGTCGTAGATTTAATTTGTAAGAAAAACACTTGCTATAGGTGAGCCTTAAAAAAAACACCATAATACAACTTTTCCACCATACTGAAAGGCAACAGAAAAGCCCTTCTTCTGAAGAAAGGAAAGCTCCTATCCCCTAGCGCTGAACCTGCCACAAATGCTGCTGCAGTGGTATTCATCTGTCAGTTAACTAAAGAATGTAGATTTGTAACCATGCATTTTAATGTCTACAATGTAAACGCTTTTCTTAAAATGAAAACAAACACTTTTTGTTGGTTGGTTGGTTTTTTTTCTTTTTTTTTTACAAATTATCTGAGTCTGGAAAGCTGTTTAACACTTCAGTACCGGCATGGAGAAAACAATTCTGAGTTTACAAAAACACAATCTTGAACATTGTCTCTTCAAAATGTTAATAAAGAAAACGATGGATTTTAATAAATCAGTGCATCTACACGTTCATGGCCCCGGGGAAGTGTCATCACAATATTTATTGTTTGCATGAATGAGTTTCTCACATAAACACTTTTCCCTATTAAAAGACACAAGGCTTGTATTTCAAATTATAATAGCTATGAGCAGAAGAAATGGTGGGGGAGAAAAGAATGTTTTTCCAATGAGGTCCGAAAATAGAGGAAAAGTCAATGGAATGGAAAAAAACAAGAAGGCACTTGAGGAGGATGGGCAGTGGAAGGCATCTGTAGGTTGGAATTAGGAAAACCATGAAGTCTCATGGAAAGGTTGCCTCCACAACCATGGCTCCGTATGTATCTTTTCATATTTGCACTGTTATTGTTGCAGTTACAGCCAAAGGTAATATCAGTTAGTTACCAGAAGAAGTTTTAAGATTTAGAAATTGTATCTAACTTATAATTGCATTATCTTTCCTTTCTCTGAATGTCTACTTGTGTTTACAAACAGGGGGCTTTCTGTTTGACACCTGATGTACTGGGCACATTTACAGCCACAGGATACAACAGAGAAACAACAGGATAAAAACCTTTCTGTATGTAATCAAAAAGTATCAGACTTTGCTTAAAAAAATTAGTTTAACTCGGTTAGTTGAAGTTGTTTAATTTCATTAACCAAGTTGAATACTTTCACATTTTGGTAAATGTACCTGTTTTTCAGGATTTTACTGTGATGGAGGCAGCTCCCAGTTTACTTCCAGCTAAACAATGGCTCCCTCTGTAGCACAGTGCTTGGCCGAGGTCACACAAAATGACAAAAGTCAAGGCCACTTCCAATATCTTAAGAAAATTAAATAATTAAACACATGACAGCTGTCTGCTGGTTGTAACATGACCGATGATTTTGTGTGATGGTGCATCTTACTGGAAAAAGGAGCTCTGTGGCCCGTGCAGTTAATGCCAACTGACAGCGGGATGGATCTCTAGAATGTATGGCCATCTGAACCTGCCCTGATCAAAACTGGTGCTTTTGGTCCTACCTATGATATCAATGGAAAGGGAACTGCATAGTAAGAAGGATCAGACTAGTAAGTGCCCACATACGTTCTATAATATTACAGAAATCCTAATATATGCATTGAGTGCACAATGTTTCAAAGAGAAGACATTTCGCTTCATGCTTAGAGTGTGTAAGGAAAACTTAAGCAAGTATGATGAAAATCTGGAAAAATATAATAATAGATGTGACATCATTAGTAGGAGTAATCAAATGGTTCTAGAAAGACATCAGCCTCATGATCTTCAGTCTTCAGCTACTTGGCAGCTAGTAGCTAATCAACTGTACCACTTCTTTCTTGCTTTCTGCTTTCCATTCTCACACATGAAAAAAAAACCCTACTCCTAAATGCTAAATCTGGTCATGAATCAAGTTTAGGGCAGGAGGTATTGAATGAAGCCAGGTTCTTGGTTTATGGAATAAATAGGCACTAGAACTTCTAGTATTAACATGACCTAATAGGTTCAGGAATAGTCCTGAAAAAAAATTAGTGAGGTCCTTGAAGTCAGAGATAGACACAAAATCAAAAAATAACCAATACACTCCAGTTAAGAAAACAGAATGAAAGGCAAGCAATGCCAATGTTTCTGCCATTCCTCTTCCACCTCAGTCAAACAGAAGGAGTTTAGAAGGAGGTTAGGAGATTCACCTGCAACAAGGAATTTTTAAATTCTCTGTAAATAAAACTACGGCTTAAAGCTTATTTTTATTTAAAATATATATATATATATCTATATTGGGTTTTTTTTAAAAAAAAAGAACTGAAGGAAGTTTTTCAATGCAAAGTTGAGCACTTGAAATACTCTATTTTGAAAAAGTCAGTGAAACAATTAGGTCTTCAAGAATTATTTTTTTCCCCAGTAGAAATGGCAATATAGAGATACATTTGTAAAAATTTTTGAAATTGTTAAACAACAGCATTTTTTTTTTTGCTAAAAATAGTCTAGTTAGAAAAGTTACCCAGATGAACTGAAAAGTCTTCTTCCCCTTTCTGTGATGTGTTCTGTATTACATTTTAAAGAAGTAAGCTATGTTCATAAATCATAATGATCCATTAAGGAGTATGAATAGATTGAGTTCAGCATGAGGCTTTCTCCTCAGATTTTTATTACTACATCATAGTATCAATCAGATAACAACATTATTAGTAAAATATTTATACTAGCTGTTGGAATCATGTATATAAATATCATTTGACACTGATGATGCCTGCAAGAAATTCAGTTACTTTTGCTAATCCTTGATGTCACAGTCTGACTATCTAAAAAATAAGATATCAAAAGATATATGGGAAAAAAAAATATTTAAAAAATATTTTAATATCTCTTCCTAGAATGGATATTTATTATCAAAATATG
Source organism: Baryphthengus martii (assembly GCA_013396935.1). NCBI lineage: Eukaryota > Metazoa > Chordata > Aves > Coraciiformes > Momotidae > Baryphthengus > Baryphthengus martii. Next base: position 20,833 of record VWZK01006101.1, read on the forward strand.
TTTTTCCTCCAAACTGAAAAGCAACAAAACCAAAACCAAATTAAATGAAATTATACTAATAAGCAAAAGGACATAGAGAAGAGGAATGCAAAATGAATTGAGAAGGCAGGAAAAGCCAGTGTTTGTAAGAAAAATAGTATTAGGAAAAAAGTATTTTAACAATTGGAAGATATTTTGAGATTAAAGTTTGGAATTTTGCGTTTTAGGTCCTTTCCAAAGGGACTAAGAAGTTAAGAGCTATAGCATTTCCTGATCTGAACAGTTCTCAAAAATCCTTTGACTGTCAAAACTCCACTGACTTCAGAGACTTTAGTAAGAGATTATACATTTTGCACATAGGTTAATACCTATATCTCTGGTCTTGCAGTTTTTCAGCAAGCTCTACTGACAGGGTCTTTCCAGCTGGTCAAACACCTCAAGGATCCCTGCCATGCACCCTGGAACTGTTGTTGTGAGTACCATGGCACTGCAAAGGACCTCCTGAGTGAGTCATCCTGTGCTATCACAGGCATCCAGCTGCAGAACTTCCTTAAAAAGGTAAGATATTAGTACCTTAAAATGAGCTGCTACCTCTGCTTTTTGCTACTCCCTGATAACAAATGTGTTCATTTGTGTTTAGAACTTTTCTATATACCTTTTATTAGCATTTGCATTGCCTTGTTTGTACTAACAGAAGGAAACATAAACTTCTTTGTATACATACATATACTTTTAAATAGAGAAAGACGCTTTAAGAGATATAGGAAAATGCTATTGTTACTATTTTTATCAAAATCTTTTCCCATGCCCACCCTGATCCTTTATTATTACCTTTTGATGAGACTGTATGCTGTACCATATTAAATAACAGACATAAAGACCTTTATGCAGCCATAAAGGCCCATATACAGCCATTTGTATGCTATTTGTGAGAAGAGGAGGAAATATGATAGATAGCACACAGCCTCGAAGGTGCAGACTTGTTCTTGACTTTCCTGGTGTCTCAAGAAGGTAAATGAATATCTTGGTTTGCCTCAGTGTGACAAAGGATGGATTCCTCACAGCGGTGTAGAACAAAGCTGTCACCACTCTGGTGTTAAATTGCAGCTATTTAAACTTATCAGAACAAGAATCTCCAAGCCTTAATGGAGAGTATATACGGTTGCTATAGGACCCATATGCAAGGCTGTCACGGCCTGACCTCACTTGCTACAGCAGCAGTGGCTTTTGATGGTGTTCTGAACACTTCATGTGTATTTTTCTCTCTCTCTTGCTCCCTGCTGGATTGAGACGCCAGAGATGGTGAATTTTACTGCACATTTTAGCTCCTGACAGGAGGCTAAGGACAGCGGTGTGAAAAGGGAGTTGTAAAACCTTCTTTAAAATCTTTCCATGGGTGACTAAAAGTAGTGGCTTGGTAACAGGGAAACAGAGCCTTCTGCTCGCCGGGGCTGGGTGAGGTGCAGCATGTGTCCATAGTGACTGAAGATCACTAATGGCAGATGGCTGCCCAGTGACCTGTACAAACTGGCTACTGGTCTCCAGCCAGAGTCTCAGGAACAGGTATCTGTATTACAGCTGGTGTTAACTGGCATCTTTGTTAACAGTCTCCGCAGAGAAACCCAGGGCCGAGTGGCCTGCAGAGACTGAACTGTCCTCTCACCCTGCCCAAATGAAGCTGAAACATATTGTCAAGAAAAACTTCCCTTATGCTACCTAAATTTAAATGGGCTTTGTATTCCCTATGTCTTCCCTCAGTAATAGAGACTTCAGAAAAGTGAATGAATTTTATATTTCCAAAAGCTCCGCAGACGTATATGAATAGTTAATAAAGGAGCAACTTTAAGAGATCCGTAGTTACAACTGATTGAATTTTACAATTAGCTTTCAATTCCACTTCTTTTTTGTATTTGAAAAAGAAAACTCAGTATATCCTTCTCTTTGTTGAAGTTATCTATCTATCTATCTAATCTATCTATCTATCTATCTATCTATCTATCCATCTATCTAAGCTGTGCGGTGCTTGGTTGCCTACTGCTGTAAAACCGCAACTTTTTTTTCTTTCTCTTTTCCTTCCATTGAAAGAAAGAGGACAAAAGCATCATAGTGACCTTGAATATAATTATATTCATTGAAATTATAGAGTTAAATCAAATATTATATCCCTTCAATAGTTTTCGGTTTTAGCTATCCCTCTTCCCTGTAAATATTTTTTTTTTCTATTTAAAAAGTTTGTTTGCATATATGTATGTATATTTATTTATATAGGTACAGGTTTTGTAAAATAGAAATACAAAAAGATGCTGTTTGCTGTTTGAGTGTCTATGGTTTATTCATATGACTTTTAGCACAGTAGGGGAAAATGGAATTATTTTTTTCCCTATTAATTTTGCACACTGCATCCTGCAAATATTGGTAAATTTTAAAACAACCACTGAGGACTCTTCAGTCCTGCACAATTTGCTGTATGTTGCTAGAGCACTTAGCACTTTCTACACCCTAAAATATCTCCAAAGGTACAAATATTTCTTATTTATGAGCTACTGCTATGAACTGAATGAAGGTCTAAAACATTTTTTAGTCTCCTGATATTAGTATTTATTTTAAAACTGTGGCTCCCTTTACACCTTGCCTGTTTGAAATACAGTGCTTATTCCTTAAATGATCACTGTAAGCACGATGATGGTCAATTGTGTGGAGGTAGCAATGCTGTGACATTCTCAGTTTTGGTGCACTTTTTTTCCTGTTTTTTCTGGGGGGAGGGGGAGGGAAAGGCAGAAAATCAATGCAAGACAAATACGGTATGAAACCCACTGTGCATTCTCACTATGAGCTGCTACCCTCTGAGACTTAGGAAGTAATACTGAAAGAACAGCCAGAGAGGAAATTGGTGGAAAAGTCACTATTATTCATCTGGTTCTAGGCTCTTTGCCTACTTAGAAATAAATTGCTCTGCCTCTAACAAAATTGCCTTTTATTAAAAAAGTGGAAAAAAACGAGATTGATTTTTCATTCTTAAAATCTAATGAAGAGAAATAACACATAAAGATGTTATTTTAATAACTGTTGTCCTGACTGGATACTCTTAACTAGTCATGGAGGTCTATCACTATTATTATTTGGGCCTTGAGAAAGAAAGTTCAGTTCTTCTTATTTTTCCGTATGCTTATATACATAAACAAAACAAAAAAAAAATCCTACGTATGCTAAATGGCACCCAAGGAAAACATGGAACCATGTGCCCAAAGCTCTCTTGTCATTTCTAAGGAAAAAATGCATACTTTGTCAAGCAGATACAGATTCAATGTTCTAGTTGGATAATAGCTATTATTTAATTAATTGCCTTATGAATTAAACATTACATTACTGATTACTTGACCATTTCTCCCATTTTTTTAGATGTTAGGTGCCATGGATTGCAGTAGGTTGCCACTCAAGTTCGCCCTTGAAAAAATCAAAGTACAGTGCAATGTATATTCTTCTTTCCCTTTTCCCAGTTAGCGGGAATTCCCATAGTAGTTATGTGCTCTGAGGGAGGTCAGAAGTTTGCAACTACATTAGTACCAGGGACTGGGAATGATTCCTTACACCTCTTTCTTTTCTTGTACATTTTTTTCCAGCTAGGGTTGTTCATATCAGTTATCCTTAGGACCTAAGTTAAGCCTAAGGTGCTCACTGCCCTAATCATCCTAAACATTAAGGTTCTGTCAAACATCCTTCAAACCTGCAGCTCTGTACACAGATTCCTTTCTTTTCCCTCCCCATTTCTCTCTCCGGTCTTTTATTCATTCATTCACATGTGCAGAGACCCAGTCCCTCAGTGTATTGACTACCACTGGACCTATCTTGTTTTCCAGTTCTCTCCTTTGAAAGCCTGGTCTTAATGGAGAAATAGTCAAATAAACAGATATTCTGCATCTTCAGCTGCATATAACTCCACAGATCCAGGTATTTCTTTTACTATGCCCCATCTTAGCCAGCACTAAGAAGTGAGACCTTTTATCATTTCTCCTTATTATTAGACCAAAGCAGATGCTTCCAGCTGGAGAAGATAAGCAAGTCCTGCTATTCAGAACTCTCCTTGCCTCCTTCATAGTGTGGCTTCCAGTAGTGCTGAAGTTGCCTGCTCACTCTCCTGCTCACAAGATACCAAGTTTGGTAAGGCATAGTCTTCAATGAAAAGTCTACACAATCTCTTTAACGGTTTTGCAGATCTACAGTTATGCATTACCACAGCTACACCTACAGATAGGCGGAACTAGAGCCACCTCTCCTGTGGAGAGTATAAGGTCATCAGACAAAGTCAGAAGAAATCTTACATTTTGGGAAAATAGCTGAGCTTTTGCTCTGTGGTAAAATAAAAGAATGTTAAATATTTTTGGTCATGATCTGGGTTTCACATAGCTGAAACCTAATCTGCAGAAGTACAGCCTCATTGTACATACTATTGAATTAATATTTTATTATTTTTTTTTAAAAAGAAAGTTTCTAAGTAATTTTGACTATACAGTAAAAAATCTTCTCCACTGTATATCACCTGCGGCACTGAGAGAGCAGCAAATATCACTCAGCTGAAAGTACTTAATAACTGATAGCTGCTTGGGGGCTGAAATTTTTAGATAAATAAATGAAATAAAACCAACTTGCATCACTTGAACAGCATATGACATCTCTGAGTTCTAATTAAAGTTTCCACTAAGAGCCCATGGGACGTAAATAAGGTCTGGACATTCCTTAGGCAGTCAGAAAGGCTCCCTTTCAATTTATTAAATTCAGCTAATAAGTTTAAAAAAAAAAATAATCCTGTTATGCTGTCTTGTCACTTCAGATTATTAGCAACACACATTGTGTCCAAGTGCAGTGCAGCTTGATGACCTGCATTAAGTGGCTGTACAGCTGCTGGAAAGACTTGAATGAAGCTCGTGGACAGAGAGATCATCTGAAATTGCTCTGACAGTTGAGGGAAGTTGGGAAAAGTGTTTACTTACATGTCACTCAGTTCGTTGTCACCACACTTACCAGATTATTTTTGTTATACCCCAAAGGTCTTCCTTTTGCAACCATATTGTTCTTTAAGCAGAGCCAGGAAAATCATAAAAATCTCTTATGAATATCCTTAAAAGTAACCCGTGAAGATGTTGTTCTTCTAAGACACAAGTTACCCTCTTTCATTCTCTCTTTGGCTAGGTCTGCACTGAACCATTAGTCTGAATAATACCCACACTGAAACATAATCTGGTGTCTCTGGGATCCTGTTGCCTTACTGTTGATGCCATATTACTGTGACTTTCTTTCCTAGATAGTGGTCTGAAGATTGGGAGAAATCAGTAAATAGTCTTCCTTGGGGAGTTACAGGGGAACACTAATGTAAAACTAGCTGTTAGAATAAGTCAGTCTGCATCATCACCCTGAAGGGACGAGGATCATAGGAAATCAAGAAGTGAATACTGAAATCTGATATAAATCTTTGACTGCTCCCTCTTAGGAAGATAGGAACAGGGAACAGGAAAGATGGCTAAAAGAAAGCCAGGATGATAGCTTGGGTTACCTGATGGGTTTATACCCCCCGAAGATGGAGTTCTCTTCACTCAGTGATAAGCAGGATGGGAGGAGAGCATATCCTTCACCTATCTATACGGACTGAAAAGAAATTTAGCAAAACCTACACTCCAAGCCATGCACGGCTCATAGCTGAAGGAACTTCTGATCCCTTGCAAGGGCATGTGAACCTCAACAAGCCACAATTCCAATATGAATTCCAGAGAAAAGTGAAGCGTTGCATCTTACTTTTTTAACTCTCGGTCTGTCCTTTAATAAAAAAAAAGCAGAGGGAGATACAGCACTGAAAAGAAAGTTACACTATCAAATCTTATAATCTACTTCATCAAGCTAGTCAGGCTTTTTACTCCTCCAGTCTCAAATTCAAACTCTTCTCTTCACTTATTAAAAAATGTTTCTAGTTTCCAGCCTTTAATAGTCACATGTGGGATATCCATTCATTTGATATCTAATATTCCATCTTCTAACATTGTCCTTTCCTTTAAGCAATTTTCACACTCCTTGCTTTTTATGTGCCTCTTCCATGCATGTATAGAGAACATTTTTTTTCATTTCTTACCTTCTTTTCTGTTGAACTAAACAAGTCCGATCTTGTAATAACTTTTGGAAGTAAATTCTACAGATCTCCCTCATTATCCTAGTTTCTCCTCTTTTTACAGTTTAATTTTTCTTGTATAAGTGCAACCATAACTCTATGCAGTCCAAAGTCTAGTGCGCTTTGTAGGTTCACATTCATACTTTGCCTCTAGCGAAATGATTTTAGCTTCTTTATTCACTGCATTTCTTCTTTTATATCATTCTTGTAGCTACTAGCCGTCTGATCAGCTAATACAGCCAGATGTTTCTTTTTCTGTTCCTTTTAGATGTTGAGTTCGAAGTTTATCAATGACATGTTTTTCTTAGTTCATAAGTGCCTACCATTTTGTGAAATTAAACTTTTTCCCATTATTGCTAATATTGTTTTCAAAGTTATTTTCTTGTTCCCACACGCTGTTCTGACCATTTTCTATATTACTGAGCCTTTGAACTCTGTACAGAAATAATTTCACTTAACCTTATCTATCTAAAAGGCAGCTAATAGCTAAGTTCCCTTGTCAGTCAGTGGAATATTGCAGGTACCTCAAATCTGTAAACTCACCACAGTTTCACAAAGAGATTTGAGACAGCTGAAATAAATAAACCCTATATTTATTGGAGAGAGAGTATAGGTGATGTGTTTAGACATAATACCTAATTTTTTGGTGTCTGGAGGTGCAGAGAACAGCTCACCTCTCATTTCACTAAGGAGGAATGGGGGCAAATAAATGAAACTACTTCATTTATTTGGTTTGAAAACATTCATTGTTAGAATCACAAAATAATTTGGGTTAGAAGGGACCTCTAGAGTCAACCACTCACTCTTGACTCAGTGTCTAGCAGAGCATGTTATTGTATATTTTTTTTTCCTGCAGAGATCTATGAGTTCAATTATTACTGATGAGAATTCTACCCAACAAAACATTCAAGCTTCAATATTCACTAAATTCACTAAAGTGGATTTCAGATAGCATAATGGAAAATATGCAAGTCCTGCTGTGTTGGTTTGCTGTATAAATCAAACTGCTAAGGAATAGAAACAATGCTCTATGCTTACAAACCTCATCAAAAAAAAAGAGAAAAATGACAAATACCTGCTAAGAACTATTTGCAAAGCATCTGAAAACCAAAAATTATTCACTAAAGGCATTTATGAATAATTTCGCATAATGAAAATGCTCTCAGAGCACCAACAGGAAAGACAGCAAAATTCATCAAATAAAATTATTTGCTGCAAATCACTCATACAACTCCGTCTTTATCTAAAACTTCAAAAGCAGTTGCTGTACTGTGTATCATTCAAGCAGCTTGAATGATAATAATAATAATCAATGACTTGATTCCATCCTAATCCAAATGAAGTTATGCTAAATTTCTGTTCTGAGCATCTCTGTTAATTTCCATTATTCATGAGATTATTCATGATGCCCAGATAATTTAAAGGAATAAATAGTGCAGTTTAGAATGAAATGAAGTTGTGACATACGTAACTGAAATTTGAAATATGGAGCACCATGTAAATGCAAGTCCAGATCTTCAGTGATGGGTGATTATTTAATTCCCTCCAAAATAGTTCATATTCATCAAAGCATTTAATAAAAAATAAAATTCTGAACTAAATAATCTGTATTAAAAATGGTACTTTAAAAGGCAAGGAGGGAGGTAAGAAAGGGAGAAAGCGGGAGAAGAAGAGTCTTGTCCTTATTCTGTGAAAGATGAGTTAAATGAGCCCATGAAGCAGATTCTTGCTTTGCCAACAAGCTGAACAATTGTAGCCAACGCAGGGTGAATTATGCTAAAGAACAGTGATTAAGTGGGTATTTCTGAATCGTGGCATCCTTACAGCTCAGCCTGCATCCAGCCCAGCCCGCTTCTCATTGCTGCAGTGCACAGCCCAGCACTGTGTGACCTGCTTCCTTTTACTTTTAGTCTTATTGAAACTCAAACTGGCATATTTCTGCCAAACAAGAATGGCTGTGAGTTGCTTTATTTATTTTTTTTTTTCCAATAAGTTGCTCTTGGCTGACAACTATCTTACAGCTAGATGGGCTATTTAATACTAAAATCATGTTTCATAATGAAATGCTATATCAGCCTTAGTTTCCCTGCAGTCTCAACTGTAATAGTGTTTTCAAATCACTATGTGATTGGTTTCCTTTCCCTCCCCCCGTAAACAATGTACAAGTCCTGTAATATTATTTTTTCTATTACTTTGATTCCCCTAAGGTTCCAAAACCATTTCCACATTCACTGTGTTAGTATCTTCAGCCTGTTTTTGCTCTGTAGACTTGGAAGCATATTTCAAAATCTCATTCCTATGTTTCCTTGTTTTGTCAGGTGCGAAGGTCCACCCAGACAGGGTAAATAAACTAGACTATTATTACTATTATTATTACTATTACTAGTACTACTTTTGTGACTTTTTAAAAATATGCACTCTTTCACAGTGGCTAATGCAGTAAACATCCAGGGAAAGGCCCAGAAGCAGTGCTGAAATGGTTTTCCACCTTTGCTTATGCATTTCTTCATTTCCTTACATCATCTTATAATGTCATTGCTTTGACCCTTATCCTGAAGCAGGGGCAATTCCTCACCCCTTTCTCCAACTTCCTCATGCCTGTATATCTCTGTAGCATAAAGTTCAAATTAAAAATGTCAGCAGAGCTTGGTAGGAGGTGATCCAGTTCAGGTTTTCTCCGTAGTATTAGCCCAAATCTCCATGGGCACATTTGTTGGACATGTCTGAGCATCTCTCCCTAGACATCTTCCAACAGTAGATTGCTTGTCTAAAATACTGCAGTAAACCAAAGGAGCCTGGAGATACTTTTATTAAAGCTTTCCACTTAGTAACAGCATAAGGACACATCATAGACATCCTGCTAGGAGTTTGCATGTTTAAGCACACGTGGTGCAGGTGAAGTATTAACATCTGTGAGCGATTGCAGCTGCTTTTTCACAATTCAATTGTCTTTTATCTCTCTCCTCAGTGGGTGCTATGGAGAAAGCCTTTGGGATTCCAGCTATGATATTCCTCATCTGTGGTTTCGGTATCCAACGTGTATTTCCATAATCAGATTTGACATCATTTATTGAGTCAGCTCTCAACTGCCTGCCATTCACTTAAAGCCCTGTCTCCTCTCTCTCCTTATTGCATCAGACCTGTGTTATTCCTCCTTTTTAGTTGCAATTTCAAGATGGCACAGAGTGCAGAACACACACTGTTGTAATGGCGTGATGTGTGAAAGATTTCATTAATTTGGCATTTTTATAATAATAAGCTTTTGCCTTCTTTTCCCATCTACTTATTTTCTTGGAAGACAGGTGCTTTTGAAAGCTTTATTGTTTCCACTTTACATAGTGTAGCTTAATGCCGCCTTTTTTTCTAAAGCAGTAACCACGTAACTCACTTTCACTTTACTGATACTGTCAGTGATAGTGTGCTGTAAGCAAATATTTTCCCATATTCTCTCTTTGGACTGTAGTCTGCTTATTCCTCAGTGTCAATTTTGAATTATCCAGGTAATTCTCTCGCATACAGACTGTTCTACAGCCTTAAGCACTACTGGTTTTATTATTCCACATTACTGCCTGAAAAGGAGGTTGCATAATTCCTGCTAAATTCACAACCTCAAAGACTTTTATGAGCTACTTACACTGTTTTTCTGCTACTTGCTTTGTGTTTGATTTGCTTTTGAGTTCAGCAAGTGTGTCTTCTGCCATTGCATTGACCAACCTTCCAGGCTTTACAAGCTACAACCTGAAATCAAGGCACATAACATCTCTCTTTGAGAGCTAAAGGGAAGGGTATAACCACAAACTAGTTCACAGCTGGAAGGCAAAAAAAACTTTTCCAGAATTACCACCAGGCTGATTTGAATATGCTGCTAAATCTAAGAGTGATTCAGCTCTATGCATCTTAGTAGTTCCTGTGGTTTCTGCATTATTCAGTGGTGTCTCCCTTTGTACCAGCTGTGTTCTGCAGAGATCATTGCATAGTTGGAACATGAAAGATGTACTTGAACTGCCCTCAAGCTGTGTATGGTTCAAAGAGAGCAAGTTGTCCATCCTTCCTTTACCATGTTATCCTACCCAAGAGAACACGAGGCTGTGTGAGAGTAGCTACCTTATCACTTGGCCTTTGATTTATCTGACTAAACACACTCTGTGTCTTTGATTCTTCTATTTGTGGAAGCTACTTAGGCTGTCTTGGATCTTGCACAGCTCAAGCCCCTTAACTGTTTCCACTTAGCCCCCCTTAACTGTTTCCACTTAGCCTATTCTCCTATTCACCTATTGTCTGCAATACTTGTACTTTTAAAGCCCATCAGTGGTTTCTTAATTATCTTTCATGAAGGTCATATTTTGCTTTTATTTCAGCTACCATATATTTTCTTAACTGAGACTTTTCACAGAATAAGAGATCCGCATAGATTAGACCTGTTGTATTTCCACCAGAGTTTTAGTAGATGTGTGCTGTAAAATTGATCTATGCACATTAAGAGTCTCTGGTATCTGCCATCTCAGCTGGACCTGTTTGTCTATATGAGCTGCCAGATGCCTGGAAATCCCAGAAAACTAGCCAAAACCACTTACATATCTCGAGAGAAAAAGATGATATGTACAGATCTTGCTGGACATATGGCAGCCCTACATGAGGTTGGATAGATAGGTTTGCTATTAATAAGACATTATCAACATGACTAATCTCTTTTTATAAGCTCTGGTCAACCAAAGTACACACAGCTAGAATTAGATCCTAAATTCACTCGAGATTATGTATTTGTTGCAGGAATATGACATATTTCTTATGTCTTTCACACTGTAATCATTATGCATTTGACCTTGTCTTTCTACTGAGCTATGTTGTGACTTGCCATTGAATTTCTTGATATCAAACTCCCTGGTTGTTCATATTGCCTTTACTTTTGCTCATACACTACTTTAAAATGAACAACCTGGTTCAGTAATCAGGGAAACTTAAATATAGATATTTACTTGAAGCAAAGACTGCATTGATGCCCATGGATGACAATCACAACTTGTGACTGTCACAGAATTATAGCTACTTGCATTAAATTTAACCAAAGTCTCTCAAGCAAAGTAAGGGCAAAGGAGGATGATTCCTCTAGCAGTCTTCAGGAGGGTGAGGACAGATCTCTCAGAATATGGTTCCCTGGGTTCAGGTCTCCTTGTGTGACGGCTCTCAGGCCAACAGAAAATTTAGAGCATTATTTCTTTCCTTTCAGATTCACATGTTGCAGCATGTACTATCCACAGTGCATCTATGTTAGCATTGCCATGGTTACTTTGAGCACAGTTTATTTTCTGATGCTAACACACAGTTCTGTGCAAAGTACATAGGTGGAAATGCAATATGATTCAATGTACACAAGTGTCACTGAGAAATTACACCTCCAAAGCATCCATGACCATACCAAGTTCCTGCTTCTTAGTAGGTATTAGCCAGATTTAGAATTGTTGGATGAGGTTAAATCCTTTTCTTCTTCTACAAGTGTCAGCCATGCCACAAATCTGTTAAGATTCTTCAGCACTTTAACACAGGGAAACACAAAGTGTCTCCTACTTATTATAGGGAGGGAAGAAAGGAAACACTGATTGCACAGGGCAGGTGTGGGGAGAAGAAAGGAAAGGTGACTTTATCCTAAAAGCTGCAACACAATCTTGTTCACAGAGTTCTGCAAAATTAGTTGGCAGTGGTGTGCACAGCTTTGAGGAATATATTTTTTACTCCCAAAGAAAAATGATGTAAAAAATAATAATGGAGGTTGTAAAGTGAAGCTTTTAGTAGTTTGAAAATGGCATCGCTAGTTTTTTGTATATCCCTAATTGCAGCTCTCTCGCATGGTTTTAGGGGCCTTTTGTATTTTTTATAGTATCACCTTCTGTTTCTCAAATTATATAGTATATAATATCAGAGTTTGGCTACTTTTATATCACCTCAAGGACAAATGTGAACTTTATACATATTTCAAATAATTAATTTGGATTCCGAAAGCTAAAGAAAGATTATTTCATATGCTTAACAATCAGGTGTTATTTTTACTTTTTTTTTTTTTTCTGCTTTTAGGAATGTGTGCCATTCGTTCTGATTAGAAAAGTAGAGCACAGCTCAGCACAGCCCTACATCCCTTTAATTGTGCATATTATTCATAGACCTACCAATGCTGATGCCACCAAAGGAGCAGAAGTCAGAAAAGGTGAAGGACTCACAGGCATTTTGTGACTGGCTACAGGGCAAACAACTGGTCCTGAGGCAACAGGGAGTCAGAAAGGGCAATTAGAGAGAAAAATATAAATGAAATTAAAGCACTGCTATCTGTCTACCTATAGTTTTCTTTTTTTTTTTTTTTCCTTCCCAACTAGAAAAATACATTCAGTTGTAGTCCAAGCATCTAATGGTTGTCTTCTCACCCTTTTCCCCATATATACATTTTTTTAATGGGACACTGTTTTTCTACCATTTTCTCCCTTCATGGGACTTAATGGACAATTACACCTAAAACATCTTGACCCCAGGAATATTGAAGAATTTCTACTGAAATTTGAGGCAGGTTTCATTTCATGAAACGTTCCTGACAAATACTTTTGAGGGTGTCACTAATTTTATCTGAAAGACTAAGTCAATGGTTCCTAAGAAGAATATGTCCTAAATGACTTATTTCTGCTAATTAACTAAATAGGTGGCCTAGGATGGCTCCCTCAGTAGGCTATGTTTATGATGTGAAGGTCAACCAGTTAGGCTGGGCTTGCCCTCACCTAGTTAAATTTAAAGGTAAGTCAGCTGAGTCGCAAACTGCCTGCCTGAAAACAATATATGTATTTGAAAATATCTTTTCCACTGAACATACATTAAAAAGAAACACAAAACACCAAATAACAAAAACCTTTCAAAATTTTCGAAAACATTTATGATTGACACATGAATCATCTGACTGCCATGTGCTAGAAAGCAATGATTTCCTCCTAAAGCTGGAAGCATTCTACACAACACAGAATGTACAGTGTTTTTCATAATTAATGATTTCTCAGGAAGAAAAAATCATCACAAATTAGAAAACTCGCAATATATTCAGACATTTGATTCCTGAACGTGTCATATGTTAACATCTTTAAATGTGCTAAAATAAATAAATAAATAAATAAATACACGTTACCCTTAAGAAATAAAGCTTATTCTTCCAAAGGGAAATATTATTATCCTACTTATGTATCTTGCATTGATTTCTTCTAAATATTTACAGTAATTACTAAAGTTCCTTTCAGTTAGCAGAATATAGTGCTTTATTTTGAAGATCGTGAAAAAAATGTTTTTCACACCTTCTCCCTCTCTCCTTTTTTTATTTTAATGAACAATCTGTCAGGATGTCATGAAATATCATGATTATAAAACTGTTAAGAGGAAGAATGACAGCAAAATTTCTGAGATTAGCTGCCACCACATTCACTAGTTGGAAGACTCTTCTTCACATGCTGTCTATGCCAGGTACCTCCATCCTGGATCACTGTCTTCAGAGGTACCCTGGGGGCTTAAGGCTTCTAAAAATTCTTCCTTGGAAATGAATGTTCAAATCACCGTTGCAGAAACCCTCATTTCCTGTTTCAATTTAGGCAATCTTTTTGTTCTGCATCTTTGTTTCCTCCTAAAGCCTATGAGAATCCAAATGAGGTGCTAAAGGGCCTAAAACAGAATTGCCTTTCGATTCAATAAAAGATTGTGCTTCGGCCACTGATGATGACTTCTCACCTGCATCAATGTTTTGAGCTTAGAAAGTCAGTTGAACTTTTACTACAAGCACACGGTTCAACAGGTTTCCGGTCACATGGCATTCAGCAGAAAGCATTTAGTAGAGACGTCTTTGGAAACATTAGTAAAACCGAGGGGGACATTTTAAGGTTGAATGGATAAACCTAGACATTTCTTTAGCATCAGGAAGAAATAGTTTTTAAATATGTAGTATCAGCTTTAGTGACTAAATGCAACATTCTGATGTCAGTGTTTTCCCTTCTCTTGATTAAAAAGATGATATTGCATTTAGTGTATTTTAAGCACATCTGTCTTATAAGATTCTTATAAGATTCTGTCAGAATTGCTTATGTAGATGTTTATGTGTTGCATTAGTGACAGCAATTGTAAATAGACTTCTTACCTTCTAAAAATAACTGTCACCCAAAGTAATTCCAGAAATGCTAGTAAAAATGGAGATACTCTAAAGGGTATGTGCGGTCCAAAATTTCCAGCACATTTTTCTTGCAAAGTAACTTTTCTTGATTTCATATATTAAAGAATTGTTTTCGATTTTGACTTTTTAAATTCTAGTCAGTCACATTAATTTCATTAAATTCTCCTTTGAAATCAGAGAAATACTGGGAGGCTCAGTGGGAAGCAAATAGTAAGCTCTTTGACATATATGTCAATTCAGAATTTTGATGAAACTACTCTGAAAATTTGAACCTGAAAAACAAGGGAGAAATTTGTCAGTATACTCGTTTCCATTTTTTTTTATCACCTCCATAAATGATTGATATTCTACAAAGCACTGAGTTTTAGATTGAAGATGTTTAGAGATAACTGAGACATTACATCAAGCTAAAGCTATATGTGAAGGCTATCAAAACTGCATGCCAAAAATTCATTAGAAAATAAAAGGCTATAAAAAATCCACTTGCAGTCTTTAGAATGCAGAGCATTTGCAGGGCGAAAAGGTTGAATGAAAAAGTCTACAAAGCCATGGTGAAATAAAAATGTAGGAAATGGAAAATGGACACAATCAATAACGTGAATTTTAGTGACTGAGTTTTGGATCAAAAGCGGAAGGGTGTCCTGTGAGTCAGCAAAAATTAAATGGGAGCATAAAAATCCTTTGGAAATCAATTGGAGGAGGAAACCACTTTTAATTATCAAAGCCAAGAACATGATTTAGAACTACATGCTGTAGGGTGAGAAAGAATATCTGAGAGTAACTCAGTGTGAGAGCTGGGTGAGTGAAAGTTCTAAGTTGCCAGTTTGAGAAACAGAATTAATTTTAGAATTATCAGAGGAAATGTAAAGAGACTTGTTGGGAGAAATACATGATGAGTTTGAGTGCTTGATTTTATTATAACGAACAGGAATTGCAGGCAGGATGTACAAAAAGAGATGGCCATGAAGATATACCCAAGGCCACGGTACTGTAACACAGTGTATGTGGAAGTGTTCAAGGCCAGCTTGGATGGGGCTTTGAGTAACCTGGTCTAGTTAAAGGTGTCACTGTTGATGGCAGGGGGCTTGGAACAAGATGATCTTTAAGGTCCCTTCCAACCCAAATGATTCTATGATACTGTGATTCTATATTTCTATAGTTCTATGATTCTATGTTTCCTTGCATGTATGTGTATGTATGTATATCATACACTGATTTTTAACAGGAATATATGCAATTCATACAGCAAGATTAACTTTTTCTTTCACTGGCTTCATTCCACACAAAAGAGAAGTATCTGTAAGATCTTGTCAGAGTTTGAATAGACTCATTGCTTACCTGGTAAAAGTCTTGTTGCTAATAGAAAAACTCTGCTAGTAACTAAATGGTAAATGAAATGTTTGCACCTCAAGAGAGTCTGAAATTTGTGTTTATATATGGCTGTACTCAGGAGAGCTTTTTACAATCCCTAGAACAAGGAGCTAATAAACAGTATGAGACTTTTGTGGTATTTCTTAGCCTGTTTCCTCCATTGTAAAGCAATGCAGGAATCTTGCCTAAGCTGATGCTTCTGAAGTGAAGCCATGAAGGTAAATCCCACCTGTCATGAAATACAATCAGTGAAACACAAAACCCTATTGCTCTGGTGAGAACTTGCAAAACCTTACAAGGAGAAGAACGAAGTACAGTTTAATTATCTGCTTTATAAATATTGAATATAAACCTTACCTGTTTCTTTAGCTGTCTATCATTAATCTCAAGGAGCCTAATACTGTCACCTGGTTATCCTTAGAATTTCTTCCTGATGCCAATATGTTCCATTGCTTGACCACCCTCTTGGTAAAGAAATGCATCCTAATGTCCGGTCTATACCTCCTCTGGCATAGCTTTGGGCCCATGCATCCTATCACTGGTTACCAGGGACAAGAGCTCAGCAACTCCCTCTTGCCTTCTTCAGGAAGCAATGAGCAATGAGCTTGCCCCTCTGCCTCCTCTTCTCCAAACTCAACAAGCCCAAAGTCCTCAGCTGCTCTTCAATTCAAGGGCCTTCGCATCCTTCTTAATTTATGGGACACAGAACTGCACACAGTACTCCAGGCAGGGCAGCACCAACTTAGTTTATATTCTGTAAAAATATAATATAAAAAGAAGATTATGAAAATCTAATGTAAAAGAATGAGATGGGTAAGAGGGGAAGAAACCTTTTCTTAAAGCTGAGAGTCACATATAATTGCTGAGGAGGCTTTAAAAAAAACATCAAATATCTTGATACTCGTGATAAAATCGCTATTTGACATAGTGAAGTGACAAAGAGAGTCATAACAAATAATGTTCAAAATTTATTTTCCAGTTTCTGTACTTCAGAGAATAAAAAAAAAACTTTTCTATAAAGCATCAGATACTATCAAAATTTAGCTATTATTTATGCATTAATTCTTCTGAATTTGTAGGTTTAGGCTTATCTTGCCTCTGAATGTCAAAGCCTCTCACAGATTCTAATCGGCTTCAGTCATAACACTGGTATTAAAAAAGGAGATTAATAAGTATTCCTTCTTACTTTCTAATCTCACAGCATTTCTATACCTCAGAGACACACTTTTGGGGGGCTATAATTTCATCAGATCTGAAGCAAAAGCCTATTCTGGGCTGGATTCATAGTTTCCTAGAAGAAGGAGGAAACCTCTGAGCCTGTTTGCAGTACGTTTTTCAGCAGCCTACCCTCTGTATCACTGCTGACCCTTGTAGTATGGAGTAATGCTTCTTGCACGACAGGCAAAATTATATTTCTAATCAGTTATGGTTATCAGAGGACACATGGTATGTTTTGCAAAAGGAAGATGATTAGCTTAGTTGTCCTGGCTAGCTTCCAGTTTGAAAAACTTTCTTCACTGATTATAAATCTACTGGGTAATTTCAAGTATAGTTCCTTCTCCCCTTAAATGTCATGCAGCATGGTACTCTGAGCTGTTGAACAGCTGCCATAGTTCGCTGTGGAGATGGCTGTTGAAGAATATATAGATAGCATCATTTTAAAGCTTCAGGGAATTAGAAAAAAAAAAGAAGTATTAAGCTGTTCGTATTTTTAGATGGATAGGGAGAAGGATAGAGAGGGACAGAAAGATTTTTGATTATGGTAGCAAAGAGAGGGGAAAATACATCAAGTAGTGAATAAGACCAACTAATGAAATATTCTATAGTATAATATTACTGCAGTTATTGGAGACAGCTGATTCCTCAAATTACTTTTTAAATTTTTTTTTTTTTTGAAATTAGATCAATTTTTAAGTATTCAGAAATCCATCCACAAACACTACCCTCATCTGACTCACAGTTTTATTAATATTTTTAACTCAAAACTTGAGAGAAAATGTCCTATTTCTTTTGATGCAGTGACTTTGTGCTTATGGTAGTCAAAATCTGGATCACACCAGGCATGTTGTCAAAAGGATGAATAAAACTTGAGAAAGACCCAAAATCCCAGAAAAAGGATTGAAATCTGTGTATGATGGACAGTTACATATGAAAAGCCCTACTTGAGAACACTTGTATACAAATGGCTAAGAAAGACTCCTAAACTCTTTTAATTTTACAGATGTTATTTAAAATTAAGGAAAATATTATCTGGCTGAAATATATTTATATCAATATTTTTACTGTTTTGGTTTTTAAAATGTTATATCTTTCTGCTGGAAGTTATTTTCCCTGAGGAAACAGCAGTTATTTTTAGCTTTCCATGAAAGAGAAAGCAATAAAGAAATTGACTTTTTCCATGTGCTGAGTCCAATCACAAAGATCCTACACAAGCGAAAGACTATACCAATGGGCATGCCACTTAATTTACAACAGGATTTGAATAGTCAGGTTTCATATATAGCATACTTCACCCTTTGAACCAGAGAATAATTTTTAGAATGGAATTTAAAATACAGGATACTAAGAAATGTAGTCATATTTTTCTGTTTAAAAAAAATCAACAAATTAAACCTCTCAAATAATGCTTAATATTGAATGCAAGAAAAACAAAGCCATTCCAAATGTTGCCGTTTGGAAGGGACAGATTTCCTACTGAAGAACAGAACTGTTTTTGTCTTAGCATCCTGCTCTGATCGTGAATGCAGAACACAGCTGTCCTGCAAATACATTGGTGAAAGGTCATTCCTCTTCCATGCTTTTCCTCTCCCCTGCTTTTCTCTTGTAAGAAAAAATTATGTCTAGACATTTCAAATGACCTTCCTTAAAATGATACCAATGGTAAAGAACATTCCTCTCTTTCTGGGCCAGTTTTTGCCCAGTTTGTTATGCACTGGCTGTCCATGGTCTTACGCCTTTTGCATAAATCGGGATATGATTAACCTCACATAAAAACTGGAACATGTTGGGCATGTGCATTATAAATCCTTATCCAATTGCAGAATCCCTCTGAAATTGCTAGGACAAAATAAGTTGCCTTAAATAAGTAAGTGTTTCCAAAATCCTCGACTTGGTGCAATGAATGAAAAGCAAGTATCAGACGGCTGACAACGGCGGGAGTTTATTCAATCAATGAACATTCATTGAATAAAAAAAGGCGCAACATGGGATTTTTTTATTTTTTTTTTGTTACGAGGACAATAGGGTTTAAAATAATTCAAGCTTTCTTTGAGGCAAGTGGATTGTAACTGAGTTTCTTTATTTTCCTTTCCCCCCTTACGAAGCAACTACTGCATTTATTGCACAGTGTCAGTGTCTGGAGATTGCTTGTGTGGATTCCCAAAGTACAACCAGTCTCCTTGGAGACAAAAAGTTTATTTATTTATTTAGATTTCTTTCAGAAAGACTTGGATTCTAAGCAAAGTGCCAGACGTACAAAATGGTGACATCTCTAAGTGAGATGGTTTTGGAAGACTAAAAAATAAATAAAAAGCTACACATCTATCATTTCAACAAAGAGCCAGTATACAAAATGGAGGTTTACTGGAGGTATACGTAAAGATAACCTTTGCCTGTTGCAGTATATATTTATGTGTATACACGTGTACGTGTGTACTTACAGGCATATATATCCCCATGCACAATATTGCAAGGATTGTGGAAGATTACAGAGTTGACAATATTATATTTCTAAGTAGGTAACTCAAAGAATGTAAGAATAAGTTTGGAAGTGGTTTGTTTTTCTTTTCTGAACAAACTATGCCAAAACCCAGCATTTCTTCTGTGGGCTGGAGGGAGCGATACGGAGTGTACAGCCAGTGTAACATCCTCACTGATGGAACTAAATTAAATACCTTCTGGCTTGATGTCGGAGGATGTACACAAAAATTACATCAGAAACCTATCTCCCAAATGCCTAATACCAAGTAGGGGGAATGTCTTGACTTGATAGAATAAAACACAGTTTGTGGGAATGCAACCATTTAATGTGGTTCATTATTTCAGTTCCAGACAGATAAAGCAGCCGAAGGCTTGGTTGAAGAATACAGTTACTTATTATAGGGATTAAAGACATAACTGGACTACATGAGGAAAACTAGAAGAAGTAGGATAAACTGACGAAAAAGAATTGCTGTAAATTTCACATTAAAGGAATTCCGTGATATAGTCTGGTACTCCTTAGTTGTCCTGTAACTCTCTGTCTCCTCTGCCACCCTCTCTTTTTAATATATATACGAAAATCACTTTCACTAGCAGTTCTTTATCTTATTGTTGAAAATAAATAAAATTGCTAGGAAAATAACTTTATAGCAGCTTTAATATACCTTCAAGAGCACGGACCACATTAGAGTGACAGATGCTAAGCTTCACGCCCTATTTGTATGAACAATTAGCTTGGGCAAATAAAGTAGCTGTATATGCCAGTTCTGATAGAACAAGGATTGTTTGCCATTCTAGACTCGTACTCTTNTTTTCCCCTCTGTGCAATCATGATGATTGTAAAAGCAATTGTAGAGCCAGTTGTGATTTAAGGCAAGGATTGTTTGCCATTCTAGACTCGTACTCTTCCTAAAACTAGAGAGCCCCATTTTGGCTGGTCCCTTGCCACTGCCATGATTAACATGATTAGATGAAATAATTTCGTAGCATTTCACTTAACAGAGATAAACTATCAGTGCTTACGTAATAATAATGTGCAATGTCAGATGCCCTCATGTTCCTAAAAACCCCTCAGTGCTATGGTTAAATCTGTTGCATTTACATTGTTAAAGGAAATTTATGTTATTGAAAATGATACAGATGTTTTTTTAAAATTAAAGTGAATATGGGGAGGAGAGGGATTGCTTAGATATTCTACTCCCAAATGTTGGCATTTTAGTGTTTCTTTTGAAATGGAAATCTAATTCTAGCAAGAGTTTTGTGGTTGGCAGTAAAGCTCTACAATTTGTTGTGTATTTTGCTTCACAGAAGGTGTCTAGCAGGAGCAGTACTGTAACATCACATTGCCACAGCTATGCTTCACAAACCCTGCTTGCAAATACGAAAAAGGTCCTCCTTTTTTAATGCCTATCTTTGACTTCTCTTCTGCAAAGGCAGTTTCCTAGAACCAGTTTTCAGCTAAGCCAAAAAATTTCCATAAAGATGAACTGTTCCTCCTCTGATTCAGCGCAATTGGGGATGGTACATGTTACTCTGACCCAGGCTGAGCAGAGATGTCAAATTGAATTTCCTACCTAACATGGAGATCTCATCCATTTATTCTCTACCTCATATACATACATATTCCCTTCTGAATAGAAATAATTTTCCACCAGAAAATAACCATTCCCTGTGTGTGAAAACTTTCGAAATGCTTGGTGTTTTGCTTGAGGTCTGCTCAAAAGCAAACGGAAAACTTGAAAGTTTTTGTGGAAAAGAATTTTCATCCCTTGGTAAATGGACGCTTCTTGTTGGCTGCTTTCACCTGTGATGGTGTGTATAATGTGAGCTTTTGGGGCACATTCTCCTACCACAACTTGCAGCCATCTGAGATGTAGCTGTTGGTTGATGTCAGTCATCTCATCTTCTTCCATCATCAATAATGGGAAAGAGATGTTCCATGCAGTGATTTACCCCATTTTGAGACAGCTGTCTAAAATGGATGCGATAAAATGGTTTCTGGACCTCTTTTTTCTTGAGTGCAGATGACACCTAGACAATCAACTGTTATAGACTTAGGTGGGACAGATCATATCCTTATCCATTAGAATTGCTTTGTGTTTTTACAAACAGGCATCTGAATAAGGAAACAGGAAGCTTAGGTTTTATTTTCTCCTACTGATCTGCCACACAGTCTTGGGTAAGCTTGTTCTAATGTATGTTCCACTATTTCATTCCTCACTTCCTTGTTTGCGTACTTTGTCCTACAAATAAGCTGAAAGAAGAAGAAGTCTTAATAAATATAGCCAATACTTGATTGTTACAGTTACAGATTTTGAAGTGGAAAGGATCATCAAATTAATTAAGTGAGAAATATAATTTCGTCCATTTAAAAGGTTAGCAGCCAGTTACAGTAATCACCTATGATCCTTCTATTACTCATGGAGAGAGAGATATGCAGCTTATAAAAGCAATGCATATGCCATCTATCGTACATACATTAAAAGCTAGATGAATCCAACTTTAAAAGATAAAAAGCTATCAAATTGCCAGATTTTTGGTTCTAACACACAATAATTTTTATTACTGATGCAAATTTGAACTATTGTGGCTTCAGTTTTTATTTACCCCTCTAATAGACTGAAGGTACCTTCAAGGAATACAGAAGGTTAAAAATAATTATGAAAATACAAGAACTTGAAGGTCTTTCGTTTAGGACATGAGAGAGAACAAAATTAAAGTACTATTTGTGTACTGAGCAGGAACTTGTCTTCATTAAGTGAACAGAAGCTCTGGAGATACATTCAAGACAGACCATACCCCTTGGGTGTGACAAAAGTAGAGGAAGAACAGTTAGGATTAATGTGACTAATATGAATACATCAGTAAAAGCAGGCAACCTGCTACTGTCTCTGATACAAATATGCAAAGTTCCCCCATCAAAAAAATGCTGGCTCCACTAGGACACCATATGAAATTTGTGTCCTTTGTCATGTCAGAGACTCCCAAGTTGACAAGAGTAGAAAAGTTCATCTGAGCACACCTTTGCTACAAGTACTTGCTGGCTCACAGAGAGGTAAACTAAAGTATTCAGAGCACAAAGATGTCCCAGTGGGCTGACAAGAAGAGTAAAATCATTTCTCACCGGAACAGAAAATGAACACAAACTTCATCACTGTCTGGTCCAAATGCAAAAGTCATTCTTTCCTCCTTGCATAGTAGCAATATATTAAAAGCCACACTGATAACACTGCAGAAGACTCTGCAGAATGAAGGAGAGCCTTTATACAGCTGAAAATAATAATAAGGAAAAGGCAGAGGCAATGCTAGTGAAGGGAGTAAGCCAGTCTGACAAGACTTAAGGCATACAAATGAATGTGGCAGGCAGAAATGAAAATATTTCCACTGTGAAAAAATGGACTTCTTGCACGTAGAGGTGCAAGTGTATCTGCCCCTGTCCGTGCATGGTGGACATGCACAAGATTTCTTTCTTTGATTCTGGATAAAGAGTACCTGAGGCAAATAAGGCCTGCTTAGATCAACATAGAGAAGCTTTGGTGCTAGGAAAAATCCAGACATCTGTACTATTATCTTCTCATTTACTATGTAGTATTTTTTTTGTGGGTGACTAAAAAAGTTCTATTCAGAAGAGTAGTTTTTTTGTAGCCATGATGGCTAAAAATAACCAGAAGAAATGTTGAATTTTTTTAGAAAACTTTTGAGAACTTAGGAATTCTTGAGATTTCCCAAAGAAGTTTTTATATAAATGTTTGCACAGTAGCTCACTGTTCTCCCTCTCCTTTACCACTTCAACAGTATCAGATAACTAAATAGAAATGCCACTTCTCCGTACATGTCTTGACACTCACTTCAGGATAAGTGATTCTTTTACCTCTTTGGTCATGATTTTGGCCACTGAAGGAAAAGCACTTACAGAAAGAAAAATAAATGAGAGCTATTTTGGCTCAGATGGTTAGCAGAAGTGTGATTCTCAGGAAAAAATGCCATGGTCCGCCTCTATCCTAGAAATGTTGAGCATGCTTGGGAAGATTCCCTGGCACTGGAGCATGCTCATTTACACTAGTAATGCATTAGTAGCATTTCCTGGCATGATTTTTGCCTATTCCAACAAGTTTTTTCCCTGAACAACTTCTGGACATGGTTTGGCAGCTGGAGCAGCCCAGGAGCCATTCCAGCAGATAGTTTGCGCACAGACATCCTGCTCTGGAGGCTGATACTGTTTATTAGAAAAGATAAGAGATATCCTATATCAGTTGGCCTCATTGCTTGAAGAAATCTCTGGACACATTTAATTTGCTGGTGTAGATGTAGCCATAGTGCAACTCGTTCCCAAATGTGGCCACAGGAACAGGCCAAAATCATGACTGGAAGAAATTTCCTCAGAGGAAGAAAAACTCATGATAATATTATGTTTGAGATGACTTTGTTACACTGATTATATTTAAAGCTCAAAGTCTGATTAAGTATTATAGAAAGAAAAGCATATTCTTTTTGTGCATAGATGATGCAGTTTTGTAACTATTTCTCTAAAATGGAAACTCATTTATGGAAGACAGCATAATTTGAAAGGTATCATGGTACACAGAGATTTTACTTTCTCAGAGTGAAGACATTCTGCTCAACTTGTTACACCAATAAAACAGAAACAAAATAAAGACCATATATGCTTATTGAAAAGGACTGGAAATATAAATACAATGTTTTCATTTCACTTAATGAATTTAGTGGGGTTCACTTAGGTTAGTATGGTGACTATAACAGCCTGGAAAGGCAGATAGACAAAACAGACAGAACGAATAGATTGTGTTCAGCAGTCCTGAGAAAACAGTCAAACAGCTTTCCCAAAATAAATAGCCAGTTCTCTGTATCAAGATCCCATAAGAGTAATTACTGCATCTGACTTGTATTCTATAAAAAGCTTTTGCGTCAGAATTATGTCAGTGACTTCAGAGATTGCACCACACAAAAGGAACTCCAACAGTCACTATAATTTGAAAGTTTCTGTTGATATCATGTAAAATTGACTTTATCCACTGCTAGCCTTCAATATTGACCACAGAGTGGGTTTTATGAAGTGAATTAAAGTAATAGAAAAATACAGATTGTTGATGAGAAAATATCTCAAGGGAAAGTAAACTGCCAGTAGATATATCTTTAAAAATGCTTGAACCATCAAGATAAGATAAAATAGTCAAAGATCTGGAAGCATTTTGAGGCATGCATCAGAGGGTAAGGATTTTCTGAAGGAAACAGACTTGAAATATTCTATTTTTGATCATCATGGTATTAAAAAAGATATTGTATCACTTAAAAATGTGTGCTGAAGACAACAAAATTCATCTCAGGTTTCATAGAAAGATAATAATACGAAGTACCTTACTGCATTTATTTCCATTGGAGTCATTTAAGAAGGAGGAAAAAGAAAGAGGAGTTAAATATAAAAGCCAGTTGCTTTCTGGAGCCTATACCTGCCATGAAACAAGCAAAGAACAGTCCAAATAACCTTAGACAGAAGAGGGCATGGAATGGAACCTCAGAGAAAATCAGAAGTCCAAGACACAAAATTAAATACGAATATTGGTCTGTATTTTGAACATACCAATGTATGTATTTGAATTGACCTATTTAATAGATATCTCCAAGAAAATACTAAAAACACTAATTTCCCAGAACATATTTTTACCGTTTATTAATATTGTAGGATCAGCATCTACTTCTGGATGAAGACCTGGAAATACCATAAAACGTTCAGTAATGCACATTCCACAGACGCTTGCAGGAGCTTGAACCAGAGCTTCTTGGAGGTTTAAGTGTTAGACAAAGATTAATTCAATGCACAGTCCACAATAACTTTTTTGGCAAGAAACATTCAGATGTTTCTCTTCGTAAGATTCATGAAAAGCCATGGGTGAAAGCATAGATACTTTTGATTGTTAGCCTCTGAGAACACTGTTACACTGTTGAAATATTTGAGGATTAGATGGACTGGCACTTGTCCACTGCCCAAATGAATTCACAATTGGTTTATTACTGGCAGGATGACCTCTGAAAATACTTCATTTGAGAGAAAAAAAAAAAAAGCCTAGGCAAAGCAACAGCTGTGACAAACATACCTGTACAGCTGGCACTGCCAAAAGCAAATTCATTTTGCAAACACTTTAATCTGCTCTCCAGCTTACTCATTTATTCGTAATTGCTTGGTATGGTAGCTGTAGTTTGTATCTTGTGAACTCTCCATGTGAACTCATAGGTAACGAAAGGGAAAAATGAGTGGTTTAAGAAACAATATAGCATGGATTGCCACCATACTTAGCCCAGATGGAGAAAAAGAAAAAGTAGGACACATCTTGTCATTATTTTTTATTCTCAATAGTATTTTAATCTACAGAGCCCTTGACATTACGCTTGGGATACCATGATTAAAGACAACAAAATACTTTCAATTACTATTTATAAATTATTTAAGAAAGAAGACAATTAAAAAAAAATAAAAAGGAAATCCGAACAACCTAAAGGCTTTTATGTGCTCTTCTTGAACAGCTTTTGGTTGGGATTAGTCCTTTGAGACACTGTCTTTTGGTTTTTTCTTTTCTCAAAAGCAGATTTAAAGTGTAGTATTTTATTTTATCTTTTCAAAGCAGTAGAGACTAGTAAGGATATCATTATATCCTTGACAACTGAGTATAATACAGAGATAGACAAATCACTCATGTGTTAGGGAATCTGAATACTTCTTAGTATATCATCAATATAGAAGATTGTTTTTGAAAGGGCAAGCTTTATGCACGAACTCAAAAAATTAGAATACAGCTGAGTCAGTCCAAAAAAATTCTAGAATTTTTCATCAAAATGTCATTGCTCCTCTTTTAGCTTCCAAACGCAATATATACAAATGAACGACAACACAGAATTCATGAAGCACTGTGGCAGTTTATATGGAAGTCACTGAGGCAGGTTCTAGCCAGACTGCAATTTCCAGCAGGTATTGTAAAAGCTTAGACAAAATGAAAGCTGTCTCTGCGTGAAATAACTGGCATCTAAATACAGTAGTGAAGGTCAGCTTTTCATGATAACTTTTTATATAAAAGATGACTAGCATATACCTATTCTTAGTTACTTTTGCATCACCATAAGTTTGCTTTTCTAGTTATTTTGGAGAAGACAAAGGCAGAGAAAACCAAGGGTCAAAATAAGTATGGGGTCCAGACTGCTGAGAGCAGAGGTTCACCAACTGCTGGAGAGTCCTCTGTGTGTGTGTCCGTTTACGTGTGTATGTTTGTTAGGAATAGGTGCTCAGTCTCTCCTCTGGCTGGACAAAAGGGAAGTGCAGGAACCTGGCTTTATTACATAGAGATGCAATGACTCCCCTGGTGCAGAAAGTCCACTGGGTTTTGTCTCTAGCAAACTGGGAAGGAAAAATTCCATGGGTCATGAAACTTTCCAGAGCTAGAGTCTCGTAAAACACAGAAGCATTAAGAATTTATTAGACAAAAATTCAGATGCTGGTCTATAATCCAGTCTCAGAAAATCACACCTGTGTCACCTCCTTAAACCGAAGATGCTTTCTTGATATTTTCACCTCTTAGAAGGTATATATTTTTCTTTATCTGAATCGACAGACACTGCTTAAATATAAGCATGTTTCATGAAATTTTAAAAACAAATTGAACCCATCTTTCTCACTTTACAATCCCCATTGCTATATTTTGCAGTTAAACAATATGATTTATGTATATTCACTGATATAAGTCAAGTTTCAGTTAAACGTCAAAACTGCAGCATTTTAGAACACTTTAACCATCTCGAATTGTCTTCTGTCAACTCCCAGAAAAAAAGAAGACTCAAACCAGGTATTCTGAGGAATGCATTAAAATTTATGTATAATTCATATATAAAACTACTATATAAAGAATATAGCCTAATGGGTCAAAATCTTGCTTACAAATGTAGTTTATAACAATCTCTGAAGACCTGTGCATCTTCCTTACCAGAATGAAGCTCCACAGAATACTGCCTTCTTTCACATTTAATACAATCATGTGATAACCAGTGAGGTCTAACACTCTGACTTCATACCTTGTTCTGTATTATTGTATCTCTGAAATGTTGAGTCATAAGTGATCTCTCTTTGGTAATTTTACTATTTGGTAGCTTCATGCCTTGGCAAATACCTCAAGCAAGTCTAAAGTCTTTCATTTCTGTACTGTCTCAACTACTCAAGATACCAAAACTGAAACCATGCTGAAAGAGTAGGTTCTTACTCTCAGTGATTTCTGTGTCGATGAAGATGTCGGAAAGAGAAACTTCAGTGTAGTGATCAACACCCTTTGTGGGATTTCTATTCTAGTGCATTTCAGTACAAGAGTGTAATGATGATTCTGTATAAATGTATAAAGAAATGGTTAAACAAAATGTATCCGAAATTAATACTCATTAAGTAGTCAGCGACTGGTTATTCAACATGACATTTAACAGTTTACATTTTCTTAGTAATGTGTAGCTATTAAGTTAAGATGAGACTGGCTATTATTTAAGACTGTTCAATAGTTATGATGATATTAGGAAATTAATTTCATTCATATCTGTTACCCCCTTGAGTATTGCTGCTTGTCTGAGCAGATTGCCTATCAGCTTCAGCAGTTTAACAAACTCAACGAGCAAGAAGATATTATCAGCAGAACTGAGAAGTCACAGCAAGATAGTATTAAATTCTGAGAGTATGACAGTTCCCCTAGCAGATTATCTGTCATCCAGTCAATGGTGACTTTAAACAGCAGTAACAGGATGCAGACCTTGACCAGCTTATGGGTCCATACTTTTCTCTCAGGCAAATTTCAGTTCCATTCCTGAGTTTTACTAGCAATAACATTGTTTTCCAAGGATCTCTGAGTTCTTTCGCTAAATTGTAGAAGCTTGCTAGCTGCACTACACCAAAGATACCAAGTCTACCAATTTGGGTTTGTTTTTTGTTGTTGTTTTTGTTTTTTTAATCTAAATATTTAAATGAACACTCTTAAGATGAAGACTTGGTTAGCAGTGAATCAAGTCACATTTTGTCCTCTGCTGCAGCGTGCATTGTTGATTTGAGATGCTATGAAAGAGTTAAATATTTTCCTTCCTTGAAAAATGCATGAGTGGCATCTTTATTTAATGTATTTGCTCTTGTACATGAGAAGAGTACTATTGTTCCTTTCAGGCAGCAGCTTATATATTAGTGAGCTAGATGCTCTGAAAGAGTCTATCTAACTAAAGAATGGCAGTATAATGAGTATCTCAAAAGTAATACCATAAATCTCTAATTCCTTTCTATAAATTCATTCATTAATACTAAGACACTGACAGGAGAAAATATAATAAAATACTGCTGTTTTCAAAGGAATCTGGTAAGCTGTACGATGGAATCTTGCACTGAGAATGTTTTTTGTGTTGTCTTTTCCTGCTATTTCCTTTTCACTAGAAGTCCTTCAGACAGAAAGTATATGACTGTATCATAAAAGTGTAACACATACAGATAAATATGGAGAACATCTCAATGGTTCAGAATGTAGTGTGAGTGGGAATGCACCTGCGAGGACACGAATGGCAATAAGATCTATTTGCATATCAGAAACAGATAAACGAAGATAAAGAACTTAGATGGCACAATAGCTGAAGTTTAGACACTTGAAATTAAATCTAGAATGTGAAGAAAAGACACTGTGCAGTGTCTGAGGGGAATGAATCTCCCCAGAATAGTACCCTAAACTCATGTCACATCAGGCACTCTGCTGAGACTTACATCCAGAGAACAGAAAATGATGTCAGAGGCTGTATTTATGTTGGGCTGCACAGATTTCATAGCCTGAGACCCTCTCCTCTAAGTTTCTACTTCCAAACACTGAGGTAGTTTCTGTCTTTTGAGTGAAATTTTAAGAATAAAGATCTCCCAGCATCTGCTTCTCTGATACAGTCCTAAAATGTCATGGGATTTGAAGACATATTGGAAATGTATTTGCAACTAGTAAGCGATGAAATTTCTTTCACAATATAATACTTGTTTCTCACTTTTATTCCAACTTCATTTACTACCATTCCAAATAAAGAAAATATAAAACAAGAGGAAAGAAAGCCAAATTTCAAGAGGCACAAAAATTTCTGCAAAACAAGCTGAAATGTCATCCAAAAATTAATAGAATAAAGCAAGATGGAAAGAAGTGAAAGAAACCTGACAACATAATATACATGTATATTGAAGAACCCAGTGCCTAGAACCTGACGTACAACATAGCAAATCAATCAGTCTTCATCTCAAAACTTGTTGCTGAAGTAGATTTGTAGTTGCACAGCTTTTTATACAGAAAAATACTATGATTCATCTCATCAGAGCTGTTTAGGTATCTTATTCCCATTAGGCTGCTTTCTCATCACAGCAAAGGAGTGGGTAAGAACTCATGAATTTCTTTTCTATGTGGTGTCCAGGTATAAACAAATGCATCTCCCATTCCGCCCCTCAGTATCGCTGAAACTATCTAAGTGCAAAATTCAGATCCCTAATAGATTTTTCTTCCAAGGTTTTGCGCACAGAAGAGCCCACACTGGAGCAGGTACCCACTGCAGACCATGGAGGACCCCATGACAGAGTAGATGGATATTCCTGAAGGAAATGTGTCCTGTGGAGAGCTCATGCTGGGACAGATTTTTCTGAAGGACTGCAGCCCTGGTAGAATCCACATCAATGCGGAGGAAAACTGTTGAAAGACACACCAGGGTGAAACCAGTAGGCACCAATGGTAACCTCTCACTCCTCACCCCTCTGGACTGCTCCATGCCAGAGTTGAGTCTAGAGTGAGCAAGTGAAGTTGAGCTTGGGAAAGAAGGAGAGAAAAGTGTTGTTTTAATGTTCATCTTTTTGTTTCTTGCTACTCTAATTCATAATTAAATAGTCATCGTTAAATACCTTTTTTCATTAGCAAACATTTAATTAATTTTCTCCAAGTCAAACATGTTTTTCCCGTGATGACAACTTGAGAACAACCTCCCAGTATTGATCTCAACCCATGAGCTTTCTCATCCTATTTTGTTCCCCCACCCACTGACAAGGAGTTTAACAAAAATGGCAGGATAGGGATTTGGCTGTAAACCAAGGCTAACTCACCATGTGTGGCACATTAAGACTGTTTTTCCCCGTTATACCACTTTTTATTTATCTGTGTTGGATTTCATTTGACATTTTATTGCCTAGATACTCTGGCCTCTAAGGTCCTTATGAAATTCTTCACAGTATGTTCTTTCCCTAAGTGTCTTAAATAATGTCAGATCATCATTCACATCATATTACTACCACACAGATCACTCCCCTTCTTTAGGTCATTTTTAAATATGTTAAACCAAATGAGTTGCAGAACAGATGCCTGCGTGACTGCTCTGATGACCACCCTGCATTGCAAGAAAGGACCTTTTATTGTTATCCTTGAATTCCTATGCTTTAACCAAAGGTTAACGCACGTTAGGGTCTTTCCTCTTATCCCATGATACTTGATGTCCTTACAGCCTATGTGGACATTTAAATGTTAAAATTTCTTAGGAAATTAAAAAGACTATATAGTTCCTACCGCTTTAATCCATATGTTTCTTGACCTCTTTAAAGAATGCATTCTACTGAAGCCATGATGACCCTTTTCAAAAAAAAAGTTAAAATTATCCAAGCTATATAGTGTTGCTATTCATTTTCCCCCTGGAGGTCTTAAGTGTAAAGGACTGTTAGTGCCTGAGTACATCTGGAACTTTCTAAGCACTGTTATCTCATCTTTCATCTTTTTATCTTCAGGTGCCTTAAAATTTTAAGCGAGAGATTATATACTACTACTAGTAATGCAGTTCTTGCAGAACTCTAGAGGTAATATCATCAGGTGCTGGCAATTTGTTAAGTGTTCCTCATGTCTCTTTGTAGTATGACCTCTTCCACAGTTGCTTTCACAGATACTCAGTGCTACAGTGAGTAGAGCACTTCACACTCTGGGAAGTGGCACAGTCCAGCACAACACAGCCTGGAAATTCCATGTTGAGTTCTGGTCCAGAAACATTTCCCCTGCCTATGCGGGCACAATGCAGATTTTTCTTAAAAAGCCACCACAGACTGGTGCAAATACAGTTGTGGACAGACTTTAAGTCTTCCTTTAATTCAGTATGTTAGTGGTGTCCCTGTTTGTGGGATAACTGGCTTTTACTCCATCCTTTGCTGGCCAGGGTTAAAACTCAAACATCCAATATTTCAAACCCTATCCTTTAGGTATTCCAAGAGAGTCTTTTAAGCCTCCTGTTGAAACTACTAGACTTAACAGAACAACTAAATATTCATTGGGAAAAAGACTCTATGATCCTAGTGATTAGGGTATTCATGTGGCAGGGAAGATGTGAGTTCCTGACATTCTAATGAATATTTACATAATTTTGTATGAAGTATTCACTGGAGCAGAAACAGCAAGTTGCCTAATCACTTACCTATAGAATCATAATTTTCTTGCCTTTCAGCTCAATTAATTTTTAATTGCGCCTCACAAAGAAGAACAGCCTCAAGTGAAAGAACTGTCTTCATAGAATGTCCTAGCATTTTAAATGTTTACCTAGTTAGTTTTCAAAGTCCCTCAAAACCGAAAGAAATTTAAACCTATTGCTCAGACTTTCTCAGGATACAGGACAAAGAGGGAACACTGCTATCATCACTAGTTTTTTTCCTCTGGTCATACTTTTTTTGAAAAAGTCATGCTTTTGTTAACATATTTTTATAGGAGTTTCAGCATTTTGAATCACATATGGAAGAGGCCATTACAGTCTCTGAGAGGACTACAGATTATTCCTTACCTTTCTTATGCCTTGGTTCCTGGCTGGACCTGGTGTTTTCTCATCTTGTTGGTTTCTAGCATTTCTGGTACAAATTCTGTGTTTCTACCCATTTTATCCAGACAGCATTTTAGAATATATAGGAATCTGGGGAAACGGGAGCATTTCAAGATTTTTAAATAACAGCACTGCTCCAAGTGCAACAGGACACATTTCTCTCTCTGTGCTTTGTGGTGTTTCACTTTGGCTGCTCTGGTTGCTGTTATGAGGCTACTTGTGTCAACAGACAGCAAATGCAATGGAAAGCCTCACAACAAAAGAAATTCAGAAATTAAAAAAAACCAAAACATGGCCTTGGTATAGGGATATTATCAAATGTGTTTGCAACTAGAAAATGCTAGCATGTTAATGTTAAGCTGAAAATGAAACTTTTCAACTGAATTCTCAGAAAAGGCAGGTGCAGGGAGGAAGAAATGTCAATATTTCAAATTTTCAGCCCAATGTAGGCTAGGACAAAGTTTAGAAAAACTGTTGTCACCATCACAGCTCACCTATCCTCAAATTTGCAAGTCTAATTTACTCATGACAAAGGTGAGAAAAAATAAATGGAAGCTGTTATGGGGCTTTTAGGTCTGAAATTCTGTAGTTCATTCTTTCTGCATTATCTGCACTGCCAAATTTGAATCCAAAGATTTGACATAGACTTATTCATTGTCTGTTTGTTTGTTTTTTGTTGTTTGTTTTTTTTAACAAGAGCTGGTGTAATTCCCTTTCATGGGGCAGGCTTTTGTCACACCAGTAGTTCGTCAATGATACCAAACGCAGAGTCTTGCTATGCTGTAAACGGAAACTAAAGACTTGGCTGTGATTTGAGATACTTGAACGAATTACATTAACAAAGCAGAGGGAATTCAGAAGCTGGTTGACTACAGAAAGCAAGCCTGCTCATGTGACACTTAAAGTATTTATGCTCATGTATTAATTGCCTTGTCTGGCAAATGCTGTTCACCCAGATGAGCTGTTATCTCGACACCTGTAACCTGCTTGTTGCAGTGATGTCTAGTCAGCATCCCTCTCCTAGGTGTCAAGATTATGAGCTTGTGCTTTTATTACCACAACTTTGCATTCGGCCTTATGTTTAGTCACAAGTGAATTAATGTCGTCCTCTCTAATCTTTCTGCCTCTTATTTCCAACTGCACCCTCTCACTGTCGAAGCAGGGTGCCATCTGCCAAAGTACGAAAGGAGTGGCACATCTCTAACAGTACTGGAATGGGACAGAAACAGAAAATCTGTTTATCACTACAGACAGCATGTATAGTTATTTTACCCTTCTGGGTAAAACACCATCACAAGTTTCCTTCTGAAGAGGAAAGAAGTAGTCAGAATAGCAGGTTTACATGGACAAGATTTGAAGGGTCGTTCCTCTTTTACTGTAACAAAAATGAGAAACTTGGTCAGTCTTCTACTCTCACAGCTTCAATAAATCATTAATTATCTTCAACAATGTTAAGGACAAGGCAAAAGGGGAAAAAAAAACCAAACCACAAGCGGTTTCATCTGAGATTTTGTGGAGAGAAAGGTTCAGTGGCTAGAATTCGTTTTGCTGTGGGATTGACTTTTCCATGAGAGATACCGAGCAAGGCATTTAACATGACTCAAAAGACCCCAAACCAAAAAAAAAAAGAGATTTGAACCATTCTTTGGCCCATAATTTCAAATCTCAATCTTGAAAATTACTATTCTTTATCAGGCGACAGACGACATTTCAGCACATTTTATGTTTTAAGCATAACTTTTCCATTTGTTTACATTCTTCTGAAAACAATAAGCACCTCTGCACCTGACTTGTGCCCAAGTGTATTCAGAGTTTTCAGAGAAGGCTTTCCACTGCCTAAGTTGCCCAAGGAATCCCATATTGTAACTATTACAAGCCCATATACAAAATGTGCTTATTGGTTCCTGTATTCCCCAGAAAATGTAGCAGTGGCTGCTTTTCTATGACAAACTCACTGACATGATGGAGATGCTTTTATGCAGCAGATTAACTGCCAGCAGAACTTTGGAAGATCTGTGTTCAGTTCTCTCTTCTGCTAAACAGGACTTAACTCCTCACTTCTTGTGTTTTTGGCAAGTTGCTTAGCCAACAGATTCAAGGCTGCTTGGAGGGAGGGCAGGATGCATCAGCAGTGCCAGATGAAAAGCTTTGCATTGTGCAGAGAAAGAATTCAGAATTCACTGGACTGGAAAGAGAACATGAAAACAAGGACAACTCTAGTAGAAAGGCTGGGGACATCTTCTAGGAGGACAGGAAAACTTCAGCTCCACTTCCAAGGGTTGTTTCTATGTTTTTCCCAGTTGTGA
This sequence comes from Baryphthengus martii, assembly GCA_013396935.1. NCBI lineage: Eukaryota > Metazoa > Chordata > Aves > Coraciiformes > Momotidae > Baryphthengus > Baryphthengus martii. The sequence goes on from VWZK01006101.1 coordinate 55,400, forward strand.
TTACTTGCAAAATACATAATGTCCTAGGAGCAGTGTCTGTTTCCACCCATAGTCAACAATGAGTGCTATAAGCACCAGATTGCTCTATGAAGAGGGAAGTAAAATGACCTTTGGGGAAGATAGGGTGATCCTCCCTCTTAAAAGTTGTATTAGGCTCACTGATGACTTCAGGTTCTAATATAAATAAAGACTATTAGCACAAATGATCATTTCTATTCTCCCTACCCTACAACACATGCTCCCTTTATCGAAGTCTTGGCAACAAAATTATCCATATTTATCATCTCCAGACTTTTTTTTTTCTCCAAGCCTCTTTAGCAGCATCCACAGAAGGTTGACAGAGAAGACACAGCTGGTATCTCAGCTGCCTGATTCCTAAATGGACTGAGCCAAAGACAGAGCAGCCTGCCAGCTCTCTGGAGCCAGAAATGCCTTCCTCTTCACAATCAAATTTATGCAACTATCTTGGCACCAGTCTAAAAATACCTGGATTTAGTCAGGAAAGGCAGAGAGGTGTAGAGGGCTCATACCCTGCCCTCTCATCTCATTGCAGTCCCCTGCATTATGTGTCATAGCTGGAGCCATGCCATTAAACCAGGGCTATGCTGTTCCCTGGCCAAAGGCTTATTTTCTGGCAAGAAAACCCCCACGAACCTGAACAACCCAACAAAACCACAGGTGCTCTGTCAGAGAGGAAGAATTTCAGTATTTGCTTATTGCTCACAAGTATAGTCTGAGCTTGTGACCAAGGTCAGTTAGGAGGGATCAATGAACTGATATAGGGTAGGAAACATACTGCACTTGTGTTTCCTGAGAGGTAATCAATAGTGTCAGATAGAAATACTGAGACATGTACAGAAACTGAGCTACCTCTCCTAGGAGATGAATAACTTGTTATATCTCTGATCAGTCGTAAATAGCTTTAGTAAATAGACTGATAATTAGATTTAAATTATTAAGTTTTGAGGGACATAAGTAATCAGACTGGAATATTCCTGTCTTTCTTTGGTATTTTTTTTTGTTAACTATCTGAGGAAAACTGTGAAAGCTGTTCCACGGGATGATACAAGGGGCTTATTGTTGATCTTGATATAAGCTGTAGGTTAAGTAGGTAAGTAGCTTACCTGCTGACTTGGACTATGTGCTTTACATGTTGTAATTAATCGACAAGTTTACGTCTTTTGCTGAATTTGCAGGAAGGAAATTCTAAGAGTAGTGTCTGATAGCAATGTTTGTAATATTAAATCTCTCTTTTTGCCAAAGAAATGAAGTTATGCTTCGTTTTCTCTGTCTCCACTAGTTAGACTAATACCCAGGCTGTAGACCTGGATAGTAGGAGAAAACAAGATTATGTCTCACTCACCAGTCTCTAGAAGAGATATCAGGAACGAGCAACAAGATCTCTGTCTCTGCCTTGCTGACAGGCTTATAAGTGGAGAGGGTAATGGGCAACACTCTTACGTGCTTAGGAACCTGTTTCCAGGCTAAAGGTCAAGGAAAAATCTCTGACCTAATGTTATAAGCTGCAGATATCTACAATTTTTGAATTGACGAGTTTGGTAAGTTGTACAAAGGTACACTTGAAGTTCACTATGGGGTTCACTCTACCAAAACTCACTAAAGAAGCCAATCTCTTAAGTAATTCAAAACACATAAAAATCAATTAATTTTTCAAAAAGCACTATGACCACACTAATTTTAGCAGCTTATTGGGGCGGGGGGGGACAGGACACATTTCTTTTACAGAGCACATAATTGCCTGTTAGATCTGAAACTTATACTGAAAACTCCCTCATCCAAACAGAATGCCCTTGCTTGGGTATAAATACACAAATCTGTGATCAACCTGGACGTGGATTATTAGCCCATAGCCAGGAGGAGCTGTAACAAGAATATTTCTAAAGTTAACGTCTCCCAGAGCAACTCCTCAGAGAGTGAAATTTAGGGGTTACGCCAGATGTCCCTTCACACCGACCCTGAAAGACAGCTCTATGTCACACATCTTCCAGCATGTGTTATTTGGTTGCGTACCAGGAGTAAGGAAAGCCTTCTATTTCCCATGGGTTGCGTCTCTCTAATTTTTACTGCTATCATGACAGTGTGGTAAGGGAGTCCACAAACTCCAATTTGCACGGTAAATGACAGCTTTGCCTTTTTTGAACCCAACAACTATCTACAGTGCAACCTTATTTAAAGAAAAAGTTAAATGGGTACCTCTTTCATCTGGGGCTTGCCCTGAATACAGTATTCTCTTCTGTCAACAAAGTAACATCATTTGTGCATCATAGGTTTTGGTCGTTCCCCTGGAGTGGACCTATTGAGGCAATTTGCATAATCATCTGGATTTCTTTTGCTAGATACAACATAGAAATCAGCATTCATTTCTGTAAGATACATTGAAGAGTTTCCTGCTGTTCTATGAAGTAGCTTCTATGAAGGCTTATTATTGCCAGAGTACTATAAGTGACTAGAAAGCCTTGAAAACACACAGAGAGACATAGTGCCTGCTGAGAGAAATTTACAGTGTAGTTCAGCCAAGTAATAAGAAATCAGGTATAAGAACTCACATTCTATACACCGGGCAAAAGCACTTTCTCTTTTTTTTTTCCTTAATGGTACATTACAGTTCTGCCTTTTTTTGTTTACCTTCCTTTAAGAAGCTGATGAAGTCTGGTGATGAAGAGGGACCCNCCTTAATGGTACATTACAGTTCTGCCTTTTTTTGTTTACCTTCCTTTAAGAAGCTGATGAAGTCTGGTGATGAAGAGGGACCCATATATTTACATCATGCGATAAAATCCACCTCCCCTTTCCTTCCATATTGTAGATTTGCTGACCTCTCTAGAGAAAAGGACTGTGAGAAGATACTTGCATGATTTAGCCTGATTTCCATGCGGTGCAATTTCCAAACCTTTCATTTTGAAAGCTCTACAGCATCATGCCCTGCACATCCCACATCATCTGTTCTCTTCTTGTTGCATACATAAACTCCTCAGATCTGTGAGGAAATGAATACAATTTTAGAGAGAGCGTTGCAGAGCAATCTCCTAAACGCTGAGAAAGGAATGCAAGATTTCAGTTCTGATTAGAAAGGTTTGCTGGTTAGTACCTGTGATTGATTGGCTCTGCTCTCAATGTATGCTTTAGATTTAAGGAAGATCAAGCGATCCAGATAAGCAATACAATTTGGGGCACTAACTTCACAGAAAAATGCAGTCTGCCTTTTTCAATCTTCCAGCTATCAAATTCTCTTACAGTGAAGTAAGTAATTTGCTTGAAGTGAAGTTAACTAAACAGCACAGAGCACAAATTATGGAGCTATTTGGTTTATAGAGTACAACCAATCTCTTTTTTTTTCAAGTATGGACCCTAATCTTTACTTACTCATTCAAACCACCTATAGATATTTATACTTAAATATCTGAAAAATAAGGCCTCAGTGAGTTAGTATGGGAGTTCAGACCTGGCTGGTGAAGCTCCCAACTTGCACCCTAAATTCACATTTTTTTAGCTTATAACTTCAGTTAATTCAGTTATCTCTGAGAAAACCTTGCAGCACCAACGTACAAAAATTCACAAGGCTGAACAATGCCTGATGATAGGGATTGCAACGTTTGCTTTACATCCTCTGAATTAACCCCAAAGTACCTGAACACAGATATTTCAATTGTATTCCAGGCTCCGTGTTTCCACCAGCTGAAGGAGTACATTAATGAGCTGCCTTAGATAACACAGGGTGAACTCTCTAAAAGTGGAAGCTTGAAGGCAAAGTTAATGAGCTCAGGCCCAGGGAAGCACTCTACTACTTTACAAACCCAATCTATTACCTCTACAGGCTGTGTACTCTCTCTATCTACCCATCAACTCTCTTGGAGTCACTTTGGGCACTTCAAAGTGACTGTACAGTGTTGGCGTGCACTATTGTACGGAAGGAATCATCCTTCTGTTTCTGGCTGGGTCAATGCCAACTGGTGAAAAAATTTGTAGCCTGGGACAAGGACAAGAGATGTCAGTGGGATCATGGCAGCATAATCTGCTCCACTGGGAAACTTGAAGAAGTTCTTTTGGCTGTCTATATGAACCTTTATTTATGGGAAGCTCTAGGAAGAGTTGTTAGGGCACTGATAGTCCCTTTTGTTCTTTGAACCGTTTTGATCTGCATAGCATAAGGCTTTTAAGAGTAAAGACCACATTTTTCTTCTCACACTGTTTTTCAGATGTGTAATCATAGTTATTTCAATGAAGTAGTTCCTGGCTGATTTCTGAGTAGGTAAAGGAGAGAAGCAGCCTTGCCAAATGGCAAGAACACTGAAAATTTTGAAGAAGTGGATTGTATTAATACTTGATCGAAGTGACTGCTGAGTACCCTTGTACAAATCTTATTTCAGAAATTTTATGGAAAGGGAATTGCACATTTTTATAATATGCTGTGAGATATTCTTATGAGAATAACTCTTTAAAACCTAAGTGTCATTGCTGTGATATTATAAGTGGACCACATGCAGAAACAAATCCTATTCTCTTGAATTCAAAAGATTGTATTCTATCACTTTGTTTGTCTGTCTCATTGTACTAGTTACATTTTATGATTCGCTTATTGTAACAGTAGAGCCATGCTGAGATTGTTTCCTGCAGAAATACTTCCCTGTTCAGAATACATCCAAAATATTTAAAAATATTCAGGTAACTATCTTCCTGTCTGCTTTCTCTATAGGAATAGTTTGTCATTTTGGCACTTGAAAGCTGGCCTTTCTCACCGTATATTGCTACTTATATCTGATTTCCTCCTTTCAATGCAGAGTTGAAGCCCCAAAACACCTGAAACAGGTTGTTCTCATGGTTGTAGAGAAAACAGAAATTAGTGTAATTGGACACCAGCTATTTGGAGATTAACAGATTAGTGTTACCCTCAAAGAAGTTCAGAAAAATTAAATTAATTTATTTGTGGTTAATCTGGATAAACCAGAACTCCTTATTGGAATAATTAGGGGCACTCACTGAGTCCAAAAAGTGTACAATAGCTGTTTAAACAGGTGACTGCACAGTGACAAATGCACACTCACGACATCAGTGACATTATCTTTATTTTGAGAGAGCAACTGAAGCTGTTAATATCCTTCAATACTTTCACCTGATTGACCTAAATGAACATTATGTATTTTGCTCTAGAACCAAAAACTGCAAAGATTGGATCTCTCCTCTCCATTATTAGATGTGTCATTCAAAGCATTTCATCAGTTTCAAATCTGCTCCCATTAAAACTTCAGCAGTTCTGTTATTCCTGCCAAAAGACTGTAATCTTTTTTTGTTGTTTTTTTTTTTTCCCTTACTTTTCTCTCTCTTTCTCATTTGATGTGTCATCACGTTGGAAATGGAATGTTTTCATTCAGCGACTGGATTAACAGCCATACGTGCAAAGCCTTCTCCCTAAACAAACAGGAAGATCTGAAACCATCTGCACATCCAAATCCCAGAGAAGCACAACAGTAGCAAATGAAGGATAATCTATAAAGAACAATATTGATTCTTGGGTATTATTTCTATTAATATTAGATTAAAATTTGAGAAGAACTCTTCTCAACATTTCCCTGAAGTACTAAACACAGTGATCACATTACACTGGAACTCAAGCTTTAAAGAATTTGAAATTCAGCTGGAGCTGTTCCCATGAGAGTATAATAATCCATTTACTTCACATTCTCTTAAATCCTGTTAGTGCCTTAACAGATTAGTGTGTAAGGGGGAAGCAACAGTTCTTATTTTGATTGAACTGGATGTTAGTTTTCTCAGCTAGGTTTGATGAAAAGGTGAGTTCTGAGGATGAAGTGGTGAGAGGTTTCATTCAGTTGTAGCCACTCCCTTAACAGTTTGACAAGTGCAAGGAAGGACACTCTATGTTTTAGGAATGCTACATTTTGCCACTCTCTGAAATGAAGCTTTGGGAACTGTATGAACAACAGCTTTGCCACAGTGATTATTTTGGCTGGGGAGAATTTGTTTATGGATGAACAGAGTGGCTCAGTTTGTAGAATGCTTGGTCTACAGGCACAGTTTTCCCACCAGCATAGGGAAAACAGAAGCATTGGAAAAGTGTATATGGCATCCCCGGGAAAACTTGTAAAACAATCTGTGCCTATCTGTCTTGTGTCTCCCCTTGTGGGTCAAACTTAAAACTCTGTGAGTCTAAGGTTAGTGTTAAATGATGAATGTGGACAATTAGTAGAGTTTCACATTTGATCATGAAACTTTCACTGATCACAAGGTCCAGTGCTCAGCTTTTGGCAATAATAAAATACATTTCAATACACATTGTTCATCTCTATCTGTGAAGAGTTCAAGAAATTTTATTCTAGACAATACTCAGACTGCTGCTTCTGTCCTTTACAGTTGTTCTTTAAAAAAAGGCATATTTGACTATTTAGAATATAAGTATATATATTAAAGACTTTGGATTGAATAGAATTAAATAAATTTATTTATTTTCCTTTTTAAAAAAACTGATTAAGAAATTACTCATACCAAAAGAAACAAAATAAAAATGACAAATATTCAGGAAAGTATTTTTCTACAGAAATTCAATTCATTCCCTATTTCAATTGCAGTAGACAGTAGTCTTTAGCTGATTACAGTTGCTCAACAATGTTTGTTTTTTATTGTCTGATTGTAGTTTCTTAACAATATTTTCTATTGCTTTCTTGGGATCCATGAAGCCGGGGTTCACATGTACTTGCTTACTTGGCTTACCTGTGTGGATTTCACATCTACTTTCAATAAGGCAAATGGTAAGTGTTTAAAAACAGTTGATCATAACTTATTCTATATTCTGTGGACAGAGACAGATATACCATATAGCATGATTTAGGCAGAAAACATGACTTTCAAATGGGTTAAGTTGTATGGAAAAATACCTCTTTCTCCGTCTTTTAATAATTTTATTTCTTCAGATTCTTATCTGGAAGGAATGCAAAACACTGATTACTCTGATTTTCTGAATAAATTAAAATCCATGAAAAACAGAAGAATGAAGTGCCCTGGTGCTGCATTTAGAGTCAATGTCTGCTTCTAGCATCACCTTGTCAAAAAATATGCAAGTACCTCATCTAACCAAGGTGTATCAGAAGGAGTCACTTAAATCAATGTAACTATTTAGGACTTTTGAAAATGAAAGACAAAGCACATCTGTGTGTAGATAAGGACATTCATATATAGCCCTTCTGCTCCTATTGAAAGAGAAAAAAACCAAGTACACTACAAGGGGTGCATCTTGATTTTTTAATTTATTTTTTTAAAAACTCAATGAGAAATAAAGGTAGAAAAAGTAGGAAAATAAACCCTCCTAAGAGTTCAGATAAGCCACAAAATATGTCAGCCCCTAGAAACCAGTTAATTGAAAACTGCGTCACCTCTAGATTCCTTGCAGATTGCTAAGAGGATCTGGCTTACTGCCATGATTATGAGTCACTCCAGTCCTATTGCTATAATTACTGTTACCACCAGGCAAATCATCTCAAACCTTTTACTGATCTCTTGCCTGAAACAATAATCCTCTAGCCACCCACCACCAGTAGTTTTTAAGATGTGTGTCACTAACCTCCAGCTTTCATCTAAGTTGGCTCTGTAGTTTGACATCTGACAACAGCCTTCTCACCATCCCCTAGCGAATCAATAACGGTAGGCAATTTAAACTCCAGCAGATAAATTACTTTTAACCAAATGAAAATTCAGCATTGTCATGACTCGGAGAAATGGAGACTCGGCAGTTCTGCAGGAAGACATTGGCTATGATACCTTTTGCTCTAGGACATTTGCTATCCCAGTTGAATTTACATTTGGCAAGACCAGAGGACTGGCAAATTCATCCTCACAGTACCCCTATGCTTGTCCACCATCTGCCAACTGTCTCTGCCTACAAGTAGAAATGCATGCAACTGCTGAGTCCATGGCTAAACAAGATGTATTGATTCTGGGAATGGTTACTATTCCCTGCAGTGGAAAATAATCTGCCTATACTAGCAGCTTTGGAAAAAAAAATGAAGTACAATGGTTGACAGGAATCTCCAATGATTATTCAGTGGCCTAAACTGCCGCTCTATGTTCACCTAAATCATAAGGTCACTTGGCTGTACTTTTGGGCTACAATTAATGAAAGATTATTGAATAAAATTGTTTAAAACTAATAGTTAAGCTCTGACACTCAGCTATTTGTGGTAGATATGAAACTTTTGCCTCTCAAATGCATCTTGTAAGAAAAAGAAAAGCAGGGAGCATGAGAGGTATCTCGTTCTCCTTCTTACCTCTCCCAGGAAAAATCTGGCCAAAACGAAGAATTTCCAAGGTGCCAGACTGCCTTACTTAATGACTCATTAACTAGGCAGTTGTTTTTGGAGGAATGAATCATAGAATCATAGGATCGTTGAGGCTGGAATAGACCTCTGAGATCATCAAGTCCAGCCTATGAACCCAACACCACAACACCTAGCTAGACCAGGTCACTAAGTGCCACATCCAATCTTTCCTTAAACACCTCCAGGGATGGTGACTCCACCACCTCCCTGGGCAGTCCATTCCAGCTCCTAATGACCCTTTCCATGAGGAAGTGCTTCCTAATATCCAACCTAAACCTCCCCTGGCGCAGCTTCAGGCCATGCCCTCTTGTCCTGTCACTAATTGCTTGGGAGAAGAGCCCGACACTCTGAGTGGCAATTTAAGTATTACAAAATTACTACAGTAAATTTGTGAACTAGTTCCAAATCTGACTTTATACCTACTTCATGTCTGAACCATTGCCAGTCATATCCACTGGTGAAAGGGGAGCACAGTGATCAAAAATACTCTGTGCCACAGAATGCAAACCCATCTATACTGCATGCAGAGCAAAGAGACCAAGTTTTTCTCCCATTTCATCAGTGGAATTTCAATGATCTCAATTTCAGGGTGCTTCTGGCCTTTCCAGTCTAAGGACTTAGATGGTTCCTAATTTGGAGCATGCAAAACAAAAAGAATAAGAAAAAAAATCCATGCCTTTAGGGTTTTGTGTATAAGAGGCAGAAAAATCTTATTTATTAGAGTCTCGGAGATAAATCTTAGTGAATCATTACCCCAGGTTCTGGTAAACAAATCACAAAGCCAGTAAAACCAGACCATTTACATTAATGAAAATGGTTTCTCTTCTATTTTCAAACATAAAGAAATAAAGCCAGAACAAACAAAGCTTAAGGTTTTTCTGTGTGTGTTTAGAACCTCTTCAGAAACAAACAAACCCAAAGCTCTCAAGGCTGAGGCATGTGCAATTTATTCTGCTTCTTCAAGCACAAAGGGATCCTTTTCTGCCTTTGGGCTTGAAACCTTTCTGGTCATGAGTCTCGGCACATCTTCTTCAGTCCTGACGTTTTCTAGTTTCGCCTGAGGAGCTAGAGCAGGGCGAAGTCATTTAAGAGTTTGCACTAGGAAATCAGGTAAATGGGTAGCTTCATTTGTTCTCTTTTAAATTGGCAGGGACTTCAGACACTTTAAAGTAGACAGCACAGTTTCCCCAGAGTTACTTCTGACATTCAGGTTGTAACTGCTTATTATTTTTTTTTTCCTCCAGCAATGTCACCTCCTTTATGTTCTACCTCAAATTCACATGCACTCACATCTTTGAAGAAGGACTCAGCGGTTGATTTGGTTTTTTTTTCGGGAGGAAGTGGATCATATCCTCTAAATGGGATTCTCTATATATGCACACACACATTGATGTAAAATCACATGTATGCATACCCACATTTAATTTGAAATAAGAACTGGAAGTATAAATTGTTTGTCTTAATATAGTTTAAGAATAGACCACCTAATTATCCATAGCAAGCATTGTTTGGAAATTACACAAAGATGAAAGCAGCTATCTAAAATGAGCTACTTTATACGGTAATTTTTACATTTTACTCAGAAGAAGCAAAAGAACAAACGATCCATTTTGATACAGTGAAAACAAAATGCAGCATCAATAACATTTAAAAAAAAATAAAAATCAAAGACCTTGACTCTCGTTATTCAGTGATTTCACTGAAAATACCCAGGACTAATTTCCCAAGTGTGCAAACAATATATGCTCAAGATCCAAAATGAGCGTCTTGTACATACAGCATCTATTTTGCTATTGGATTTCTTCTGGTAATGTGAACAATCCCATTTGCAAACACTGCTACCTGGGACATGCTTTTTTGAAGCACAAATCAAATGAGCCACATCAGCAAGTGTGTTAACTGAGGGCAGGGGGAGGGAATTCACCTGCTACCCTACTTGGTCATGTGCCCTAGAAAGAAAAACCTAGTGAGGTAGGAATGTCTATGAACAGAACACGTAAAATTGTCTAAGGTTTTTGCCCCCAAACAACTAGCCCCTAAGGGACAACAACCCTCAGCCAGACTAAACAGAGATTAAAACAGGGAATTATGAAAACACTTTTGAAAAAATGATGAGTCATCTTGAAAAGAAGAATTAAAGGTGGAGCAGCCTATCACAGCTTGTGGGATGCAGCATGTAGGAACCCCACTTTAATGTGAAGATGTGACCTCAACGGGCTTTCTCACTACTTGGCAATTTACAGATATTTATTAACATTCTCTAAGTAACTAGGATTGTGGTTTAGCTGCTGTATTGTTGATACCGATACCAGGTGTATCATTTACTTTTTGCCTGTTGATTATGTGCTGTTAATCAATCAATAAACCACTTTGATTGTGATTTTTTTGGGCAAATGGGCATTTTTCCCCATGATTGATCCATAGAAGAAGGAATCATTATATCTATGTTTTTATATTTAACTGGGATGATAACTGAGGAAAACAGTCACCCTGGGCGCTCTACCAGTAGTCAACGGGACATCATGCTTCTAGGTGGACACTTATGTCTCATACTGGCGGTGTGATTCCTATGGCTATGGAAAGACTCTACAGAAACCAAGCCTTTAGGAAAGTAACTTAAAACCAAGTGGCTGATCCAGTGCTGGGGTATACGTCTTAGACTGGCCTTTTCCTGGGCTGGAGGAAGGTGTTACCCTCTAGTTGGGATCCACTACACTTTGAAGGGCCTTATATTTGAAGACAACTACAGGCAGTCTTCATTTGTTGAATGGAGCAGTAGTCAGAGGCTTTGATCAGAAGTTGAGAAAACTTGAATCCCAAACCTGCTTAAAAGTATTTAGACATATTATTTAATGCAAATTACATGATAGCCAAAGCTTTGACTTCCCCTGTGGCTGGAAAGCACTATATTAACATCTACACAAATGAATTAACAATGCTTGGAAATATTCCTGACATTGGAACCTGACTATACACACGTTTAAGTTGTTCATCTCCGGCACTGTTTTAGTTCATACATAGTTTGCATGGAGATGTGCAGTTTGGGAGGAGTAAAAGGATATACTAACATGCCTTATTGTGAGGCAATAACCCTGGGTACATGTAATATCACAGCATGCCCATAACATCTTTGATCAATCTGAGCTATTATCTCATTTGCAAGGAGTGATCAATTGTTTATTGGAGTACACCAAAAGAATGCTAAGCATTGCTTTGCACCATGAAGTACCACCAGCATACAAAAGTTATGGCTCTACTGAAGAAATCAGTGTTATATAGCAAGCATTCGGTGTCCTGGACTCTGTGGGTGCATATTCCACTATATCAATTCATCTTCACAAGCAGACTAACAGTAACTCAAGAGTGAGACTCAGAAAACTACATCTGTACAGAGGGAAAGGAGTGAATCAGATGTGTTACTGCTGTCAAAGCCACCTGGTACATGTATCTTCTGTTGAGACTGTGAACAAACAATACCTGCTAGACACATCTGCTGAGACTGTTTGCACTCTCACAATGCTGTATTTGTGTTGTTCTCAAAGTAGTTAAGCAGAGGCTAACTCTTCTTGATAATTCTGCTCTGGTAAAGGCAATTTTTAACCATGAGTGATGAAAAACATTTAGAGTATTTTTGCTTAAAAGAGATCCTACAATAAGCTTGGCACTTTGCAGGCATAGAGGTAGTCATCCCTGCCTTGCTGGCTTCCCAGGAAAGAAACATTAGATGACCAGGAGAAGATGGCAAGTCAACCAGATACAATCTGTGACAGAAACAAACAGCATGGCAGCAGTGAGGCTTTTGAATTGAGAATTAATCCTGAAGATCAGCAAGCCCCCCAAAAAAGTCAGCAACATGTTTAGCACTAACTGGCAATCCTGCTGACATTTTACTGACCCACCCGTTGGGACCACAGATGATGAGAACTAAACGTGCGTGGTGACTAAACAATATTTTTTTCTTCTGGCAAACCAGCAGGGGACTGAAGAGGAAATTTGCCGACTACTCGCTATTCTCTGTGGCTAAATCCAGGGCTTCTTATGCTGCCTCCCACCGTGAACATAAATTCATTTGAAAAACAAACACAATAGAAGAGGGAAAAAATAGGCTTTTAATGCAAATTGCTAGTACTAAGCAAATAAAAAGGCTAATAATAAGTGTTAGCAATACAGACTCATGCCTTTGTCAAGAGAAATGAGAGTCCTGTTTGGTATCATTCACAGCTACAAATTAAGACATTACAGGCATTTCTTTCTGTTGTGTGCCACTGTTGATTATTAATCTTCACTTTTTTATGTTCATTTTCAGTCAAGTAAGCTATTTTGTCTTCTCCAGATATCGCATAATAAGATCACCTACTGACTTAAAGTTTTTTGAAGTGTCTTGTCTTCATCTCTCTTTCTTCCCTCCACCTAAGTTCCTTCTGACATTCCCCACATCTTAAGTCAAGAGTTAATGATATGCAGTAAAATTGCTTTTAGATTTAGGAAGCGAAAAACCCACCGAGGTTTCTGGGAGGTTCAGCCTTGTAACACAGAATCTGTAACACAGATCCTATTGTGTACCTGAGGTCCTGTGTTGGTGAACCATCGTCCAATTAATCACAAGACAAAAAATGTTCCTGTCTCACAAACATAAAAATGAGATAGAAAGTAGATTTAGAATGATCACCACATTACAGCTGTTTAATGAGTTACCATTCATCAGCAGAGCTGTGGTAAATGATCATGTACGTATATTCTTAGGCCATAACATATATGAGATAATATATAATATTTCTTGTTTTAGGATACAAAAGCACCTTCAGTGCAGGTTACCGCTACGGTAAGTTACCACTTACTGAATAGCAGTAATTAATGGATACTCTTAGTTTGGTCTAGACAGCTAAGGTACTACAAAGACGTACAAAGAACACAGGAATTCACAAAAGAGTAGTAAAGAGCCACACATGGGAATCTGTAGAAAATGTATTTCCTGTGTCAGGTAGAGTGTATCTGTATATTAACTGGTAGATTTTCTATTGCTCTGAATAACAAATAATGCTGAAAAGTACAGGTTGAAGAAGAATAAATCATGCCACACTTTTCTGCGCAATGCCACGTACGTTAATTTTTCTCAGGTCAGATACATTGCTGAGAGCTAGAGTAAAATTTACATTTGAAATCTCTGTTTTGCAACAACAGCAATTTCTGTAGGGAGGCTTGTTAACTGTTTTATCTTGTTTGTCTATGAATAGGTACATTAGAGTCTAAGTGCCCAGATAATCTGTTGGTCACACTCCATATGCATGAGAGAAAATATTTCTGGCTAATGAAATAATCCCAGCTGTGATTTGTCTATAGTAGTGTTTTAGTCAAAAAGCCAAAGGGCTGTTTCTGAGAACAGCATTTTCTCTTTCAAAGGTACCTCAACTCAAATACTTCATCTGAATGTAAACAAGTCAGAAATGCATGAGTGATCGATTTTTGCCCCAAATCTGTTAAAAATGAAAAGCACAGAGAAAATAGATGAATGTCTTCAGTAAGACCAGTGGCTTGCAAAGTGCTGAGGTTCTGTGGTCAGAAAAGTTCCTTTTGAATTGCATAGTGGTTTATGTATTATATTCAGATCTTGGGAAGTCAGACATTCTGTAGAAATCTGATATTCAAATGGACATCACTTTAGGTAGGAAGTGGAAGAAGGAACACAAAGGAGATATAAAATTATATTTGCCATACTAGCCCAGAGGACAAAGTGTGTTTTTCAACATCATATTTGGGGATATTAAATGAGGAATTGGTTTTTGATACGAGTCTTAAGATGTTTTCTTGATGACTAGAAGAGGCACCCCATGACTATTTACATTAGTTCCTTTCACTGCATTTCACTGCAGCCATCCATATTACCAAAGCCTTACACTAATTTTCTCAATCAGTTATTTTGTATGTCTCCTAGCTTCTAACAGATGTCAGATCGTTTGATCTGCAGCACTGACAAAGCTGGACATTATGGAGATATCTGAAAGAAGATAATTTGCCAGTTATGTGCAGTGTAACTCATCATTATAGTCCACATTATTATTTGCTATGCCAGCATGTAAAGGAACCACAAAGCACAAATACAAAGTGCTGTCACAAGTGCTCATCTTTTAAATAATCGAAACAAGTTTCAAGAAAAGAATAACACAGACAAGCTCAGGACAGAAAGTCAAGGTTATGCCAGCAAATTAAACGAGGCCCAGGTATGGGTTTGTGTACTGTCAATCGTTTATTGGCACACTGACAGGCAAGATTTTTGCCCACGACAACAAGCACATTTGTGGTAGTGCTCGGGATAGGATGCAACTCCTGCGTGCAGTATGGACATGTTGCTCTGAAGGGATTTGGGTTTCTTGTTTTTGGAGAGTGAAAGAGGGTTTAGCCAAATGGACATTAGCTCAGTCATGCTTCCTGGCCTCAGAATCAGGCAACGTGTCTAGCTCCTTGCCAAATAGCAAAGACGTAGCTACAGACTCTAACCAAAACTGCAGAAAATTCTGTGACTGCTAAAAGCTCTTAGCTTTAGCTGTGCTTTGGCTTTTTTAATTTCTGGAATCTTTAACATGATTTTTCTCTGCGAGTTTTCCCACAAGGTTACATGATCTGAGAGAAGAGGCACCATGAGGCCCTTTCTGTCTCAATGCTGGGGAGGAAGACAGGGAAACAAGAAGTGTTCGGAGGCTTTATCTAGGTCTTGGATACCCTGATAATTGCAAATAATACGCAGTCTGAAATCAGACTAAATGAAATCAAAGAAAAAAAAAAAAAGAACACTTTGGTAATGCAATATCTTGGTGATACAGCATTTGAAATAAAAGGAGGTATGACCCTGAGGTGTGGCTGCTGGTATCAGTCATACATAAGGCAACTGCAAATGACGGATCCTGCAGGAAGGGAGGGCCTTCTTGAGTGCAACTGGCACGTCACTTGCAGCGCAGGGAGCACTCGCTGTCTCCATTGAGAGTGGCTGACTGCACAAAAAGGAACACTTCTCAGCACTAAAATAGAGAAAATAAGTCAGAGGTAGCCCGAGCAGAGAACTGCCTCACAGTGAAGAGGAGCTATTTCTGAAAGATTATTGTGTCAGTACTTTCTCAAGGTCCTGTTGACTTTGCATTTCTTTCCATAGAGATTCTTATTCCTACATGTACAAATGGGATATGGCTGGTCCTCGTGCCTTTCACAAGTTTTAAAGTATGTTAGCAATTCGCTTTCTCAAAATTTGTTTTTCTATTATGCGGTCCCATGCTTTATAATTAAAAACAGTGTGTCACGCAGACTAATCTCTTAAAGGAAATAAAAAGTGTCTTCGCCATAATGACCTGCTGTTTGCCACATTTACCTTTGAAATTCAAAGCTTGCTTGCTTTCTTTCCTTTAATGGGAACACTGATGGTGTATTTGAAGATACCTCTAGATTAAGTTTAAGTCGTGAAGAAATTATTCATAGTTCAATTCCCTTAATAAGAAGAGGAAGGCAATAGTGCTATCCGACATTAATTTCCAACTTAACTGACTAAAAGAAATCTTGCAAATTTTATGAGTTTTACTCTAAAACAAAACAGACAGATTTTAATGAGGCATCTCCTTCAGTAATAGCTATGCATTCAAAACATATTAAAGAAGGAAGTAGTTCTGTAAAAAAAAATTAAATTAATTTCCATTTAAAAACTAAATTGAAATGAAATGAAGTGAAGGATACTTTTCTCCTACATTTTTCTGACTGATACAATTGCAAATATCCTGTTGGCATGCAGCACTGGGATCATGAATGCTTCAAGCATCACTGCAGTGTTATTTTCTAATACATAAATATTTGATTTTGGTCACACCAATTTCAGTGGCAGCTCCCAAACATGTCATTCCTGGCCAGTATCTATCAAACTGTTAGCTAAGGGTTTTCTATGATTTGGCAAATTTTGAAGCATTCTCATACAATCTCTTCTTGTGCTTCAGTAACTACATCCATAGAAATTTCATCTTAATGTCTAGATTTACTTCTTCTCACATTATACCATTATTACTTGCCCTATCCATTGAAAAGAACACCTTTTTATTTTTTTTTCCCAGGTGTCTTCATGTATTTGTACGGTTGTCTTGTATCTCCTGAGCTTTGTATTCCTTCTTTTCTCAAGATTCAGAAACTACATTCTTTTCAGTCTTTCCTGTAGGATGTTATTTCCTAGATTTCTAGAATAATTTTTGCTTCTCTTCTCTAGCCTCCTTCCAGCTGTTCACAACTATTTTAAAGTATGTTGTGCAACACTGAGGAGAGCATTTCAGCTAAAGCAACTGAGTAGATTAGAAGGATTACTAAGATTACTACATATGGCTTGCAAGATACAATTTTTCCTTTCATCTGACCCAAATTTCTTTGGCTTTCATCCCTTCTTTTTTCATTTTACAGATGGAAAACTCAGATACAGATAGATTATGTGAATCACTCCATTTCACGTAGGAAATTCGGAGATCTGGGAAGTGAGTACACATCTGCTAAGCCTGGAATTCAGCTCACAGAGAAATTTTATACTCCATAAGCCATTCTCGGGGTTGCACACAGCATTGTTTCTCTCTAGCTTTCTGCATTTCAATAGTTTCACTGCTCTTTCTGGCATCTTTACTACTGCCAAACACTTTCTCCATGTCTTGGCTTTAGCTCCAAAATTTCCCTTTTGTCAGTATTAAAATTCTCAGAAGGATCCACGGTCACAAGAATTTCACACAAAATGAACTCACACTTTATCTGTTGGATCTCCTTCTTATGTTTTTGCCTATCATAGGTGTTATTCAAAGGAGAGATTCACCTTTTTCAATATTTAGGCACTTCCTGGCGTGTACTGAATGTCACTGCAAAGAGCAGAAGACATGTTTCCCATTTCATTGCCACCATTTGCCACTGTACGGGCATCAGCTCAAGAGGCATTATTTTTCCTTGACATTAGTGCAATACATTTTAGGAAAATTTGTTTTTTTCTGATAAACAATTCTCAATACAAGATGGGCATGAAAGACAGAGTTAGCAGTTGTTATTAATCTAGTTATTGTACCTGAAAAAGCAAATAAAAAACCCGACCAAATTTGGGGTATTTTTTCAACTTCAGGAATGTTTCAGAACATTAACAAGTGATGAACTTTCACAGCAAACACATAACTGTGAGGAAACGATATGGAAACCACAAATAATAAGATTAGGTCATAATAAAACTCCTTCAACTAGTTAACAGAAGACCAACCCAGAACGAGAGATATGGGAAATTTGGTGCAATACAGGTGTCTCTTACCTGCTACTCCTGTTACATAGGCCACAAAAGCATCATGCCATTTATATAAACAGAGACCTAGCAGTATGCTTAATCATAGAATCACAGAATTGTCATGGTTGGAAAAGACTTCTAAGATCACCATGTTTGATTGTCCACCCAGAAAAAGAAAAAAACAACACAAAAAAAAAAATCTCCCCAAAACCCCAAACAAACAAACAAACCCCAAAACCTCATCATCTCACTAGAACATGTCCTGAAGTAACCCTGCTACACACTTTTTTTAATCCCTCCAGGGATGATGACTCCACCACCTCTCCGGACAGCCCGTTCCAGTGCCTGGCTACTCTTTCAGTAAAGACATTCTTAATATCTCATCTAAACCTCCCCTGGTGCAACTTTAGGCCCTTTCCTCTAGTCCTGTCCTTACTTGCTTGAGAGAAGAGGCCTGAACCACTTCACTACAAACTCCTTTCAAGTAGTTATAGAGAGCGATAAGGTCTCGCCTCAGCCTCCTCTTCTCCAAACTAAACAATCCCAATTCCCTCAGCTGCTCTTCATAGGACTTATTCTCCAGACCCTTCACCAGCTTGCTTGCCCTTCTCTGAACTCGCTCCAGCACCTCAATGTCTTTCTTGTGGTGAGGGACCCAGAACTGAACACAGTATTTGAGGTGTGGCCTCATGAATGCTGAGTACAGGGGCATGGTCACTTCCTTAAGTCCAAGAGCAGAAGTCCATGAACAGAAACAGCCCGGTTTAGAGACAAAAAGTCCTTCCTTACAAGACAGTGTCTTAACTGACTAGGTGGTTCTGATCTAAATGGGATTTTAGGACAAGATACTGGAGAGATAATAATATGAAGTACCTGAAGTATTTATGGTTGGCCTTTTTTTGGTAAAATTCACAAAACCAAATGAAGTGCCAGTGCTTTTAATAAAATAAAATTACTTTTCATTTTCTGTCCAATCATAATAATTGCAGGTTAGTCTTCTTTCCCTTTGTATTTTCCTGGGCTATAATCCATTTTATGATTCTGTTATAGCACACGAAATGGATTATCTACACTAAAATGGAGGCTGTGGTGATGAAGTGCCTTTCATTTTGCCCATAATGTTCTTATAGAAGACTGATGAATAAGATACTCAGAAACAATTACAAACAGGGAGATTCATCAACAGTCAAGACTGCCTTTTTTTTTCCCCTGAAGTTTTTTCTGGGTCAGTTTTACACCATTTCTAGAGTATTGAGTGTCTTCTCTTATGGAAACTTAATTATAGAGTCCCTGGTAAAGCCAAATTATTCAAGACAGACAATTTTGAAGGCAATGTTTGACACATTAAAAATTATCAAATTCCAGTTGATGAGTCTGTACATCTATCTTTCCTTCATGGTTAAAAAGAGGATAAATCCATCTTATTTTACAGAATAAAGCTGCTCATATTTTTAGAGAAAAATAATTTGGAGGGATTTTCCTTTTTGTAGAAAGAGAGTTTTACCTGCTTTATACCTCTGATGGCCTGCAAAGGTTACTTTTTGAAAGCCACTTGCTCTTCCAGAAACTCATGCCTACAGTTATTTCAATACGTTAGACTAACTTTGGAGCATCAGCATTACTGATATTGTTTATGGCCTGACTAGGACATGGTCTCACGTGGAGGTGAATGATTTAGCGTCTGAATGTAGAGGATTCAGCAAACAAAATCACACTGAAGTAGCATGGGTACTGGTGACACTGTCTTTGGCTCATATTAACAGGACCAAAAGTACTCTTTTGAAAAGTAAGAAAATTAACGCAAGGTTTCACACACAGGTATTCAATGGTCTCCTGAAGACCTATGCTTCTGCAGTTTCATTGTAAGTGAAATATGTCCGTGTTTAAATATTTTTGTGCAAAATGAGTTAATGCATTTTACATGTTTTCATCAGGTTCAGAGAGGGAGATATTAAATAATGTGTCACACCTCTCAGAAGAACTCTGTAATAATTCCAGAGCTTCATAGCCCAAATAATGCATCTGTAAGGAATCTCCTTTTACCTAAGAGGATCTCTATACCTTTGGATTAAGTACCTCAAAACTCACATCTAGGAAGAAAATGCCTTCAGTGGCATGTGGTATTTGCAGGAAAATAGCTTAGCAGAAAGTACCTACACATATATGACGGAAAGACTCTACCTGCAACCTGCAATTTATATTTACCTGAAAACAAACAGAGCAGGCAGGGAATGAACATGAAACAGGACTACTTTAATGTCTTCATTTCATCAGCTGATTCCATCTGAAAAGAGTGTGTTAGGTACAAATATTGGGGTGGGACCCAGCTCCTGCACAGTGAGAAAACTGCAGTGCAGCGTAGGTACCTCATAGACAGTGGTTTTGTCTGGGGGAGAACAGAGGGATGAGCTCAGCTCATGTTAAAATAACTGAAGAATTGAGAACACTGCTATTTGTGGCTCCTCTACAGTGCTTGATCTGTGATAGTGATCTTTCATCCAAGCATGGATGTTATTCAGCCATGGTCGGTTAGTTCTGTAATTGACAAAATCCTCTGCTAAAAGCAATCTCTTATCTGTTCTTGCTATCCTTTATTTGTTTTGATAGACATATAGACAGATTTTCTTTGGTGGTGTTCATTTACCCTTTATTTTATACTGTTTGCTTCTTGGATTTGTCCTGGTTCTGTTTAGACATTTCCTTAGTTTAACATAATCAATGTTTAATTTCAAAATTCCAGACATTTTAAATCAGACTCCTTCCCCGCCTTTTTTTTTTTTTTTTTTTTGTAGATTCCCTGTACATGTGCTTGCATTTCTTGTATTCCCAATTCTTAATTTTCACATCTATTCTAGTATCTACAGCCCTCAAAGTGACAGCATGAAGACAGAAATGATTCTAAGTTTTATTCAACCTAAACATGTTACATATTTTAAACTGGTTTTCATTTGGATTAACTGAAGTGATCTTGTCTTAGAGATTTCTACTAATTTAATCTAGATGAATTATCTCTTCTGAAACATTGTAATTTCTTTATGCACTACTTTTCAATAAAGACATTTAAAAAAAAAAAAAAAAAAAGTGTTATTCCTGCAGATCTCATAGGCGAATGAACTAGATATGCTAGGCATAGCAAAATTGCTTTGTCACTCTTGTGGGCATGGGTGTAAGAGGAACAGAAGTCAGAAAACAGTGCTATAAGAACTTAGAAGAGCTTCCCAGACCTTTCAGAGTGTCTGCTGCCTTTGGGGAATAATAGTAATGAAACGGTACTTTCAGCTCTCTTACTTTTTTCCAAAAGCATTCAAGAACAGACTAGTTTATAAGCTCATATGACTCACTTCTTTCTTTCAAGAGGCTGACAGAGAGTATCTTATTTTGAGATGAACTAATTGGCCTAGAATATATTTATGTTGAGTCTTGTAAAAAGGTTCCTGACTACCTGTGCACTGAGGTTCTGCGAAGTGAATTGGAAAGAGGTGCAGGGACACTACTTCGCTATTTTTAACACAGACCTCACTAAATTTCTGAATGTATTTTATGGTGTGATACTGCAACAAGGGGTTGGACTTAATGGCCTAGGAATTCCCACATCTTTCTAGTGATTAAAATTTTTCAGTTATGGGTGGATTCTAAGACTGGATTCCCTTTACCAGTGTTACATCTGCTTTGGATATTTGGTTTATGGTTGTACCCACACTTGCCTTGTAATTCACTTGCCTAATATCACCAAGGTGAGCTAGACTCCTTCCACTCCCTGGTCTGGGTCTTCAAATCGGCTAGGATGCTGAGAGTACAGCTACTTCTACCTACCTTTTGGCTAAGTCCCAAATCCATCTGTGGGACTGTTGCTGGTATCCTCTATGCTCTGCAAAGGACAATTACTCGCTGCATCTCAGTTTATATTTCCTGGTTTATAGCACACTGCTCAAGAAACATCAATGCTGCATTTGATGTGTCTTGTTGCCATTTTAATTACTCAAGTCTGTTACTCAAGCCCCCACTGGCAATTACATCACTGTTACCACTGAGGAGGCACTGGGGAAGTCCCAGACTAGACTCAGCAGCAGGAGTTGGATTCTGGAACAGGATTCAGGAGTGCATGGGTCAGGATCGAAGGCAGGATGGAGAGTCATCCTCGGACATTGGCCATTAGAGAAGAGAGCTTGACCCTCAGGATCCTTCAGCTTTATATTGACTACGACGTATATGGGATGGAATCCCTCACTGGTCAGTTTAGGGTCACCTGTCCCGTCTGCTTCTCCCTGCAGGTGCGGCCTTTGTCTTTCTGCATCCTAACCTGGCACACAAGATGTAGCGGTCACCTTGATCTCCATAGGAGCAAGTATAAGCAAGAGCATTTCTGCACACACTAATCCTTCTTAGTAACTCTAAACATCAAGTGTTTTCACTGCTAGAAGCAGATACCGTCTGCAAAAATATGCCTTTAACTTCAGAAAATGCAGTTAGTTAGAAGAGAGCGAGAAGAAGAATAAAACCACTGAACAGAATTAGTTCTGTTCTAAGTCAAACAAGGATGCCTAAACAAGTCAGTCCATGTTCACAAAGTCACAGAGGTACAAACACGCGTACAATTGTTCAGCTCTGAGAGTGTACTTTATACTGCTGAGTTGGTGCCTGGGTTAACTGCACAACGCTTGAAGAGAATTAAGGCTTTCAGGAGAGTTTACAGCATACACACGCAAAGCAGAAAGCTGTCAAAGGTACCTTGTGGGAAATGGTCGGGAAGAGAATACGTTTTAAATCTTGTTTCTATCACCGCTGTATTTGTTGACTTGCAAGAAGGAGTAAAATGCTTCTGCACAAATAGGAGTCATAGGTTTAAACTCTTACCTCAAATACCTAACTCATCCTTTTTTTGGAGTGAGACAACAAGTCTGCCTATAAAGTGACTGGAGGAGGACGTAGTAAGAACACTGTCCACTTTTTGCGTATCAGCTCAATGACAGGGGAACCTGCCTGGGAATATGCTGACCAAGACTCTGGATGACAAAAGGATTCAAAGCAACAGGAGTTGCCAAAATTGTGACTCAATTTCCAGAATTGGCTGGGCCCTGGAAAGGCACCCTGATTCAGGACAGCAGTGATAGAGAAAATATAATTTGAAGTTTCCCAACACTGTTTCTACATTAGTTTTGCAACTTCTTAGTGCACGACCCAATTAATCTTGTAGAACTATTAAGCAGGTCTTGAAATATAATATTAGTGGTTGCCTTTTAGAAATACTTGACAAATACAGATTTGATGTATATTTTTCTGTTGCATATTGTAATGTAGGTCTGACCAGTTATAATTGAAGAGATTTAACAGATATTTTGATGTCAGGAAAAAAAAAAAAAAAAAAAAAAAAGAAGGAAAAAAAATGAAAAAAAAAAAAAAAAAAAAAAAAAAAAGAAGCAGGAAACAGAATGATACAACAACAAAAATAAAAGAAAAAAACCCTCATGGATGCTAGCAATTTTATACTATTAAAACAAATATTTGTCTGCATTTAACTGACAGTGCTTGCTATACAAATACTATTCCTTTTGTAACTTCTGCCATTTATAATTTCTTTGGTGTGTTCCTGAAGTGAAAACAGTACAGGCTTCATGGGAAGAACAATTGCTCTTTGTAGATGAAGGTTAAACTACCAGTGTAGAATTGCTTCCTACACAATGGGAGAAGTGAAAGACTATAAAATATGCTTCCTGTCAACAAGACAGTTTTAAAGCTTCTTGGCTCTAAATGAATCCCTTGAATTGATAGTTTGGGAGCATGGCTTGTGTTTCATAGAACTCACTTCAGTTATAAAATAAGCAAATCCCTCTTATTTATGCAGAAAATCTAGAGAACGCAATTTTTCAAAGGATTCCTGAATAAATAATGCCACATTTGTGATACACTGAAGCTCAATTTTCACATGATTGTAAACATCCCTCCCAAAAGAGCATACTTGTCTTGGTTTCTTTATAATATCGAGCAGGTGGAAGGAGGAAAATCAGGAGAAAAAAAAACCCAAACCTCAGAACGACAGATAAACTGGAAATCTAAATAGAAAAGTTAAAGGACTCTCTTGACTTGCTATCATGTGCAATTAGCACGCTGACTTCTCTTTCTTGCCAGCATTTTTATTGATGTTATTGGAGCATCTTCTCATTTCCACAGATCACACATTGTTAGTAGTTAGAAAATAGAAAAGAAACAAACAAAATAAAACCGTATGTCACAAGGAAGTTTTAAATTAAATGTTACTTGTAGTTTGAAATGAAGCCATTTCTTCCAGAAACATAAATAGTTTTCAAGGCAAATTTTAATTGAAACTAATCTGAAGTCATTCTTGAACATTTCCCTTAAAATTAATACTTATTGGTAGCCTGCTTTAATATGTGAAAAACTGAATCTACCTATGCAGCACCAGAGGATCTAATCCCTCAGTTTTACAAATTCTGTGTCAGACATTGATGAAAACTGAATATTGGGCCTGTACTTACAGCTTGATCTGAAAACCACAAAAGTCCACAGGAACTGCTACTGATTTTAGTGATGTAGCTAGTGGATTTTCAGATCCTCACTTTCTGTCACCTTCTGCTCTGTCATAAATCTATAAAATTATGATTTTTTATTATTATTGTTATTTAGATTATGTTACCAATGTTGTTGAGTCAGTCCAATTTTAACTGAGAACCTATTCTACTAGATGTATACATTTTAAAATCCTGTTTGCCCTGAAGATTTTACTGCATGGACAGAAGTAATTAGCATGTGATGTGTATGTTACTGAGCTCGTTTTCAGAAGATGGCGAGATTCAATTTATTGATGTAAATGGTTTGTTTTCCTGAAGCTAAGCCAAGAGGAAAAAATGTAATATTTGAGGGACAGAAAAAAAATAAACATTTACTATACTAATATCCCATCAGTTTAGAGAAATTACTATCCCTGCTTCACTCTTTCTGAGGGTGGGGATGTCTCAATGAAGCCTGCCTTTGGGACTGATATGCCTTTGCAAGAACTATGACTCAAAGAGCAGATTGTCGTTTTATTCTCCCCATGTGTGCTGTGCTAAACATAATGAGGCTAAAGCTGCTAAGTCACATTGTGTAAGTCATAAATAACAGCAGTAACCAGGAGTGGATGCAGCCGCAGTCTATATGGAAGTGGGGGCTTCACCTTAACAGTCCCAGCTTTAAAAAAGAAGCCAAAATCCCAACCTCTGCAGCACTCTCTACCCAGTAAATCCCAGGATGTTCAATGTCATAGATATTCTCCAGAGCCTATGCCACAGTGAAACTGAGTGCAGAAGCATCCTTCAAATAAAGCCAGTTCATAAAACATAATAATTAGACAGCTGAGAAAACAACCTGCAATATGAGTTCACAGTGTTCTAGGATTTAATGCTACAAAAAGATCTTTATCAGTGAATCCCTTCTTCCAAATAATTGGAGGCTTGTAATACTGAACTACACTCCAAAATAGTTAATATATAGTCCTACACTATACATTTATGTGAAATAGCAATTCTTGCTTGCTCACTCCTCCATAAATTTTACTTTTCCTTTTGAGTTTATCAGTATGTATTTTGTTGGATTTACATTTGCATTTCAAAGTTTTCCAGTTGTTCAGTATTTTCCATGAAAAGAAAACAAAAAACCCTTGCTGATATTTAAAAGTGCTCCTTAATACATGAATGGCAAAGACCATGATTTCATTCTTGCATTAAATTATTAGATTATGTCTACAGACTTCAGTGGCTAGCTCAAGGAGTCTCAAAATAAAGACCACTACATTTAATAGTCAACATATAGCCTTTGTTCATAGCAGAGTATGAAAACAAATCAAGACAAGCTCTGACAGAGAGGCCATGATGAAAGCAGTGCTGTGTGCAGATTATTTGCTGCCTTTAGCTATCACAGGGATTCTTTTCTTCTGGCCTGGATTGGAAACACACATGTTTGACAGGCTGGTTCTGATTTTATTGTTCCATGAGTCCCAGCTGTGATTTCACTTTGGGTAATGAAATATAAAAACCACAGATAGAAGTATTAGATCAGCAGCTTTTGCCAATAGATGAAACAAGGAAAGGGAATTTGCAAGTATGTCTGTATGTTGCTACTGCCTTTGGTTTCTATGAGACAGCAAATGGTTTTCTTTACTTCTGCCTCTGCACAATGGTCTGAGCATGGCCGTGAGCTCAGGCTCAAGATCAAACTTCAAAAACTTTCATAGTTCTGAAACTCATAAAATTCAAGTCTTGCAAACAAGCATTAAAATGCTGTTGTGGTTTGGGGTTTTTTAATTATTTTTGGTTATGTTCGATTTTGGTTTTGGTTTTTTGTTTGTTTGTTTTTTGTTTTGTTTTATTTTGTTTTTGTTTGTATGGTTGCTTTTTTTGTCAGTGGATCACCATAACCTTCCTAGAAGGACTCTCTTATTGTCTGTTGAAAAAATGAATAAGATCTGAAAGATGGTCATCTTGGGCTCCTTGTAGGACAGTGCAGACCCCTATATATGCCCTGTAGAGAATAAACAAGAATGCATAGAGCTGCATCAGAGAATATGCTGAGATTTCTGGTTTATCCCCATCAAAGAGGCACAGAGATTGTATCTGTTCCTTCTTTCATCTCTGTGTTCTGCTCTACATCTACTTATTTATGCAGTGCCTGGCAGAGTGCGGATTTAATTGTAACTCTGTGCTTTGTGTTTCTGAATGATAACTACCAAAGTTGTACAGGCACAGCAGTTGCTTGAATTCCTTGTATATCTTTTTAGGCAGAGTAAAAAAATAAATAATTTTGGAAACACCTAAATGGAAATTATTTCTTATTGATTTATACAGGAATAGAGTCCCCCGCAGGAAACATAGGACTTATTACCTTCTGTTTCTCATTCCTTCACCCTTCCCAGGAACTGAAGAATCTAATTATTTTGGGAAATTCTTCATGTTGTTAAAGATGGTATCCATAGGCCAGTTAGGTGTCGAATTGTCCTTCAGATGTGATTTTCTCCTTTTCTCTTTTCAATGGCAATAGAAAAGATAAATGAAAAAAACAACAGATATGAAAAAACGGCTAAACGAATGAATTATACTCATTTGAGATTCAAAGCGAACTGTAAAGATAACTCTGTGATGAGCTCATGACAATGTGGTGATCAAAAGACTTTGGGAAAGCTTTTCTTTGCTTTAAAATATGAAAGTTAACAATAATGGCAATTAGGCTTGTCACACTTAAGAGCAATGATTTATGTTATCTGGTGATAATACTACGATCTCCTTAGACGTCTAGACTCACCTTTGGCTCTTTGCAACCATCTTCATTTAGTGTTATTCAGGTATTTCACTGAACTTGGTTCTGTGGATGTTCACACAGTAAATGTGGTGTAAATAAAGAGCGCACTCTCGCAACTCTTGTCTGCAGACGTGAACGAATTCAGAATATCAAGAAATATTTTGCCATAATGATAATTAAAAACATGATAACAACAACAATCCCAAAGGACAAGGATCTCCAGCTGTTTTTCCTAGTCCTATAGCAACATCTCTTTATTAATTTGATGGGTTTCTAAGACTGAGGATAAAGGATTTGCTTCCTTATGTTTTAGGAAAGGTACCAAATGGAAGAAGGAAATACAGTAATAACTGATACCTCAGCTTTCGAACATAAAGCAACAATTTCCAAACTAGTTTCTTCATCCTTCTAACAGAGAGCAACCAACCATATAGTTCTTTTTAGCCTGGTATTACTCTGCAAATAAGTCCGTATCTTCTTGTGAACAGTAGTGCTTAAGGACAGGTATAATCCATTTCTAGAGAAGTCACACTATTGTCATCTAGATGATAATACCTACTTGCAATCTCAGAAAAGCATGTGATAATTTATATATAAAATTGCTACCTAATCTTCACTCCAGTAAGGCAGGCAAGAATTATCCTCACAGCAGTCAGGTAGGGGAACAAACACAAAGAAAAGTGATGTGCACAGAACATCCAACCCAGAGAATTACAACTCAAACTAATCCAGGTTGTTTCAAGCTGCAAAATCAATTCACAAAGTGGCTGAACTACCACCTCGATGTCACAGAGGTTTGTCATTTCATACCAACCATGGCCACAAGTTTGACAACAGTTCAGTGTTGTTACCTATGATACAGTAACACTTGGATAACTCTGTATTTTCTTGCAGAATTTTAGTCATTATAAGAAAGGTTTCCCTTCACTTTGTACGAGGTGGATTAAGGGACATTGTGGATAACAGGGTCACTCAGGCTAATTATATTTTATATGTTCTCACTGAAGGTAATTTAATTTAATTTAAGGTTACCTAGAGGGAAGAAGAAAGGACACCAATCAGTCAGGCAGCATAGCTAAGATTATTCAGTATTTTATTCTGCATATTGAAAGCTGTTGGCCTATGAACAATCATATTTTTCTGTGACCATAAGGACCATAAGGACATCATAAGGGTTATGGGTTATCTCCTATTGTCAAATAACTGTCAGAAGGATAAAGGAAGAGAGAAACCAGGATAGCAGTAGGATTTTTCAGAGTATTATAATTTCTGATGTAGTTTTTGTCTAAAAACACTCAATAATTATAAATATTGAAATATGATATACAAGGGCGAGGAGAGGAG
>VWZK01006102.1:0-49648 GCA_013396935.1 Baryphthengus martii
GGGCTGCTGCTCCGCGCCGCCTGGGCCGGCAGCGTGCTCCTGGCTTTGCCCCAGGTAGGGCTCGATGCTCTCCCAGTGAGGTGGGGTGGTTTTGGAGAAGGGCTTCTCTGTTTTGGCAGCCCCAATGAGTCCATCCCAATCAATGAGCCCCACCATCACCAGCTTGGCTTCGCCGAGGGACGCAGTGTCGTTGCTGCGGTGCATGCTCAGCGCTGCTTTGCACCTTCCTTACAACACCTATTCGTTGCAACACCATCAGGGGGTTACACTAAGGGCTGGGGAATAGTTGTGTCCTCTTTTTTTTTATTCCTCATGCACCTGGTTGTCTTCTCCTAAAAATGTGCGACTGCACCACTGCAAAACACGTTGGAGCAGACCAAGACACACCTGAGCAGTTTCTCACCAAAATAAGATGCAGTATGGCCAGAAAAATGGGATTTCACAGTTGGCAGATCCCATCGCCCCGGACACACCCATGAGTCAGGTGCCCAGAGCACCTCTCCCAGTCCAACAGCACCAGGGAGGTGCCCTCCATGCACAGCCAGGAGCATCTGCAGGACATGGTGCCCCGCTCCAAAGCCTCTCTGAGTTATTATTTGGTTCTTTGTTTCAGCTTTTTCTCTTCCACCTACACACGGTCCCAGGAGGGAACTTCACCCAGTGCGTTACTCACGGGAGCTTCCGAGCGCACTGGGAGGAAACCGTCTACAACATGTTCACCTTCACCACCCTCTACATCACCCCCCTGAGCGTCATGATCGTCTGCTACATCCGGATCATTTGGGAGATCAGTAAGCAGCTAAAGATCAACAAAGGTAAGCAGGTCCCAGCCCTTTAGTGGCCATCATGACTCTGTGATTGACCACGCTCCGGGCTGGAGTGTTGTTGTGTCTCTGCCAACACCTTTTGAAGGGTAACCCAACCGAGGGGTTTGACACAGACTTCTTGACCCCCGCTCTTTGCTGTCTTCTGCTTCCTGTGGGCCATGGATGAGACTATGCAATGGTCTCCCCTCTCTGGCAGAAGCACAGCCATGGATGGTTATGTTCTGGTTTTCTCCCATCTCCAGTTATCCTTTTGACTCTCTCTGGCAGGTTGGATAAGAACTCAAAACGACCACATCTCCAAGGCTCGCATGAAGACTCTCAAGATGACCATAGTCATTGTTGCCACCTTCGTCATCTGCTGGACCCCATACTACCTCCTGGGCTTGTGGTACTGGTTCCAGCCAACCATGATCCAGAAGATGCCAGAGTATGTCAACCACAGCTTCTTTCTCTTTGGCTTGCTGCACACATGCACCGACCCCATCATTTATGGGCTGTACACCCCCTCTTTCCGGGAGGATGTGCGGTTGTGTCTCAGGGGCATTGAAACAGCCGTTACCAGGCACGAGAGACACAAACCCGTCTCAGTCTCGGAGAAGAACATCAAGGGTGGTGCTGTAAATGGTGGGGTGGTATCAGGGGGCTCCAATGGGACAACAGTCAATACGGTCTGCTGAAGCCATGGATCCAAAAGGAGATGGGAGGCACATCTTCAGGGGCTGCTTTGTCCCATAGGATCATTCTGGAGACTGTCCTAAGGAAGTTTGTCACCGTACTTTGGTGGGTGAGGGTGTCTGGCCAGAAACTGGGAACGTGCCTCTTGCCTGTGCTCAGGGTGAAAAACATTTGGGAATACTTGGGGTCATTTCTCCATATCCTGGAGGGCAGCCCCATGACAACCAGAAAACCACCCTTTTGTACCCTGCGCATGTTCTAGCCTTGATCCTGGGATCAAGCACCTGCTGTGCTTCTAGCATTGACCCCTGGGAGGAGACACACCGTCTCCTCCGTGCTCCAGAGCCGTGTCTGCTGGGGTGGCTGATCTTCAAGTGTCCTTTGCACCTACACCCAGGCGTGGAGCTACAGGGATGCACAGCGCTGAGCGGTGTCACCCCAAGAGGCTGCAAAAGTGCAGTCAAAGGCTTTTACTCCCTTGTCTCCACTCATGGGACAAGACCTTCAGACATTTTGGATCTCCTGGCTCAGAGCCTGCCTGGTTCTCCCATGGCTATGTGTGAAGCCCTGGGAAGGGTGTAAATCTTTGGGGAGTCACTAATGCAGGGGCATTAGTCTCCCTGGGCACAGTGGGGAGGGAAGGGCTCGGGCAAGAGGGGCGTGAAGAACCACAGTGGGATAGGGTGTGATGGGACAGGATGGGGTTTCTACTCCAAGCCAGAAGGGATAACAGTCCCCACAGCCGTGTTGTGGCATGCAGGGGGTGGCTCGGACACATCCTTACACAGCAGCTCTCTGGGACACGGGATTGGCCAGGAGAGGGATATTTGGGATAACCAGAGGGGGACATAACCCGGCCTTTCTTGATTGTCTCTATCTCCAGCTCCTCTCCAGGGCAGGAGCTGGCAGGCCTGAGCTGTCCCCAGCAATTGGCACAGGGATGGGACCAAACCCCGTATTTTCTCCTCTTAGACACATTTTCTTTACTTTAATAGTCTGACCCAACACCAGCACCTCAACTCTGCCCCAAGCAGGATGGGTGCAGCCATCCCACAGATGATGCCTGAGGTCTCCCAATGAGGAAGGAGATGGGAAGCACCTGTGGGAGGAGGGGCCCATCAGCACCTATAGAAGACAGGTGGGTGGGGATGGTCTTTGGCTGCCCTGTGAGGGAAGGGGAGGCTGCTGGAGGGATTGGCTGAGTTGTGGTGAGTAATATGGATTTTATTTCTTTGTTTTTTTTGCTCTTCACCAATGTGCCAGAAGTTCCTTGTGAAGGTAGAGATGTCCTCTCTGGGTGTGGGTTGAAGAGATGGGTTTATTCAGCTGCATCGTTCCTTTCTGGGGAATGAGAAATACTGGATTATTTCTTTGTTCTTTGCTGATTGTTATTAAATGCATTTTTTTTGCTTTTGAAATTCAGTTTTGATCCAGGTGGTTTGGGAGTTTCTTGGTTTCATGAAATCTTTGGGCAGCTCAGGGGCTCTGGACTTGACAGGAGGCTGCTCCTTGGGCATTTTTGTGGCCACTACGGCTTTGAAGGAGTATCTGGACCTTACCAGGATGAGAGAGCTTTGTTTTAAAAATATCTCTTGGCTTGATGTGGGTGCACATGTAGGAAAGGTGTGAGATGTCTTCCCTCAAGAAGGCAAATCTCCTTTGGGCACTGAAGGGGCTTTCTTGACCCTGTCTCCAAGAGGTGGTGGATCCCCATCAGTCAGAAAGGATCTGCCCTGGTCTCCCAGTGCCCCAGCTAAGAAATTATTAGAATTGGAGGGTGGTGAGCAGTCCTTGCAGGTTGGCTGAGGCTGAGTAACGAGGATATGGGAAGCCACAGTGCTCAGGGTGATGCTGAGCTGTAGATGGGTGTCAAGCACTTGCCTTTCCCCACGTTAGTTATCATTTATGCTAAACATGTTGCCCCAGGAGAAAATAAAAATCAATTAGGGCTGCAGGAGCCCAGACTGACTGCTTCCCTTTAGGAAGCATCCAAAGTCCAATGAGATGCGTAATCACTGTTTGGCTTTCCCGAGCTCGTTCCGCTGGAGGTTAATTATGCAACACTAATGGGAGCAGGGCCGGCAGCTGCCGGGGTGGCTCAGCTTGACCAGTGCAAAAAGGAGTTTCTTGTGAGATGCTGGGAATGACTTGTGGTAGGGGAAGGCAATTTACTCATTTGGTCTCTCTGTTTATACCACTGGTGATTGCTAATGGGAGGCAAACCTCGGAGGTGTGTTGGTTTTCTGGCAAGCCTCAAATGAGCAGGAAAGTGTCTTTCATCTCCTGAAAACATTCTTCATCTGCTTTCTGCTGAGTGGGAGAGAACAGGTCGAGCATCGCTCCATCGCACTTAAGGCTACTTATTGCCTCTTGCATAGCAGCAAGAGAGCTCAGAGATCTTCTCTGAGGATCAAGAAGTGCTTTTTTCCTTTGTGGGAGGGACCCACCACCTTCACACCCCAGGGGTACGGTGAGAGGGCAGAAGCAGGTCTGGCTTTAGGTGAAGAGCAGGAAACTTGGGATGCTGGCAGGGATATGTTCCTTGGGGAACAGGTGCTTGCAGGCACTCCAGTGCTGCTGCTCCTTCTGCCCACCTCTTGATATCTTCCTGCCTTTTGCTGGTGCTCAAAGCTGATATTTTCGGGAAATCTGGAGCGCGGGCAAGGTGCCCAAAGTGATAGCCTTCATGGTAGGAGATTGTCACTGGAAGAGCGTGCTGCCAAGCCCTGCGTTCAATGTGTGTGGGAAGGGGGAGTGAGAAGGTGGCAGCACCTCCCCGGGGAGCTGGAAATCCACCTGGGTCTGGGTCCTGCTAGAGCTGGACTGAAGCCTAGGCTTGGTTTCAATGTCCCTGCATTTGTGGTTTTTCACATTTCTTCAATCCGTTTGTACTTTAGAGAATAAAAGGTTTTTGCGTTGCTCAACAGAAGTGTGAAACATGGAGCCTTGCTCCTCCCTGCCCTGGAGTGGTCCTGCATTCAGTGGTGGTTCCCTTTCTCCCCACATTGCCTCAAACCTCTGACCTCCAGCAGCACCTGTCCTCTTCAGCTGCCTCTTGAGGTCTCTCCATATATATATACACACAAGTTACTTATAAATATATATATTATCTATAGTGGTTGCCCTCGATGATCCTAAAGGTCTTTTTCCAAATGAAACTATTTTATGGATTTGGGTCGAAAAGTCCTACTTGGGGATGCCTGGAGATGCTCTGGCTAGATTCTGTTTCCCTTTATGGCAGGAAAATTCTCCCACTCCCTCGAACTACCCGGGAAATACCAGCTGCCAATCTTCTCCTTGCAACCACAGCAGGATCAGCTTTGTCTGACTTGGTGACAGTCCCTTAAATATTCCCCACAGTAACATAATGAATAAATTACCAAGCACAGGTAGCTCTATACTTTAGAACTCCTGGCCCTGGGCCGCCCGTTTCAGGCGCCACAGCCCCTTTTATTCGAGAGAAAATTCTGATTCGTTCCCCGTTAGCATTTTTAGAGCACTGCGCACGTTTGAAGAACCACACAAGTGGCTTAAGAGGTTAATGCCAACCTCGGGTTAATTCATATTATTGTTAGTTCCTCGGCACAATACTCGCGTTAATCCGGCTGACCGCGTCTCGCCGCGTTGGGAAGCACATGCCGAAATCAGCAGGGAGCGCGGAAAACAGGCGTGGGAGTTGGATACTCAGTGTTTTGCTGGCCCGCTAAGGTAGAAGCTGAGCACCTTCAATGGATTTATTTTCTCGTTGCCTTTGAGGGCAGCGTTACCTCACTCAGCAGATGTGGAGCTGAAGCACCAAGTCCCTGCTGGACTGGGAGTGAGAGGGACGGAGCTATGAGCCCTCTGAGGGGCACTTGAGACATGTCCCTCAGGACTCAGCCCCTACCTGCAGCCACCTCTTTCTTCTGGGTCTATTCAGGCTGTTCAAAGCAGAAAAAGCCAATTATTTCCTTTGATCCCTGCGGTGCTGGACTGCCCGTGTCTGCTGTGAGAGGCCCAGCAATTCTTTTCTCTCTGAGGATATTGCCCGGAGCAGCTGGTGCAGATCAGCTTGGAACAAGCTCCCTATGCGGATGCAGTCGCCCCACATTTGGGAATAGGGCTCAGCTGAATGGCTTAAAGCTGACTAAAAGTCTGGGCAGACGTTAGGAGATGGTGCTGAAAAGCCACTCTGCATTCCTCCTTTTTGCTTAGTCTTCAGGAATCTTCTGATACAAAGAAGCCCAAAGAAGAGAACCTCAAGACCCCACTGTCATCCTCTCCACCTGCTCCTTTTGACTTGCAGGTGCCAGGTTGTTCAACGTATTTCTCAATGACCTGGAAGAGTGGACAGAGTGTACTCTCAGCAAGTTTGCTGATGATACAAAATTTGGAGGACTGGCTGACAAGTCAGGAGGCTGCTGCCAATCAGAGACCTGGACAGGCTGGGGAGTTGGGCAGAGAGGAACCTCATGAAGTTCAACAAGGACAAGTGTGGGGTCCTGCACCTGGGGAGGAATAACCTCCTGTGACAGTACAGGGGAGGGGTTGACCTGCTGGAAAGCAGCTCTGTGGAAAAGGACCCGGGAGTGCTGGGGGACAAGTTCATCGTGAACCAGAAATGTGCCCTTGTGGCCAAGAAAGTCAGTGGTATCTTGGAGTGCGTCGAGAAGAGTGTGGCCAGTAGATTGGGAGAGCGTTCTCCTCCCTCTCTATCCTAGTGAGGCCACCTCTGGAATACTGTGTCCAGTTCCGGGCTCCTCGGTTTGAGACAAGGAACTACTGGAGAGTCCAGTAGAAGTTACAAAGATGCTGGGAGGACTGGAGTGTCTCTGAGACAAGGAAAGGCTGAGAGAGCTGGGGCTGTTTAGTCTGGAGAAGACTCGGGGGATCTGATCAATACCTAAAGGGCCTGCAGGGGTCAAGAGGATGTCTCTTGACCCCCTAGTCTCTTGTCAGTGATGCTCAGTGATGGGACAAGGGACAACAGGCACAAACTGGAACCTAGGAGGTTCCCTCTGAGCAGGAGGAGAAACTTCTTTGGTGGGAGGGGGTTGGAGCCTGGCCCAGGCTGCCCAGAGACCTTGGGGAGTTTCCTTGTCTGGAGAGATTCCAAAGGTGCCTGGACCCTGTGCTGCTGGGCCTCCTGGTCTGGGGGACCCTGCTGGAGGAGGGGGGTGGCACCAGATGGTCTCCAGAGGTCCCTTCCAACCCCCATTATGTTGGGATTCTGTGATCCCACTACTACTGCCCAACGTCCTCCTTTTCCAGAGGACCTCCCATAGCCCACTTGCTCCAAGAGATGTTTTGTTTGCAGATGTACAAGCCTTTTAGCAACACGCTACCCTTTCGGTAGCATCAAACACTCCTGGATTTTTCTGACTGGTGTTACCCTAAACCGACACGTACACGACACAGCATTACATAGAACATGCTGAGGTGGACCGAAAAATTCCCAGGAATGTCTCAAACCTCAAGTATCTGCATTGGAATATCAAGGATCAAACTATTCCAAAGTAGTTGAATTTGTTGCACAACAAAACGTTCATTTCTGTATATTTTAATTGCAAATCAACACTACCATTAGCACATGCACAGAGCTCTTGAGCAACGTGCTTTAACAGTCACTGTTCATTAATGGACTGTAAAAGGCAGTGGGAAATCGGATTACAATGTTTTTGTTTTGCAGGCTGTATGGTGAATACATAAATTTGGTCTGGCAGCAAAATTAACTGTAGTAAACACTCCTATCTCCACCCACCAAAAGGGGTTGCTGTAAACGAGCTTCTCAGCCTTGAGTTAGAAAACCTGATTATCAGGTGGTCATTTCTGGCAATTAGGTTACCAGAACAACATCAGAGAAAGCTGAGACTTTCTCTGAAGTATTTAACGAGTAAGGTAGTAATCGTAAGACTCATTTGCTGGAAATCTGCAATGAGAGTTTTATTTTTTGTGGAGTTGGGGTTCACTGTGCAAGGAAAACCTGTGTTTATCAAGTCTACTATTAAAAGCTAGACTGTAAAGTTAAACAGTGGCACATATCCTGCTTTTTCTTTGCCTGGAATCCTTGGCCTCTTCATCAGGGACAGTCCTTGGCTCCTTTTTCAGTCTCAGGTGGTTGTAAGTTGCTTTGTGAGGACAGCAAACACAAAGGACTTGGACAGGAGTGGGGAGAGCGGTGCCCCAGGGTTCTCAGCCTTTCCTTAGCACAGATGCTCCAGCCCTCTCAGCATCTTCATAGCCTCTGCTGGACTCTCTCCAGTAGTGAGAGTGTTTTTTCTAGATGTGTGTGTTCAAAGAAACCCCTTTCTTCAAGATTAGGAAAGCTGAATCTGAGAGATACTGGGGTTTTACACAACTGTGTAATTGTCATAATTTTGCCCATAGAAAACACCACCTCTCTGAGAGATCCACGTGTGGACAGTTCTAGCTTACAGATGTACTGTGCACAGGTTGTCATCTGGAGACCCAAGTGAAGTCTACAGGAAGCTTGCTATGAATGTTCACAGACATAAAATACAACTCCTGCCGTTTTCCTCCATTTCTTACAAGTGTTTCAGGAAACAGTTGGCACGTTACTGCCGCTTAGTGCTTTTGTTTGTAAAGGGAAGCTGAAAACAATTCAATATAAGCAAAAAATGGTGAGCCAGATCCTAAAACCCAGGCAGCCCCAACCCTAAAAAGCCTGTCAGGTGGCAGCATAACTGGAACCCTTCACCCTCCCTCTTCTTGGCACAGAAAACACAAGAGGAAGGCAGTTTGACAGGAATAATCCTTAGGCAGTATTGATGCCGAAGGGCCTAAGCTTGTCTTGAAAGCACAAGATGTTTTAGGCAGGAGGAGGAAAGAAAAACAAACTAGAAACCATTTCACTTGCATTTTGATAGTTGTTTTACTTCTTGCTGTTTTCTTACAATGATTATGCTCAAATATAAAAATTCCTGGCCAAAGTTGCCTTTCAGAGTGGTCCCATCTGCATCGGTACACACTAAACAAACATCACTAAATTCAGCTTCTGAAAGCAAAATCGGACTCCCCCCCTACAGGCTGCTTTGCCCGACAGAGAAAACCTCCCTTCTGGCTTGTGCAAACAGACCCCAGTTTGACCGAAAAGTTAACACCTGAGTGTTCCCATCCTTAGTTTGCATTAATTTTAAACAACTCTCTTTCCCTTTGGACCCTTAACAATTGGCTTAAAGCAGTGCTAAGCTGCACCACTGTGATCCTTTTCAGCTGTCCTGGGCATCCTCCTGAATCACAGGAACACAGAAATAAGAAGAGATGGAAAGATGCCATGAGGCTAATAGATTGGAAAGCTCCAGGCACCTTTATTTCCAGAGCTCTGGATGAGATGCAGTGCATTGCAGATTAGTTATTATTAAGGCACGTGGTGAAAATAACAGTTCATCGTCTTGGGGAATTCATCTCTCCCAGTGGAATGCTCTGTGCCAGTAGTAGATGAAGGTTGGGGAGTTGCTGGCCCCTATGGCTAGCAGCAGCAGCAGGTACAGCAGCATCATGATGGCAAAGCGATGGGTGTAAAGCCAGGAAGATTGACTAGAAGGCCTGAAAAGGGAAAAGCAGATCCTGTCAGAAATGCCCAAACACCTTGGCAAAGAGTCTCTTAGGTTTTGTTATTTTAAATGGTGAAGCTAAAGCAATAAACCTCGCAAGCGGTTCCGTAATCCCTGTGACTAACAAGGCCCGATTCCAAATCCCTTTTCCCTAAGTCTCCGTGCACAATCCTGCCTTTTCTCCCTGCGTTCACACCTTTCTCCGTGGTTTGGAGCTGTAAGGGCCTGGCCTGTGCAAGGCTGTTGATTAGCTGGGTGAGTGCTGCCTCTTAGCACAGATAAGGGCAGAGTGAAAACTGCTCTACTTTCAAGAGCTGCACTCATCGGAGTTCCACTCCGTTTCCTGCCACGAACGGATGATTAGAGCTCTGGAAGTTGCAAAGCACTTGCAGGTCTGGTGAAAAAGCACATTTAGTGTGGGAGTGTCAAAGAGTTGAGACAGTGGCAACATGATGGTGTAAGCCTTATTTCCAGAGGAACCAGGCCAAACCCAAATCCTGGCAGAGGAGTGTATCTTTCTTGCTTGTTTTCTGCTGGTTTTCTACATCAAGATGTGTTTCTCTGGCTGTTACAACACCCTCATCACTCTAGATAGCGGAACTCTTACCTCCTGCGCTGTTTCTGGGAATACACCAGCAAGTATTTAACTCGTAAAAGCTGATTGTTTGTGACAACAAAGTATTTCTGTGGCACGTCACCCCCTTCGCTGTTTCTAACTCTTGCTCTTTTTCTGTCTATCTCTTCTGAATCTGAACGAGAAAAGAAAAGAGGAGGTTTTAAAAAAAACAACAAAAAACAAATGACCCAACACTTCTACTCCCCAGAAGAGCAGGAACGAGCTAATCAAAGAAAGACCCAGTCTTGGTATTCCCCTGAATCCCTAAGCATCCAAGAATAGACTGAGAAGTTTGCTTGAGGCTATACCACTCCCAGTCATCCCTGGTATGGATGGCATCATGGCCCAGACCAGGGTGAGGAGGAGGAGAGTCTCCCACACAGCACTTGAGGAGCTGCTCATATTAACAGGGGGGAAAAAAACCCAACATCAAAGGCCTGACTGCAGTGTGAAGCAGTCAAAAGAGAAGGACAATCTGAACAGAGCCTTCTAATCTAATAAAGCTCATTATTGGTCTGTGATGCTTCTGCTCCACCATCACTGGTGAAATGATCAGGCATTATGGAGCGTGACTTTATCACACTATTGAAACTAGAGAAAACAAATCATGCCACCAACATATTTTCTGTTACAATATTTTAACAGAAGCTTTATTGGCAAGAAGGCTGTGGCCCGTGTGTGCTGAAGGGTGCCCACCCCCTGTATATGGCAGGGGTTATATGATAGAATATAGCCCAGAGCTGCTGTATGAGAAATGTTAAGAGATGAACCATATGCAGTTGTGATCACAAGAGCCTCACCTTTCTTTTTCACCTGACACTTCACATCTGGGTGATCGATGATCTCACACACAGCTACGCAGCTCAGGATGGAGCCCAAGGCGCTTCGCTGCCAGCCGAGGCCGTGAGGGCTATACAGGAGAGCTAGGCTCAGGTCACTGGTGAGATAGGTACCTTCCCCAAACAGGGATGTCTGAAACAGAGCAGAAATCCACCCTGAAATCCTGCAGTGCAAACCAAACAACATCCAGCTGTTCTTTGCTTTCAGACTGGCAGCTCTGTTCCTGAAGGTAAACTAAGAAAGGTTTTTCTGACCTGTGTTGGGCCTGATCCACGCACTGGTTTTGTCCTGGCACCGCTTCCTCGGGGTGGGGCAGCTGCCCTCTCCCATCCCTCAAATTAGCTGCTTGGCACAGCCTCTGGTGCGGATAGATTCATGCTTTCCCGGATTTGGGTTTAGTTTGCCAGCTTAAGTATTTTTTTTATCAACATGACTGCACTGCTGTTAGAGGCATTCTGCTGATTTATGGAGACTGCTGGCATTCCCATCACCCAGCCTCCACAAACAAGGCAAGGGTTTACTCACATTTCAATCCCTGCTTTGCTGGGAAAGAGGGAAGTGCTTTTCAACTGTGAATTCCTTTCAAACTTATTAAGTTTGAATCAGAGGATTTGCCATACCAGCTAAAATTATTAATCCAGTAGAACCATAGAATTATTTTGGTTGGAGAAGACCCTTCAGATTGAGTCCCAGTGTCGCCTCAGCACTGCCAGGGCACCACTGAGCCCTGTCCCTCAGCACCACAGCTCCACACCTTGGAAACCCCTCCAGGGATCATGGGGACTCCAGTCCTGCCCTGGGCAGCATGGGCCAGGCCTGGACAACCCTGGAGGGGAAGAAACTGTTCCCCAGGTCCCACCTAAACCTTCCCTGATGCAACTTGAGGCCAGTCCCTCTTGTCCTATTGCTTGCTACATGGGAGAACAGACTGACCCCCTCGCTCCGACCTCTTTTCACGGAGTAGTTGTA
The DNA here is from genome assembly GCA_013396935.1 of Baryphthengus martii. NCBI lineage: Eukaryota > Metazoa > Chordata > Aves > Coraciiformes > Momotidae > Baryphthengus > Baryphthengus martii. The sequence goes on from VWZK01006102.1 coordinate 11,481, forward strand.
GAAAGCAAGTTCCCTTGTACTTGATAAGCCACCACTCATAAAAACATGGGGGAAAAACATAGGCCAGATTGACTGGAAGGTTACGCAGCTTCTGTGTCAAAGCTGCTTTACAGTTGACACAAGAAGCCAGGAGTCCCAACTGCCTTTCTGTTAAAATCAGAAGAGGTGAAGACCCTTTGGGATCCCTCCTTCAACCAGGCCATTTAAAAAAGGACCCATTTGCAAGTAGCACCTAAAATTTAGTTGATCTAAACTTAAGGCCAGGCAGAAAAAGAGACTTTCTGTCCTCTTCCTCCTCCTCCTCTGTGCACAGGTACTTTCCAGCTGTGGGCTGTCAGACTGGCCAGTGTTTTCAGAGGTGTTACACCTCCTTACAAAGAAGCAAAGGACAATGTCACACTGGAGAAAAGGGTTTCACGCCACTTCCCATTTTGACCTTCAGGCTGCACTAGAAAATCCAGCACAACCACCCAAAAAGGCCTACACCGAAGTGCAACCAGCGGTATAAGATCACCAGCACATTTCACACCCCTAAGGAATTTGGGCCTATTTTTAAACAAAAGTGTCCCTAGCTGCAAGTGCTCAGCAGGAGCTGGTGCCAAGAGCAGGAGCCTCACCCTGTTCAGATGGCAGTGCAGGCCGTTGTGCAGGATGGAATGGAAGTTCTCGAGGCGACTCCCGTGGAAGGCATAGATGAGGTCCCGCTCTCCCTTGGTCTCGGCAAACTTGGTATTCATCTGATCGCAGTACACGATCTCAAAGAGGTAGTCCGGAGCAGGAACCGCAGCCCCAGACATCCCTGTGAGCTCCTGGATCTTCTCGTACTTCAAAACAGGAAGGAATACGAGTGTTGGTTTCTAGGGTTAGGCTGCTCACTGGAAATTCTGCTCACGGTCCCTCAGTCTGTCATAGAATGTTAGGGGTTGGAAGGGACCTTGGGAGATCGAGTCCAACCCCCCTGCCAGAGCAGGATCACCCAGGGCAGGCCACACAGGAACAGATCCAGAGGGGTCTGGAAAGTCTCTAGAGAAGGAGATTCCTGTTGCAGTGTTCTGTCACCGGATCATATTGTTTTATGTATTTGGATTATGCTTTCTGCATTAGAATTCAACACTGTCACAATTCAGGGGGAGTAAGCAGACAGTAAAAATTCTGACAGTTACCTGCTATCAAAGCTAAATCCTAGTTCTTTGCAGGAAAAAAAACAACCCACCTGAACTGTGATTATGAATTAACTGATGATGTAAGGACAGCACCACAATTCTGCTTTGCCTACTAAGCTGATCTATTCATTAGCTGATTTTGGAAGAGGGAAAAAAGCGAAAACAGAAGGGTTTTTGTCACTTTTCTGCTAATCTCTCCAACTATTTTGATCCCTGAAGTTCCTCAGTGGCTCTCACCCATGCAGAAGTACAAAGCTGTCTTTCCCAGCGAGCAGCAGGGTCTAGCTCTGTAACACCCAAGTTGAGCTATCTCTGTCTAGAACATGCCCGTACAGGCTACATTAATAGGAGCAACCAGCTGCCATCACCACCCATCATCAACTACTGACAGCGATTCACTACCTCTTCCACCCAGTGCTCCTGAAAATGTTATTTAAAAAAAAAACACCACCAAACAACCCTCTCTAAAAAGCTGCATTCCCATTGAACCGTCAAGCTCTCACAACTTCTGGCAGGAAGAAATTCTCAAGTGCAAGCCTGCCTTAAAAGATAAATTCTAATCAAGACTTTCAGAATTCCCAGCTTACCTCCTGTTTCTTAGTACTTTGTATCGTGAAGACCTTAGATGATAAAATCCAACTAAATAAATCCCAGGTCCTTTTCTCTCTGTTTGGAACAGACTCCAGAAGTTCTTTCAGGCTTGGTAGAGCGTTGGTATCTGCAAGCTAACAAGACAGGCTTTTAGGACAGGCTCCTTCTTTTCATTATGACTAAACAGAGACCTCTAGTGAAAACAAAACAATATTTCACCCTAACAGCTTGTAAACGGAAAAGCAGTTTCTGTTCTGAGACACAAACATTTGTACCCACTTTGTGGGAAAGTTTGTCACTCGTTCTACAAACAAACACCAGACAAGTTCCCAGACTTTTCAATTTACCAACAATCCCGGTAAGGTACACAAAAGAATCACCAAAGAAAGAAAACAACCGGTCTCAGTGCAGCACCTGCAGCCGCATAAACACGGGGGTGCTCAGGCCATCCTGAACAAACCCTTCCAAATTAAATTGAAGGGCAAGCTCTTACAGTGCCTTGTATCCCGACACCAGCTGTGCAAGTTTCTCTGTGTGGGTTTATTGGTCAGAATCCCGAATGTACTTGTAAAACCTGAAATCCTTGACCGGCTAAATAATTTCTTCTGCTTCATTCGTAACCCTGACACGCTGCTGCCTTTCCCTGGGAGGGAACCTCGCCTCCTTCTCCCCCAGAGCAGCTCCGCCACGCCCGGCCCTGGCTTCCCCCCGCCAGCCGTTCTACAGGGCGGTTTCCTCCCTCCCAAGGCGTAACACCCTATTCCCAGGTCGGATAAACCCTCCTCCCCGGGGCCACAGGCGCTCACCAGCCCCTCGAAATCCTTGGTATCGCCGCCGGCGTAGCGGCTCGGGAAGGGCCTGAGCGCCGAGTCCCGCTTGTAGCTCTGCAGCGCGGCCGCGAAGAGGCTGCNCCGTTGCTTGGGGACGGGGAGGAGGGAGGCCCTGCGGGGAAATGGCGCCTTCTGCTTCGGTAGAGACCGCGAGAGAGATACGGGAGGGAAATTGTGCCTTCCCCTCAGGTAGAGATGAAGATGGGGGTGCAGCGGGGAAATGGTGCCTTCCCCTCAGAGGGGTGCGGGGGGAAATGGCTCCTTCCCTTCAGGTATAGACTGGGATGAGGGTATGGGAGGGAAAAGGCACCTTCCTCTCCGGTGGAGACCTGGAGAGGGGTACAGGGGGAAATGACACCTTCCCCTCAGGTAGAGACTGCGAGAAGGACAGGTTGTGTAGCTCTAATTTTAACAAACTTACGTGAAAGTAAGTCAAAAGCATTGACTGTAGAGTCAAAAGTAGAGGCTGTTACTCCTTAGCAGTTCTCTTCATCATCGAAGCTTGTAGCCTCGAAGAATGAATCCAGGTTGGTTTGAGTCATCTCCTGCAGGCTGGCGTTGCATAATTAAAGGAGAGGGATTAACTTTATAATTGAAGCTCTCACCAGTGGTTCCGCCAGGTTGCTTTTACTACGTTGCCTGAGACTGGGGCTTAATCTTCCTCTGTGAAATACGGGCTCACTGTTAACAGATCTTTACTACATCAGAAGATTAAAAGTCACCATCAGCAGGGTGAAGGGTCTCCTCAACCCAAACTCTGTTGGTCTCCTGAGTACAAGTTACTTAGACTGGCCGATTTTGGAAATAAACAGGCATATCAGCAGTCTTCTAACACCTGTCTCAGTTTCTTTATTCAGAAGGAATATTGCAAATATCCATGGAGTAACTGGTGCAGGAACATGTAGAGTATTGCTTATGCTTGGAAGAATGTTAAGGTCCCTCACGGATACCTGTTCCTGGGCTCTCTTCTCACAGTTGGGTCCCTAGAGATTGCTGGAGCTGCAATTGGCAGCCTTACTCACAGTGACTCGTAACGCCAGCTGTATTAAATACTGACTGAAGGTATCAAAGCAAACAAAATGGGAACTTCATTCCCGAGTGCAGAGTTCACCGAGTTCTTACTCACCCACTTGAATGGCTTGGGAGCACAAGGAGGTTATGTAGTTCTGGACAGAACCAGATGGATCACAGACTCTACACGGCTGCATTAAATTGAAAATGATTCCGCAAGGAATTGAGTTGGAGGTTTGTTTACCTGCCTTTTACTGGTTTATCAAAAATGCATCTTTCAATAACAGCTGCGTGAATGAGCCTGCGATAGGAAGCCATCAGTTCTCGGACAGCACAAATACTTGCTTGGATCTGACGTATTTAAGAAGACAAAATGATTTTAAAGAGCCCTTTGATTTAGGTTACCCAATTCACTAGATATCTATACACATTTTTATCTTTAAAACATTATCCAGCCTCTGAGGTCGGCGCTGGTTTTTCCTTCTTGACATGTTGGTAGTGGATTGTTACTGTGAAGGTTTTGGATGGAAACTTGAAATCTAGATTTTTGTCTGCTCCTTGCGGAACTTCTCACGCTGATAGAGGTTTGGCTGGGTGTCACAACCCGCACATTTCCAATTCCCTGATGTATTTTTGGCTGTTGGATTTCTTGGTCCAGAGGGTCTCCTGCACACCAGCAGCAGGGTTGGGTGGCTTAAGGAGAGGTCTGACACCACACAAAGCTGCTTCTCAGGAGTCATGGAAATTACCCAGATTTGAAAGGCAGCCGGAGAGATTCCTTTCCATATTTCTGTATCCTTGAGAGGATGTATTTTACTTTATCTGATGTGGTGCCTTATTCTGCTGTAAATATCTGCTATCTCTGACAGGCTGTTAGCAACATCATTCAGTGATTCAGCTCGGGACGTGTTTATTATCTTGCCTTATATTAAATTGTTCTCTGCGATCCCTTTGAAAATCAGTTGTTGGCTGTCTAATTGGCTGATTCCGCTCACTGATAAATCATGAGATGTCATAATTTTTGGTGCCTGCTGAAGAACAGTGTTAGAAAACAATAGAGATGTCTCTTTCAACGCTTTTGGGTGGAATTTTAAGCTCTTGAATTGGTCAGTCCTGGACTCACCATGCCACCGCTCTTAGGTAACCGTAAGAAAGTCTCTCAAACAAGTGAAGACGTTTTGTGGACTTGTCCTGGTGTAAAGAAATTACCCCAAAATAGTTCTAAACCATCCCTGGCATCGTAATAGTTAACAGAGCTTCTGAGGGCATTGATCCGAAGCGGGTGACTACCGGTGGGATTTCAAATGGATGGCGCTTCCATTACGGCAAGCTCAGCCGAGTCCGGCGATGACAGATATTGATGAGATAACAAGTTTACAGTATTGATGCTGTCTGCTCAAACTCATCTAATGCCAGGCTAAAACCCTGCTTTACAAAGCGACCCCCAAAGCCGGAGATGAAGTACTGAAAGCTTTAGGTACTGCTTTTAAGGGAGGTGCACCTTTGTGAACATCAACTCGCTGTAGAGACTCACTCGGGCCTGCAAAACAATCCCAGCGTGGTGGGCGTTAGAAGGGACCTCTGGAGATCTTCTGGTGCCACCCCCCTGCTCCAGCAGGGTCACCCAGAGCAGGGGGCCCAGCAGCGCAGGGTCCAGGCACCTTTGGAATCTCTCCAGAGAAGGAGACTCCAACATGTGAGGATAGGCCGGAGTAAAGTCAACGTTCACCTGCAGGACAAGCCTCCCGCACCGCCGAGGCAGCTTTGTGTTTTCCCACCCGTCCTTGGACTGCTTCTACCCTCCCAGATCTTCAGGCAGGCCAGACTGGCCAGGGGCACTTGCAAGGAGCTCTTTTATTTCATTTTTTAAGAAGTGCCCTTTAAATTATTTCCCTTTTTCAATTTTGTTTTCCTAGGTAGCAAAGCCATCTTTGGTGGTTTGCTACGAGCCAGCGCAGAGATGGCTTTGTCAAAGGTTCTGAGGCGGTCGTTGCCGCTGGAGGGGTTGGAATAACATCACTGTACGGCTTCGGATGAAACAGAAGATCTGATTATTTAACGTAGACCGCAATAAAAATACTTTCTGGTGTTGGCGGATGCGTTTCAGCAGAGAAACGTGGCTTAAATGTCTTCATTTAATTCCAGTGTATTTAAATTGATCTCATGGACCGGAAAAGAGATTTTTTTTTTTTTTTTCCTCCCCTTAACTAGGCCCTGCGAAGGAAATTAATAGAGGGAAGGGAAAATAGAAATACAATACTGCCCTCAGTGAAACAAATGCTTATGACTGAGGGGTTCGTTACTCGCTAGCACCGCTGGAAGCGCCAGCTGTGGAAGGTATGTTTTATTATAGAATTAACCTTGACCTGGGGTTCAAAGAGAAAGGTTAGCTTGAAATAAATCAGCAGTATGGTCAGGTCACTTCAAAGAGTCGAAAGCCGAGCTGGAAGATTACGTGCTGCTTATGTGTATCCACTTGGAATAGAACATATGGGAAAGATAATAGAAGTAAACTATTTATCTCTTCCTCCACCCCCCTTCCCCACTTCAGGATTTAGCGCCTTTTTTTTTGTCCTTTGCCTGGATTTGCTGCAGGGGATGTTTTTTGGTCCGGAGATATTTATTGAGAACAGAAATGTGGAATAAAGTGACCTTCTGAAGTCAGCTGGGTGAAATAGTCTCTCGCCTTTAACATTTTTCCAATAGCTCGGATAAAAGTAGGAACTGTTTTGGAAATGGTGGTATGGGTAGGATGAATCCTATTTCTCTGTCGCTTGTCTCAGTGAGTTTGCATAAGAAAATCAAAACAAAACAGGCTCAGCTCTGAATTATGGTGGTTCTAATCGGAAAGCAGGGCCACATTTAATTGCTACGTGAATTTAAGAGCTTCCCAAATACTTGATAATTCACACAACATCGCAGCGGAACGGGCACGAGTATCCCCAACGAGAGTGGGAAATGAGGTTGGTTAGATGATGTACCTAAAGCCGCTCATCGTCTGGAGCAAAGCTCAGATGAGTCCTCAAGGCTATGGTTGATTCCAACAGGTTTTTTTGGGGAGAAGGCCAGAATCTTGCCTCAAATTTCCTGAGCTCTGCTGCTTTAACCACCAGACCAACCTTTATCTTTTGGCCCTTGTTCCTTTGTTCTTTTGCTCCTTGTGCAGGAAGGGACGTGTCAGGACAGGCAAGGTGGTGTCTCCTGCAGGCATTGGAAGCCGTGTTCAGCTTTGAGTAGGTCTCTGTAGAGAGGAAATGAAGGAAATTTTCACTCTTCCAAACACGTCAGGGAATACAAAGTGCTGTCAGTTAATTCCTACTAAATGGCAGCTTTCCAGGGGTTTCTGATGACTCGTGTCTATACCAGGCAGCCAGAGAATGCCTTTTCAGGTATTAGGAGAAATTTGGGAACAACTCCACTAAAGCGAGTATAGTTTTGTCTAAAAACCATGTGTGAAGAGCGCTGGGCTGACAGCCTGTCGAAAGGCAGGGAGATGCAGTTGTGGGCTGACTTCTTTGCTGTGAGGGAGCCAGAGCCTGGCCCAGGCTGCCCAGAGAGCTTGTGGAGTCTCGTTCTCTGGCGAGATTCCAAAGGCACCTGGACACTGCGCTGCTGGGCCCCCTGCTCTGGGTGACCCTGCTGGAGCAGGGGCGTTGGATGAGATGATCTCCAGAGGTCCCTTCCAAGTCCCACCATGCTGAGATTCTGTGATTTTTGCTGGAGTGCAGAAGTTCTCCCCGTTTGAATTGCTGTAGCCAGTGCTGTTTGAGGCCGACGCTGGGGTTTTGCAGCGCTGATGGAGCAGCGGTGGGAAGAGCCGGGCTGGTGGCGTTGCTGGGAAGCAGAGGAGATCTCCTGCTGAAATGAAAACCAGACACGGTCGCTCTCCAATGGCTTTGCTCCACAGAATGGTTTTTCCCTAATGCGCTACATGCAGCGTGCAGATAGTGGCGTGGTTTAAGATTTACGATTGCCTGCTTTTTCCCATTGATAGAGAAGTCTGATAATTATCCATTTTTAAAGCAATTGCTAAGTGATAGGAAGGACTATGCTTGTTAAAAGTAAACATAAAAGCGAGCTGGATCTATCTTAGGGTGCTGAGCCTTTGATAGATTTGCTCCTTACAGCAGCCTTNAGGGATGGGGGAATGGCTGGACTGGATGATTTTAAAGGTCTTTTCCAACCAGAACAGTTCTATGATTCCAAGGAGATTCCACTGCCAAGCATCTCAATGTCCTTGGAGTCAGGGACCGAAAACCGAACCCAGGTTTGAAGGTTTGGCCTCCCCAGTGCTGAGTCCAGGGGGATAATCCCTTCCCTAGTCCTGCTGGCCACACCACTGCTGATCCAAGCCAGGATTTTTAAAGTATTGTTTTTTCTGTGACTGACGTAACTCAGAAAGGGTTGTTATCTCAGAAGTACTGGAAGAAATACGTCTCCCTGCCTTCTGAGGGCTGATTCCAGTGGAAAGTTGTGCAGCTTTGTTTGGAAGCGGCTGAATGCGAACACCTCCATGGAGGAGGCACTGCACATGTAACAGGTCACCAGTAAACCAAGCTCACGGCAAGCACAGAGAGTGGACTTTCCAAAGGCTTTCTGGCTATGAAATCTGAAATTCTGGCTATGAACCGTAAAAGGTACATGAGAGAGTAACAGAAATTAAATGGAGAACTTAAAATCTCTGGATTTCTCACTGTTGGGGAAGTCGCTTGAGTTTCTTTCTGATGGTTCCAAAAAGAAGGAACAGGGATTTTGTGGCCTTTCTGCCGCGTCAGATCTNAAATGAAAACCAGACACGGTCGCTCTCCAATGGCTTTGCTCCACAGAATGGTTTTTCCCTAATGCGCTACATGCAGCGTGCAGATAGTGGCGTGGTTTAAGATTTACGATTGCCTGCTTTTTCCCATTGATAGAGAAGTCTGATAATTATCCATTTTTAAAGCAATTGCTAAACGATAGGAAGGACTATGCTTGTTAAAAGTAAACATAAAAGCGAGCTGGATCTATCTTAGGGTGCTGAGCCTTTGATAGATTTGCTCCTTACAGCAGCCTTTGATCTGCCACACTAGAAAATAAACTCAGTGGGAGACTGGATATGGGATATGGAGCAGTTCACCTTCAGGTCACGGGCTTCAGTCCAAGCCAGGTCAGGAGCAAGCTCCCAGGTCAGCTTTGACAGGAGCTGGGGACGGCAGCACCACCACTGTCTGTGATGCACCTGTGTGGCTGTTTTGGGCCCCTCACTCCCAGAAGGACCTTNCTGCTGATCCAAGCCAGGATTTTTAAAGTATTGTTTTTTCTGTGACTGACGTAACTCAGAAAGGGTTGTTATCTCAGAAGTACTGGAAGAAATACGTCTCCCTGCCTTCTGAGGGCTGATTCCAGTGGAAAGTTGTGCAGCTTTGTTTGGAAGCGGCTGAATGCGAACACCTCCATGGAGGAGGCACTGCACATGTAACAGGTCACCAGTAAACCAAGCTCACGGCAAGCACAGAGAGTGGACTTTCCAAAGGCTTTCTGGCTATGAAATCTGAAATTCTGGCTATGAACCGTAAAAGGTACATGAGAGAGTAACAGAAATTAAATGGAGAACTTAAAATCTCTGGATTTCTCACTGTTGGGGAAGTCGCTTGAGTTTCTTTCTGATGGTTCCAAAAAGAAGGAACAGGGATTTTGTGGCCTTTCTGCCGCGTCAGATCTGAGGAGCTGGTTCTGGTTTATCTCGTACAAGAGACGGCTTCCAAGGTTTATCTTTGTGGGGTGTTTTGCAGGAAGGGAAGCGGAAGTGAGGAAGGTTTGGAATCTTACGTAGCTCAGGCCGAAGTTGTTTATCTGAAACAACTGATTTTCTGAACTTTGGCCGGACCTCTCTCTGCACAAGACTCTTAACACCAGGCTAGAGCTGTAGGGATAAATAGCAAGACCCAGGCTGACTGCTGAAGGACTGCACACCTTAAAAATGGAGTTTTGAGCCCAGAAGAGCAGTCTGGACTGCCTCCACTTGGAGCTGAAGGTCTCAGGGCAGTCAGTGGTGGGAGGTGTGACCTTTTGCTGACCAGTCAGCGCAGGGAGCTCTCGTCCTTTTATATATACATTTTTTAATATATTTTGGATGAGGCTCTGAGCAACCTGCCCCAGCTGCAGATGTCCCTGCTCCCTTCGGGGGAGTTAGACTAGACAAGCTTGAAAGGTCCCTTCCAACTCAAACCATTCAATGATTCTGTGACAATTCTGTGTATCGAGTGGGTTGTGTCGCTCTGGTGTGACTGCAGCACTGCGTGAACAGTATGTAGGGAGCTGCCTGAACAATCCCACTTCTGCTGAGCAACAAAATACCTAACCCAGGACCCAGAGAGGCCCTTCCACACCTTCACTCCACCCTTAAGCTTCTGCAATTCTCGACTTGGTGGCATTGGAGAGGATAAAGCAGCACTTAAAGGCCAGTCGTGCTTGGATAGATCCAGCCTTCCCAAGTGTCTGAGCATCCCATTTGCTGCGTTCCTCTTTCTTTTTCTTTTTTCTTTTTTTTTTTTTTTTTTTCACCAAAGTGCACCTCTTCGGAGTGAAAACAGGAAAAGGAGGGTGTGCTGTGCCTGGTTGTGCTTTGCTCGTTCCAGATCATGCCTTGTGCTGGTTTCCAGTTGCCGGCTGATGGCAGCAGTGCATCTGCTCGGGGACCGAGCTGGGCCAGGCAGGCGGGGCTGGGCCAGGCGGCTCTGTCCTCTCTCCTCTGCTGCTTTATTCCCCCAAAATATTGCAGCTTAGGGTTATACTGCAGCTTCCCGCTGCCCTGTTGCGAACCCACCGTTGCCTCTGATCCAATAAATCGTGCACGGGAGAGTTATCGGAGAGCGGCGTGGAAATTGCCTGCTGCTTCCGAAGGGGAAAAAAACTTCAAGAAACTTTCCTTGTGTGTACACCCACCTGCTGGTTTGTCCGCTTTTCAAGCACAGCAGAACTGGTGAATCGTCTCCCGAAATAAATGCCAGGTGCTGAGATGTTCCTCTTCATAAACAGGGTTGATATTTCCTTGGGAGCCGGCAGGCAACGGTGCGATTCCCTCTCCCCGCTGTTATCCTGGTTTTCCCCGAGACTTGTCAGCACACGGCATTATGTACAAAGGAAAAGAATCTTCCCCTGTTGCCTAAACCCGCCGATTTTCAGGGAAGAAAGAGGACAATACGCTATTGTTCCGTTGTTCCCCACCTCAGCCTGGCGCTGAAATATTTAAGCTCCTCCATGAATAATGCAGCTTCAGCCCCCAGCCTGGTTTGCACTTCACACTAAGCGGGCCCATAAAACAACAGGATTGCTCCCGGCATACATTATGCCGGATAGGACATCTCCCACCGAGCAAAGCTTTGTCTTCGCTGCCACAAAGGCTGTTGGGATTTTTTTTTTTCCCTATCTCCCAGAGAGATAACGAGCGCGAGAGCTCACACTTTAAAATATTAGTGGAAACAAGCGACCCGTGGTTTTTTTTACCTGGTGCTGAGTAGCCGCGATCTGCACCGCATCTCCCGCTCACCACCCATCCCGTGGAGTTTCCTTTTTATCCAGCTGCCGTGCCCTGTAGCAGGAGAGCCATAGGGCACTTCATCTATAGGGGAAATATGCTATATGTGGCTGATGGGCAAAGCCAAACCGAGCCAGGGCAGTGGTCTGCACCTAAACAACAGCAGCTGCATTGGTGTGATTTAAAGAAGGAAAAAAAACAAAAAATCCCGTGCTGGGGGATTGTGCAGATTGAGTCTCTCTCTGAGCAGTTTTGCTCTGGCATAATCAGTGTCTGCAAGTATTAGCTCTCATTTACATCCAGCTGAATTATTGTCAAGTACTGGGAGACAAACTCATGCATTAGGACTCAGGATTGCTCCGTAACCCAAAACAGGAATTATTTCTTTCTCTTGAGTAGGAATTAGATCCCTAAGATGCCGCGATGAGCAGGGGCGGTGTGCTTTTAATGGCTCGAGGCCCTTACGTGCCCCATCACATAGAGCATATCCCTTCCCACATCCTTGGAAAGTTCAAGAGATGTTTTTGTAGCATTTTAACAACGCTGCTGTTCAGAGCAGGACCTCTTTGGTCGCTCCCAGTCATGCTGTGCGAAGCTCTCCCTTCCTCAAAGGAAAAGGAAAAATGAGGCAAGAGGGGGAAAAAAATGTGTATATGCGTTCCCTTGCTGTGAAGATACCTATACACTCACCCTAAACTACAGAGGTGAGGCTCTTGATGAATTTTGGATTAAAAGGAGCAATATACTTCCCTGGACATCTGGTCTGCCATCAATAATGACATTAGGATCTGTCACATAGGAATTGCCATCTGTGATCCGGTCAGAGGCCTTTCAAAGGGAAGGAAATGGGAGGGTGGAGATGAAGGAATGGTTTGCTGCAGGGAAGGGTGACTTGGAAGCCCCAGAGGTGCACGTGCCCTCCCTTCAGCATCACTCCATTCCTCCATCTGGTCGAGGACAAAGGTAGAAAAATCTTGGGTGTTGGAAAAATCTTGGGAAGCCTGTGCTGAAGGGAGGAGACGAAGCAGGGAAAGGTGGGATCGTCTGCAAGGAGGTTAAAAAAACAAAGCCCCAAAACCCAGCCATACTGAGTGAGTGCAGTTTCATCCAGACCTGAAGCCTCTCCCCAGAGGAAATTGAGGGTGATGCTCGGAGAACAAAGCAGCAGAGTCGTGCAGGTGCTCCTGGTGTGCTCTGCAGCCTCTATTGCTCTCAGAGACTTTCCAGGTTCGATGTGAGATGTCTGAGTTGAAGGGAATCCACCAAACTCTGAGGTCTGGTGCAAACTACTGCAGCACAGAGAGCAAATGAGAAGTGCTACCTGGACAGCAGGTATTGCCCTACTCCCAGACTGCTCACGTCGGGCTTTGACTCCTGAAATGTGTGCCAGCGCATCTCCGGAGCCTGCTGCTCATGTTTCCCATCCAAAGGTTGTGGTGGTGACTCCCAGGCCTGTTGCAAGGAGGATGAAAAGGACAGTCAGAGACTTGGAATAGCGGGGAGGGGTCTTCCAGCTGCTTTCTCCCATCGTCTGGGTTACACCACCTGCTAACCCTCTCCCAAACCAGTGCTGCTTGAAAGGATGGGTGTCTGTGGAAACCCACCTGCTGCCACAGGCAGTAGCATTAAAACCTCCAGTGAGCCCGTGACGCTATTTTCCACACGTTTTGTTTTCTCTTTATTAGCTAGGTATAAACTTTCCCCGTAGAAACCCGAGATTAATCTGATCCCCAGCCCATCAGCTATTTATTTAAAGAGGTAAGTCCTCATCTTGTATTTTGGCCATCAATCCCCATTAGTTTCCCTATATGGTTGATTGAATAGTCCATTGCCTGTACTAATAAGCACCCATTAGTTGTCCCACAGAGCTTTAGTTTTATTAGAAACAATTCATGTCAGTCTAGGCCAGATGAAATGCTTTTAGCTGGATTGTTTTGATTGCATTACTTGGAAGGTGGCATCTGAGCGCCTGGAAGGTTAGAGAGATGCAGCAGCCGACCGAGCCGCTTTTTGCGCGTAGGCAACGCAGGAGAAATGCAGATGATCCCGTTGCGAGCGGGGCGAGAATTTGCTGCAAGGGCACACGGGGTGCCTTTAAATCTGCAGAAATGCCTCTTTGGTTTGGCCCGTTTGGGTCAGTCTGGAAGGAATCTCCAAAGATTCGAAGCAAATGTCCTCATCAGCTCCTCTCTGGCTCTGGGCTTTCAAAAGCTGGTGGATGTCAGGACTTGCTGTCAGTGTTTCTCTTCCCTTTTCATTCCTCATAAGTCCCAAAACTCCCATTTTCGCAGCGTTTTGGGCTGTGGTAAGCTGTTTACAAGCAATTTGGCTTGCCGCTCTAGAAAAAAAAAACCCCAACAACCCAAGTGTGGAAGGCAGGAATTGCTGCAAATCGCTACTCAGCTGCTCTTCATCACGCCAGCTCTGGCTTCCATCTACCCGACAGCCCCGCTAAAAGGATAATAATGCTTTAAAAATTAGAGTCAGCCAAACAACTACTTCATAAATTCATGGCCTTGCCCTGATCCTTTCCAGAAGTTTTTCTTTCAGATCGAGCCCGCATCAGACCTTGGATTCCTTCCCTTTGGAAATGCTGCCGCTTTTCTGCTTTTCCGAGCGCTCGCTGGGTCACCCGGCTATGCAAAGGGAGTTACCAATTAACTGTCATTAGCTCAACATAAACAAGCCTCGTTTTGGGATAATCTTGTGATCTCTCCTTCAGAGAACACGGGATAATCTCTCCGTGATATTGTCTCATTGTGGGATTTTGTCCTTGATAGATAAACCGGTCCTGAAATCCTATTAAGAGCTATTCTGCCTTCCCTGAAAAAAAAAAAAGACAAACTCACAGACGAAACGAACTCCTGGCAGACTCGGAGGAGACCTTCAGCTTTGTCTACCTGATGGGAACCAGCTCTGCTTTGCAGCACCTGTTTCCATCTGTACCACTTCTGAAAGCAATTGAAGATCTAACACAGCCCCCGCTTTTCTATGGGACCGATGGTCCTTCTCAGCTCATCAAATCCACCTCGAGCTACCAGCAGGCGAACCTGGCAAATAGAATGGGGGCTGGATGAGATGTGGTGGGAAGGCAGTGCTTGGTGGAAAGGCTGGTTGAGTGGGTGATGGAGCATATTTTCAATCACAGGTAGATCTTACCGAGAGATGAATTGTCCCATTAGGTTTTCCACATACCCCAAAGGTGTGAAGCACCAGAGGAGCTGGGCAGGTGAGCTCCTACCATTGCCAGCTGGAGATAAAGTTCAGCTTTAGTGTTCTGCTACATAATTTGGGGATTCTCAGCAGAAAGAGTACCTGACTCTCAGCTTCCAGGATTTTCAGCCTGGTCTCCTAAAGGAGAAGACCTTGTAGTCTATGAGTCCTTCTCCCAAAATAACTCTGACCCCAGTGTCTGACTTTATCTGTGTGAAGACTTTGTCTGAGGTGCTGGAGCGGGTACAGAGAAGGGTGGCAAAGCTGGTGAAGGGTTTGGAAAACATGTCTTATGAGGAGAGGCTGAGGGAGCTGGGATTGTTTAGTCTGAAGAAGTGGAGGCTGAGAGGAGACCTTATTGCTCTCCACAGCTCTCTGAAGGGAGGTTGGAGTGAGGTGGGGGATGGCCTCCCTAGGAACTAGCGATAGGACAAGAGGTAACGGCCTCAAACTGTGACAGGGAAGGTTTAGATTGGACAATAGGAAGAATTTCTTTACTTCAAGAGTGGTCAGGCATTGGTACAGCCTGCCTGGGGAAGTGGTGGAGTCACCATCCCTGGAGGTGTTCAAAGGGCAATTGGATATGGCACTTCAGGGCATGGTCTGGCGATCACGGAGCCATTGAGGAGTAGGTTGGACTTGATGATCCTAGAGGTCTTTTCCAACCTTAGTTATTCTGTGATTCTAAGAGAGACACAAAAAAACCTTCAACCAACTAAAATCAACTCTATCAGTCGTGAGGGGAGTTTGAAAATGTTTTTTAAAAGGTAGGAAGATTTGATAAAAAATACTGAGTGAGGTATAAAAAATGAAATTTCTTGGTTTAGAAATCTGAAAAAACCAGCAAAGTCAAATTGCTTCTCAAGGGATGTTGACGGGAAAAAAAGAGTCTATCCAAGCCTGGGATTCATAAAAAAGAAAAGAAAATAGTCGATGTTGTCTTAGATTTTTGTTTCTTTTATTTACTCAGAGCCGATCAGCCATGAAGGGCTCCAGTCCCTGCTGTGCATCTGTAGGGTTTGTTCTGCACGGGCATCAGTGTCTCCCTGTAGCTGTTTTCATGTCTGAAAATAGTGCCGGTGAGCTAAAGCTCTTGGGTCCTTTTCCTTCTCGGCATTTTGCTTTTGGCCTCCTCGAGGCATTGGGAGGCAGGGAGGTGCTTCCCCCACGAGTCGGGAAGAACATCTGCTCTTTGAGATGTCCATGTCTTCAGGCTTCTCCATTTTTTGGGGGGAAAAGTATAAATACTTTTGGTGAGAAAGTAGGAACATATGAGAAATACAAATATATAAATATATCTCATATAATAAAGCCTGTTCTCTTCCAGTGGTGTGTTGCCATATCCTGCCAGTCCTACGCTGCCCAACCTTTGCTAGTGCCCATCAGTAATTTCTCTCGGTGCCAATGATAAATTTAATCCTGTAGATTAATTTGCGGGGATCTGCAGCAGAATCTGGGTCTGGCACCTCTGCCACCAGCAGAGCCACCAGCAGCTGGGAGAAGAATCTCTCCTCCTCGCTGCAGAAACCGTGGGGTCTGTGACATGTCTCCCGCGCAGCGTCCTCGCCCGAGGACTGGCAAGCGCGCGTCCGATCTTCAAAAATAAATCCATCACAGGGGCAGGGAGCGGATGAAGCCGCTGCAGATCTAAAGGTCAAATTATAAAGGCCATGTTAAAATATGCTCATAGGAAATGACAGCTTATAAGTACTCTGTTATCTAATTACTTCTGTCAGGCAGATAAGCCTGGACAGCAATTATTTTTAACCTAAATCACGCAAACAGCTACTGTAGGAGCGTCCCTGGTTCTCAACATTTCATCATCATGTTTGGAACAAAAAGTGGAGCTTTGCAGGACAAACAGCTGTTTTAAAGGGTGGCTTTTTACTTTCTCTGGAGGCTGAAGGTGGGGATGCTGCTTCAGTTATATTTTTCCCTCTTCTGGGAAAAGCAAACGCCGTGTGTCATAGTCCCTGGGCTGCCCACAGTGCTGAGCTTTGTTTGTGTTGCATATGGAGGGGGACTGGGTATTATTTTCCTGCTGACATTGCTGGAAACGGGCAAAGCAGCGAGCGGTGGCCGAAGCCAGAAATTCCTCGTGCCAAGGGAAGGCAGCTCCTGGATCCCGCTGGGTTGCTGAGATGAACATTAACACAGGGATTTGGAGAGGCTGAGAGTTGGGCCTTACCCTGCCATGGACTCTGTGTGATCTTAGGCTGGGCATGGGATTGAGCAGGGGACTGAGAAGCCACAGAGGAGCACGTAGGGCTGGTGTAGACACAAAAGCAGATGAGAGTGGAGATGACAAGCTCTAACTCCATCTCTGACTGCACCCAAAGCGATGCCGTGAGATGACCCTAAGCCCAGACCAAGAGAGTGAGATGGGAAACCATGTTGGCCTTTTGCAGCCTGGCACACAAAATTCAGTCCTCTTGGTCCTGCACCAGCTTCTAACCTTTAAAATCTTCCCTTATGTTGCTGGAGAATCTTTCTGGTCAAAAATATTTCTCTGTGCTTTACGGAGAGATCTTGGGACCACGTATCATCTTACACAGAGCTTCAGTCTTGGCTCTTTGACCTGTGCCCTGAGGGAGCTGCCCTCGTTCTCTCAAGGTCTTTTGAATATCAGCAGAGATGTTCATCATCCTGGGGCCTCAAGGAAGGTATTGATCACGTATGATGTATCGGCGCATGTGTCGTGCAGGAGGAATGGTTAGTTAATGAATGAAAGATGTGAGAGCTCGTGCTTTCATCCCAGGATGCTGTTTGTTCCTCCTCCCTGACGTGAGGCTCTTCCTGCCCCTGTGGGAGACGGAGGAAGAGCGAGGGACAGGCTGGGATGGGAGCCAGCGGGTGTTGGTGGCACCTTCTCCTGGGGACGCGCTCTGGGTCCTCCTGGGCGGCACCACCACAGCTGACAGTTGGATTTTGAGGAGGAGGAAGGTTCAATGAGATGCCGCTTTGGTCCTTGGTGGCGAAACCAAGAGGGCCTGGTGCAGCAGATGACACGGGAGGGCCTCCTGATGAAATAAAATCTTGCTCCAGTTTTTTCACCAGTGCCCTGAAGCTTAGATGGCCGTTTCATCTGCAACGCAGCCCCTGTAGCTCTAGCCAAAGCAGGGCAATGGACACGGCTCCAGCAGCGCCTTTCCAAGCCAGATAGATAAGAGGACATTTGTTCTGCACACAGCGTTGGTGTCACTGTACCCACCAAAACCGGTAACAAACGTCTCTGGCAAAGATCGATAGGTTGAAATTGAATTTTCCCTCTCTCCCACTCTCCAAAGGTCTTTTACTTTAAAGAAGCATCATTCTTTTCACCTCCAAGGCTAAAATGTCACCTTCTTTTAGCTTTCCAACTTGGCCTAACTGACGCACTCCTGAGCGGTGGGTTTGCAGCAACGCTCCAGCTACGTGGCACGGAGAGGTGCCACGTTATATGGTCCTCAGGGACTACAAGGGACACAGGCAGGTGCTTGAAGCACCAATACTAGAAAATATCCATAGGCAGGATCTCTTGGGAACACCATAGCTTTGGAGACAAAGCGAGACAGGAGGAGATGCCACGTGCCTCTCGGTCATGCCGCTCTCCCAGCCTGCAGGAGTTCCTGCAAATAGTGATTTATGAAATGGTTGTAAACCACCACAGAGTTGCACGTCCCCACTGGCAGCTCCTGCACGAGATGTGATTCCAAAGGGCTGTTTCTGATTGATTTTTTTCACCCCTGATTCTTTTCACCCCCGATTTCTGCCCCTCCCCCTCCGCCTCATTATGAATATTTTGGAAGAAAAGCACGTTATTCCAAATGTGATTAAGTCATTTGGAAGAGGATTATGGTGTTTTGGAATAACGCCGCCTTATTCCAGAATGGGATCAGTCACACAGGAAGTTAATCAGAAACTGCTCTTTTGCTCCTCTGGGAAGCCTCCACCACCAAGACCAACAGTCAGAGTACCAGAGTCTGTCCTACTGCCTGGTGCCTGCTTCCACCCATGGAGTCTAAGGGCAGCTGATGCGTTATCACTCAATAATTTAGAGATATAATTGAATTAATTCTGGGCTTGACTCTTGGCTTGCTGTACTAGTGAAGACCTCCAAGTCCTCCATAGCAATTGCAACCAGGAGGATTTTCATGGACTGAAAATAGAGATGATTCATAAAGGGCTGTTGCCTTCAAGAGATGTTTGCTTCCCCAAAAGCCTCTCCGTTTATTTCGGTAAGGGCTGGATCACCCGCTCTCCACAGCATCGCTTTTCCCATCGTACCACTTGGCCACGCTCACGAAGAGCATCGGCATCGCCCGTAACGCCGCGTCCTCCACCGCAGACGTCGCGTTTCGTGATGCACCAACCCAGAAACTACAGGCTTGTGTATGCCACAAATTATTTTTTTTTTTCATCCTCTGATATGTATTTATTATTGAAAATTAAAGGTTTTCCTGAATTTTTATTTCTGAGCTGGGCCAAACACAGCTTAGGCAATAAGCAACGCATATTTATTTCCAGCTCGAGCAGGAAAAATATCACTTCTTTCCTCGTGTTTCTATAATTTCTTTTCTGTGCATATGCAAATTGCCAGTTTATTTGTGCAAGATTTATGCAGCTAAATGATGGGGAATTATAGAGGCAATTCAGCACTTAGAAAGGAGAGAGACAATTGCTGCAATTTGCTTGTGCCACGCGCTAATTCCTTCAGAAAATGCTTTTCCTCATTTATTTGCACCGAGCGCCGATTCCTGCACCCCGAAGCAAGCTCGGGAAATTTTCTCCGGGGTCAATATACTGCAAACGGTTTATATTTCTTGCTGCCTGTGCCATCACCTCCCCATAATACTTTATAGCAATTAGTAACAATAATGAAATATAGCTGGGATTTCTCAGCGCTGGAGGAACGCAGCCGGCGCTTGTGAATCAAATGCATTTTCTGGTCAAATTGGCCATTTAAGCACGCTGCTCAGGAAGCTTTAAATCCACCTCGATGGATTGCTACGAGCTAAGCTCCAAGGGGGGGAAAAACACTCTCGGAAGCAGATATTTTTCCCCCTGATTTTTCCCCTGCCTCAACTGAACCTGCGCGGCGAGGTGATGCTCATAGGTTTGGAGGAAACTCTCACTTTGGCACAAACTGAAGGTGATGCAGTGAGATGTTGGCTTGCAAAGCCAGTGGCTGCAGAAACCAGGGTCTTTCCCAGGTTTTCCTCCATGTACCTCCTGGGTGTGGCCAAGCAGGGAGATCCCATGAGCCTGGGATTATAGAATCGTAGAATCACAAAAGATTTTAGTTTGGAAAAGACCTTTAAGATCCTTGAGTCCAACCGTTGCCCCGTCCCTGCCAGGGCATCACTGAGCCCTGCCCCTCAGCACCACATCTCCACGCCTTGGAAACCCCTCCACGGATCAGGAGGACTCCAGCCCTGCCCTGGGCAGCCTGGGACAGGTCTGGAAAACCCTGCAGGGGAAGAAATTGTTCCTCAGCTCCGACCTAAACCTCCTCTTGTGCAATTTGAGTCCATTTCCTCTTGTCATGTTGCTTATTCCTTGGGGGAAGAGTCCAACTGCCCCTGGCTCCAAGCTCCTGTCAGGGAGTTGTGGAGAGCCAGAAGGTCTCCCCTGAGCCTCCTTTGCTCCAGGCTGAACAAGCCCAGCTCCCTCAGCCGCTCCTCCCCACACTCCTGCTCCAGACCCTTCCCCAGCTCCCTTGCCCTTCTCTGGCCACGCTCCAGCTCCTCCAGCTCCTTTTTGGAGTGAGGGGCCCAAAACTGAACCCAATATTTGAGGTTTGGCTTCCCCAGTGACCAGTCCATGGGGATGATCCCTGACCTGGTCCTGCTGGCCACACTATCACTGATCCAAGCCAGGATGCTGATGGCCTTCTTGGCCACCTGAACACCCACTGGCTCATATACTTTTGACTGTTGACCAACACCCCCAGGTCCTTTCCCACCAGGCAGTTTCCAGCCCCTCCCCTCCAAACCTGGAGTGTTGCAGGGGGTCATTGTTACCCAAGTGCAGGACCCAACACTTTAAGCCTAATGCTTTAGATCCGATGCCTGGATGCAGGATGGAGACAGGACAGAGCTCCGGAGCACCAGAAACTAACGTGGAGGTCCCACAAAAAGGACTTGTTGTACTTAAATGTCACAAGACAGCTGGTGCCCAGCACTTAGGAGAAAGGGAAGTGATTTAGATTTGGCCGTTATCAGAAAAACATGTGTGGAGGACGGGGCAATGAGAAGAGCAGCCGTTTTCTATTAGGATAAGAGTAGGTCAGGTGTAGTTAAAACTGGGTAAATGGAGCAGGAAATGTGGCTGTATATTACTCACCCAAGATATATTGCACACATTAGCTTTGTTTGATCGGGTTATTTGGAGATTCGGCGCTCCGAGTGGTGTTTTAGGGTGGCCCAATCCAGGCTTTGTACTCTATTAAAATAAATATATTGCCAGCGTTTAATAAAGTCGCCGCTTTTCAATGTAACCGAAAGTCTGCGAGAGGTCTTTTCTGGAAGTCTGGGGTCTTAATGAATCCATGCCTGCGACGGGCTTTTGAAGGTGGAAGGTGTGATATTAATATTGTTTATGCAGCAAAATAATTTATGAATATTCATTTAATGGTGTTACCGGCTTCCAATGTGTTTCTGCTCTCGGGAGCTCTAATGGTTTTCCTATCCTGGCAGAGCAAGGACCGGAGGCTTTGCTGCAAGTGCTCATGGGCTGTTCTGGG
This sequence comes from Baryphthengus martii, assembly GCA_013396935.1. NCBI lineage: Eukaryota > Metazoa > Chordata > Aves > Coraciiformes > Momotidae > Baryphthengus > Baryphthengus martii. The sequence goes on from VWZK01006102.1 coordinate 32,529, forward strand.
CTGTAGAAACGTGTCAGGGCTGGAGGAGCAAAGCTGGGCTGAAAACCTCAAGGCTGGGCTGAAAACCTCAAGGCTGGGCTGAAATTCAGCTATAAAAACTGCACTGGTTTTGCGGAAGGAATAGGAAATAATGCTTTTCTCTATTAAAAAGCTCCATGCAGTGCAGACGGCATCGCTGACGTGAGGCAAGGGAAAACATGTTGGGTTTTTTGGGGAGGAGGGGGCTTGAAGCTTTTGAGTCTTAATGAAGAATTGTGTGTCCTCTCCAAAGCAGAGAAGTGGAGAAGGAGCTACTAAGGTGGCTGATCATTATGCACTGAAATTAACTTGCATTAGGTGATCTTCTGAAAAATAATACTTCTTAACTGTAGCCTGTGCAGCATCTTTGTCTGCATTTACCTTTGATACTCCTCAAGCTGCCTCTTGGTGTTTGGACAAGCTCTTTATCATGTCCTCGTGGCTCCTTCCTAACCTCTGGGGTAGATACATCTGATAAATACATTCTGGCATGGCAGCATCCCTCTTTCTTTTCAGTGGTGAAGGACTGAGGTCCAGGTCCCTTTAAGACACCTGGATCTACACAGCTGTGGTCAGTTGGATGATGTGGCGAGGGAGAGCAAACTTCCTTGAGTCCAAACCCTGCTCTGGGGCTCATCTCATCTCTGGTAGCTCCAGATTTAGGCATCTCAGTGGGAGGGGGAACAAGTCTGGGCAGGGAACCTCACCCAAGTGTTGGACTCATTCCTTCAGCTGAGACCTCCCCAGTCCTGGTCTCTGGAGAGGAGCCTCTGGTGCAGCTGAAGATGCAGCTAAAACAGGGCCTGTTGCAACAGGACAAGGGGTGATGGTTTTAAACTAAAAGAGGGAGATTTAGGTGAGAGAGAAGGAAGAAATTTTTTAACATGAGGGAGATGAGACCCTGTCCCAGGTTGCCTAGAAAGGTGGTCGCTGCCTCATCCCTGGAACCATTCCAGATCACTTTGGATGGGGCTTTGAGCAACCTGCTCTAGTTGCTGATGTCCCTGGTCCCTACAGGGGGATTGGACTAGATGACCTTGAGAGGTCCCTTCTCACCCAAACCAGTCTGTGATTCTATGTTGCTGCACGTGCAGTCAGAAAACTGAGCCAAGTGTCCCAGCTATGGGGAGACTTCCCCAGCTCCCCGTTCCCCAGGGCTGCCCTGGGGTGATGGTTGGTGCATCATCCGCAGCCGCCGGCCCATCTGTGGGCAGTAAATCCAGCAGCAGCGTTCGGGGCTGACCGTTCTCTCTTTGCCTTTAACAAAGCTTTATTGTTTCGGTGTGACCTGCTTTTAGGAGCCCCCTGAGTTCCAGCCATATATCTGTCCTTGCCTAATCCTGGAGGGCGCCTGGGACCTCGGCGGGGTCAGCGAAAGGGTACGTCACGGCTGGACGGCAATTATCCCCCGGCCTGGGAAAAGCCAGGGCCAAGGCTGCACCATGACCTGGAGTCTTTTAAGAAAATCTTTGAAGGGTCCTAGGCCGGCAAAGAGATGGGTTGCTCTGCATCAGCGTGTTCTTCCCATCCTGCCCCGCTCGTCCTCTGCAAAAAAATTTCCCTGCTTCTGCTTAGTGGTTATTTTATTTGGACATCATTTCTTTGGATGAAGCTGATCAGGGGGCTGGAGCATATCCCCTTGAAGAAAGGCTGAGAGAGTTGGGGTTGTTCAGCCTGGAGAAGAAAAGGCTCTGGGGAGACCTTCTTGTGGCCTTCCAGTACTTCAAGGGACCTGTCAGAAAGATGGGGACAGACTTTTTATCAGGGCCAGTTGCAACAAGACAAAGGGTGACAGTTTTAAACTGAAAGAGGGAGATTGAGACTGGAGAAAAGGTGTTTGGTGCGACATTGCCACAGGTTTCCCAGAGAAGTTGTGGATGCCCCAACCTTGGAAGTGTTCAAGACCAGGTTGGATGGGGCTTTGAGCAACCTGCTGTAGTGGGAGGTGTCCCTGCCCATGGCGGGGGTTTGGAACGAGATGACCTTTAAGGTCCCTTCCAACTCGAACCATTCTATGATTCTATGATCACATTGCAAACACATAATGCTTTGCCCTGCCTTGAATACCCTTGGGCTGGTGGGCGATGTCCTTTGACTCTTAGATTGGCATTTTCTGATGAGATCCTGCTGGACTGGAGTGCTGTGCTTCAAATCTGGTGTTCATTAGTTTCCCATTTCCCAGCTCGGGGCACCCTCTGCCTGGCAGAGCCACTAAATGGGGTTAAACCCAAAGAAAATGGCAAACCACGAGCATGCAAACTGGGTTTGTGTTAAATGGGAGACAAGAAGCAGAGCCTGGATGGTAACAAAATAAACCAAGGTGATTTGTATTCAGGACAGCTCAGAAGGGGACAGCCAGGAAGGTGTCAGCATCCCCTGTCTGAAGCCTCCATGTGTCTCCTCCTGATGCTCAACAGTGGTTTATTTACTTAATCGCCTCCAAGAAAAAGCAGCCCAATTCCCATTCTTGAATGGAGCAAACTCCATCTCCGGGACCGGGCGGCAGCTCCACTCCGTCGGTAACTCTATCAATCTGTTAAAATAAAAAAAAAAACCAACCATGAGCAGAAGGTGCTAGTTTTGGGGGGAAGAACACTGTCGCCCCGGGGAGATGCCACTGTGTCCTGTATGCATTAATGAAACACTTTCTTTCTGGTTAGGACTTGAAGGATGCTCATTGAAAATCAGGCTGCCATGGAAACCAAAGGTGTTTAGTCTTTTGGGAATGCTGTTGGACGGAGGCAGAGAGAGGTGCGGGCGGGGGAAGGAACAGCCTCTGCAGATGAGGCATTTGAGCAAACCCCTTGATTCGCCGTCGGTCGGTCCCTGTCTGTTGCTTGCGGCTGATAATTGTGGGTGAGAAGGATTCGTCTCTTTGCTGGCTGCTTTTCCCAGCCCCAGGAGCCTCCTTGCCCTCAGCGTGTCCCCGTGTGGATGCGGCACACGGATCCTCACGGCCACAGAGGCTTTGCCGTAGCGGGGAATCCACAGCCCCGGAGCCCTGAGCATCCTTCTTCCTTTTGGCACCAGGTCCCTGATGGGAGGCAGCAAGATGGGGATCTTCAGCTGCTCAGTGCCTCCCTGATCTCAGCAGGATGGGTGCTGGCACCCTGGTCCCCTGCACCCCAAAGATGAAGCCTGGGGAGAAATAACGTCGTTGTTGCACCTCTCCTCCCTGCTCTGTCATGTACCATCCGTTTTAATTAATGCAGCACAACCGCGCTGTGCCAGCGGCATTAACGAAGGTTAGGGGGTTATTGAGGACCAGCGTCATCTTCCTACACCTTGTCACTTTGAGTGCTGTTCCCAAACCAAACTCCCCCTCCTTCCCCTGCTCCTTCCCCTCTCCATCCTCTCTTGGGCTCTTGCTGGGGGCCCGTGGCCACAGGCAGGAGCTGGGGGCTGAGCCTGCTCCCCCTCGGCCTCAAGCAGCCCCTCACCATGAGAAGTCCCTACCAAAATATATTTTAATTGGTGTAATTAAATGAGTCGTGCTAGGAAGAAGTACTGGAGCGGGTCCCTGTTGCACGCACGACGCAGCTGTTGGTGGCAGCTCATACAACAGCCTGCAACACTTGGCTGCAGGCACTGATGCTGCTAGAGGTTGTAATTAAGTCTAATTAGTTATAAAGATACCCAACGCTTTCCGTCGGGCGCCTTTTCATTAGAGGCTGCCATGGCCGGTCAGTGCAGAGCGGGCAAAGTCAGAGGGCCGAGCAATGGCTCAGCTTGGGTTTGAAGGCAAAATGCAAAGAAAGAAATAATAAGATCGAAGCAGCCACTCTCCCTCCCAGCAAACAGTCTTGAAATCAGCCCATTTCTGCAGAAAACCTCGGCTTTTTTTTTTTAACGGATGCGATGGAAACTCCTCAGCGATGGGGAATGGGGCCTTGCGGGGCTTTCAGTGTCGGCTGCCCGAAGATCGATGAACCCGTGATTTGGATTTCTCCTCCCGCAGCGATTAATGCTCTGCCAGTGTTTTACTATCAGATCCAGAGCCATAATTACAGGGACTGCACGGATCAATTAGCAGCCACTTAAAGCCATTAGCAGCCAGGGCCCAGCATAGCCCGTAGCTCACGGCCAGCAGCCCTGGCGCACGGCAAAACGGTGTCGGGAGGGACCCGTCCTCCTGGTACCCACGGTGGGCAGCCTCCTTAATTAGTTTCAATTTTCATTTTCATCTCATTTTCCTCCTTGCACGTCATTAAAAATCTAGAGATGGCCTTAACAGAGAGGCTGGGCATCCCCAGGGTCTGGAGTCGAAGGCTTCTCAGTGGATTCTCTGCTGTCTGATAGAACCAGTCTGTGCCCAGTAAGATACGGGAAGCCGGGCGGGGCGGATTTGCGCTGGGATTGCACAAACCTGCTTTTGACTTTCGTTCAGTGGGCGCTTTGTCTGGCTGTGAACGTTTCGTTTCTCTGGGATTTTGATGTTGCCTCTTGGGGTTGGCCAAAAGGTGATGCTTCCTGCTTTGTGATGAGGTTTATGGTCAGAAATTGTCCTTATGCAGCACTGGAAGAAACCCAAAGCCCTCAAGGATATGAGAACGTCTTGAAACATGCATTTTCAGAAAAAAAATCTTTCCTGCGGTCTCATCCAGGGGTATGAGAGAGCCGGGGTGGGAAGTGGAGGAAGTATGTGAAGGCATTTTCATACCTGAAGCCGTAAGGGAAGACAAATATTTCTCTGTGCCTCAGTTTCTCTGTTGGAAATGTAAATACTGTCTCTACCTGCCTGTGTAACCCATAGAGCTTGAGTCATACAGATTCAGAGGTCGGTGTTTTAGCTTAAATGGTTTCTCAACACCAGGAAAACCAGGAACCACTCAGCCGCAGAGGACTGGCTCAGGTTTAAGGCTGGAGATGAAGTTCCAAGGCTCTTCATAAAGTCATCCTGAGGTTGTGGTGAGGACAAGCACCTCAAACACAAGGTTTCCATCCCAAGTATAAGCATTTCCGTTCACTTTTTGTCTTATACCGGGAGACATCAGTGAGTAACATCCAAAACATTCCCCAAAGAGGTCCTTTCTTTCAAGGTCTCCCCAAAAAGTCCAGGTTAAAAAGGTCCTGGGAGAAGCAAATCTTAACCAAACCTTGTCATATTCAACGTCTCACATGCAGGGACTTTTTTCTTCTTCTCCTTCTTTTGATGAAAGGATTCACCAGGTTTAATGGTGACTTGTCCCAACCTGTGTGGCCCCATCTCCAGGGTGTCCTTGGTGGCCCAGCTGTCCCTGAGCAGAGCCTGACATCCCCAGCAGGGAGGACCCTTCCGCATTTAAAAAAAATTAAGTAGAAGATGTTTTTCTTCCTTTTTTTTCCTCATTTTATAATAATATTACCCCCCAAAAAAAAAAATATTAACCTGCTGTGAAATATTTCCCATGAGGCTGTGGAATCTCATACACTGGAGACCCCACTGGAGCTTTGCTGGTCCATGGGGCAGTCAGAAGGTCCGTAGGGCAGCTTGGGGATTCCTGGGAGAAGCTAGAGAGGCCAGTTTCCCAAACCCAAACCATAAATCACATGTGGAAAAAGTCACTCTCTAAGCCAGCATGCGGCAGCTGTAAATATTTCTGACCTGAAGGATTATTTTCTCTTTGGGAAGTGGATCGCTCTGTGTGGGATTTATCTCCTTCCTCGGTCGACGCACGCCGGGTTTTATAGGCGCGTGTGCCCTTGTCTCCGCTCGTGGTTAGTCGATAATGCAGACACATATGGGCCACCGTGTGCTTTTCCATGTATCCCCGTTAGATGGGATACGGAAATAACTTGAGGGTTAAAAAAACCCACCCGAGGATGGTATTGTTCGTGCTAGGGAGAAGAATCCTGTGAACAAAGCAATTGGCATCATTTCACTTGCAAATTGAGCAGCGGAGCAAAATACCATTTATGAAACTGTAATTTATTCTTGGAAAATCAAGCACTTAGAACGTCGCCTTGTCGCAGGTTAAGTTACAGAAAAGGGAAAAAATAGATTAATGATGAACGTGACAACATTGCAGGGTGAATCATCACAGCGAAAGCCTTTTGAAAAGCTTCTACACTCCCTGCACAAACTGGATTTTTTTTTTTTTTCCCCTTCTTCTCTCTCTCTTGAATGTTAAACCGGCAATTGCTTCGAGGCTCGGCGATGCCGGCTGCAGCCGAGCAAGCAGTGGCAAGGTCTGGGGAGGTGCCCGCACCCCTCTGCCCCCATCCTGCTGCATCCCACGCTGGGAAGCCCTCATTGCCTACAGAAGCCACAAAGCAAAGTCTGGCTCGGTATTTTGTACCACCGCCTGCAATTAGTCCAGCCCTTAGCGAGCCTCTTTCTTCCAGATAGGCATTTTATATTCTTAGATTCTCAGGCAGCGTGGACAAGCAAAACCACCCCTCCAGTGAAGATATCGACAGTGTCACTGTTGGGGCATCAAACCCCATCATCAGCTCCTTCATCATCAACTCTTCCATCGTCAGCAAATTCATCACCAACTCTTCCATCGTCAGCTCCTTCATCATCAACTCTTCCATCGTCAGCAAATTCATCATCAACTCTTCCATCATCTGCTCCTTCATCATCAACTCCTCTGCTCCATGACTTGCTTCTGTGAAGAAAGTCTCCCAAGGTCTCCTTTCTGCCCTCGCTTTTACTCCCCATCCCTCTTAGTCCTGTTCTTCTGCCCAGTTGACCACTCCCCACCACGCAGGCACCCCTTGCTAGCCGGCAAACGCTGTGGAGCCGTTGCAATGGGGATGGGAAGAAAATGAATATAATTTGCACAAGACAAGGACAGAGGTCATCAAAATAAGTCAATAAGTGATTAGGAGGCCCAGCCTCATCTCCTGCCGTGGGGGTTTTCTGCACCACTTAGAGCTATGAATCCTGGCTTTGGGTTGCACTCCAGATGCGCATCTTATGCCTCTATTATGGGAAATATCATAAAATAGTCCTAATCCCAGCGATTTCTGCACCAGCATCTTTTAAAGTGTCATCCCAAGTGCTGGATCCTGCCTCTGCCTGTGGAACAGGGTCTTGGCAGGGAGGGAGGAAATTCCTGATCTTCCAAACAAAGTTTCAGATAAAGAAACTAATTAAACAGCCTCAGATGTATTATTGCCCGTGGTGACCGTGTCGTGACCGGTACCTGACACCCCACAGAGGGATGGGGGTTGTCTTGAGGAGCGTTTGGGGTTCACAGGGTGATGTGGGGCCAGGAGAGTGCCCGTGGTCCCTGGGGGAGGATTTGGTTGGGCAGGTGGAGGTGGTCTGGAGGGGACCCTCAGTGGGGAGACACCCCGGTGCACCCTCGGCAGCATGGTGCTGTCTTAGAGTCACTGAACCAGAGAATCGTTTCGGTTCAAAGAGACTTTTCAGATCATTGGGTCCAACCGTTCTCCCATCCCTGCCAGGGCACCACTGAGCCCTGTCCCTCAGCACCACATCTCCACGCCTTGGAAACCCTTCCAGGGATCATGTGGACTCCAGCCCTGCCCTGGGTAGCCTGGGACAGGCCTGGACAACCCTGCAGGGGAAGAAATTGTTCCTCAGCTCCAACCTAAACCTTCCCTGGGGCAACTTGAGGCCGGTTACTCCAGTCCTGTCACTTGTTTCCTGGGAGCAGAGCCTGACACCCCGTGGGCTGCAACCTCCTGTCAGGGAGTTGTGGAGAGCCAGCAGGTCTCCCCTGAGCCTCCTTCTCTCCAGGCTGAACAAGCCCAGCTCCCTCAGCCGCTCCTCACCCAGACCCTTCCCCAGCTCTGTTGACCTTCTCCGGCCACGCTCCAGCTCCTCCAGCTCCTTTTTGGAGTGAGGGTCGCAAAGCTGGCCCCAAGATTCAAGGGAGGGGGGTTCCTCAGTGCCCAGTCCAGAGGGACAATCCCTGACTGGTCCTGCTGGTCACTCTATTACTGATCCAAGCCAGAGACCCTCGGCTTCAGACCGATCTTCAAAGGGCCACCCCTTTGTGGCACAGTGGGCAGCTGTGATGAGTTTGTGAGTGCTCAGTCTGGGCCAGGGAACTGGCGGCGGATCCCGCCACCTCCATGCCTTTCCTAGGTAAGCCCCTTGATGAGTGTTTAGTGTAATTAAGATTTAATTCTGCCTTTTACACTTCGGGTCAGCAGATAACACCAAATGCAGCAGGGTGGCACGAGCAGAGGTTTGGGGTTGGTGCTTTTTTTGCACCCTTTTAAATCGCAATCCCCACAACGAGGTATTTGGGTCAGGAGCAGGCATTTCCATAATTCGGGGCCGAGGCCTCGCTCGTCTCCCCGCGACGCCCGCCGAAGGTGATGGTAAAACGGAGTTCGCGACCCGAGGAGCTATTGCCGGCTGTAATAGTGTGTCACGTATTAAGGGAGCGTGTTTGAAACCACATTATATTATTAAAATTCATAGGAGTGATTTATAGGGGTTTTTGAAAAACAGCAGCTTGCCAATATAAATTGGCTTAGGAAAGTCAACTGTAATCCACCCAGGTCCAAATAATGACATTTCCTCCAATACATCCAAAAAGCTGAAAAGCAGAAAATAATATCCAGGCTCCAGAGATAAGGCGAGGACCCAAGGGAAAGAGGGCTCTGAAATATTCATGCGGTCGTAGATTGGATGGTGGAAATGGCCGTTCCCAGCGGCTGTGTTTAGGGACTGATGAATTTAGTTACTGTACCTTTATATTTATCGCTCAATAAACAAGACAAGCTCCTTCCCGACGCCGAGCGAGACTAATTTAGCTATTTTAGCGCTAAGGAAATGTCTTTCTGGGTAAGACGAGGCTTTGATAGTTCTGTTGGAAATTAAGAGACTTTGAATTTAGCCAAGTGAGGCTCTGAGGGAGCTGTGAAGAACGGGGCTGGAACCCCAGATTTGAGGATCAAACCCCACCCGATCAGGGTACCCAGCCCTGGGTTTTGGGGGACACTACGCTGAGACTGAGCGCAGCTTTTCGGGGCCACCTGTACCCGCTGATGAAGAAGTTCCAGCTCGTGATTTTTAAAGATTATTTTTCGAGGCAGAAACGGTCGCCATAAAGGTTTTACAGCGGCCATGCTGGCGTTAAACGCGGCCTTGTAAAAGTGTCAGCAAATGAAGCGGTGATGCCCGAGCGGTATTAGCACCCAAATGACCTTTTGGATAGTTTGGGCTTTATGGGATATTATAAATTCTCCCCGTGCTGGCAGGGTTATTACTAGGACATTAGCGGTGACATCTTCTCCAGCGATACCCGAGGCTGGAACCCGGTGTTCGGAGCCGAAAACGCTCAACTCAGTTTGGTTTTAGTATTTCTGGAGCTGAAGAGTTGATAGGATTTGTTTCCAGCAGAAATTTGAAGGCGCACGGTCAAAAGGAGGTTTCTTTGATTAACGCTGAGGTTTGAAGACACAGGTAGGGGTTTTGGAGAGACTACCACTATTTCCAACCACCCCAAATCAAAGCGATTTAAACGTATTGTTTGGGCTTTTTTATTCCTTTAGTTTCTAAGACTTCAGATTAATCTTGTCAAGCCTTTTTTTTATCGCCGTGAAGGCAAAGCAAGTCCTTTTTTAATGAAAACCACGAGCTTTATACAATACCTTGACTTCACAGCTGCTATCCAAAGCACCGTATTCCACTGAACTCACACGAAAATCCCCCAAGTCAGCTAGCTCTGATCTTTTTCTCACCTCTTGCGTTGCCAACTGGGAAATAAAATCCGGGTTTATGCTTGTATTTATTATGGAGTATATATTTAGACAACCTGTGCTGCAATTTAGCAGTTTTGAGAGCGTCGGGGAGTTGTTTGAAGCGACTCTTCACTCACCTGCTTGTTGAAACCCTCTTTAGAAAGTGCTCCTGGGCTCAGTCTCCCTCATTTATTCCCTGCGGCCCTTCGCTTTGATCAACTTTCAGCTTCGAGAGCAGCAGCAGGACGGGATAGGGCTCTTCTCCTGGCCAACTCATCTAGAAATGGTGGTCTCCCAAAGCAACCTCTCCTGGAGCTGCTGGACATGGGCTTTGCTGTGTCACTAGCACTAGGGAGATGTGGATCCTCCAGAGGAGTCCCACACACCAGTTCTCGCTTGAAAGGCGGTTCGTTACCTTTGGCAGCAAGTTTGCAGATGGCACCAAGCTGAGTGGTGCCTGAGGGACAGGATCCATACAGAGGGCCCTGGATAAGCTGAAGATGTGGGCCCATGTGAATAGCATGATTTTGACAAAGCCAAGTGAAAGGTCCTACACCTGTTTTAGGGCAACGCCCGGTATCAGCACAGGCTGGATGAGATCCTGATATCAACATAGGATGAAGGGATGGAGAGCAGCCCTGCAGGGGTGCTGGGGGTGAGGAGCTGGAGCTGAGCCGGCCCCGTGCGCTCGCAACCCAGCAGCCCCTGGCCCCCTGGGCTCATCCCCAGCAGTGTGGGCAGCAGGGCCAGGGGGGGATCCTGCCCCTCTGCTCCCAGGGCTCTGGGGAGACCCCCCCTGCAGGGCTGGCTCCAGCTCCAGAGTCCTCAGCCCAGGAGAGACAGGGAGCTGTTGGAGCGGGGCCAGAGGAGCCCCAGCAATGCTGGGAGAGTTGGGCTGGAGAAGAGACAGTTCCACAGAGACCTTCTGGGGGCCTTTAGTACTTAAAGGGCTTCTACAAGAAAGATGGGGACAGACTTCTGAGCTTGGCTTATTGTGACAGGACAAGGAGTGATGGTTTTAAACTAAAAGAGGGAGATTTAGACTGGAAAGAATGAAAAAATTTTTGATGCTGAGGATCGTGAGACCCTGGCCCAGATGCCCAGAGAGGTGGTTGACGCCCCATCCCTGGAAACATTCCAGGGGAGGTTGGATGAGGTTCTGAGCAACCTGCTCTAGTTGCAGATGTCCCTGCACCAACCATCTCTTCAGGTGCACTAAAGAAAACAGACCCAGCGCCGAGGCAGCAGCAACACCTTCCTTTCTCCATACAGCGTTGGAGCACATGGAACAGCAAGTTTGGGGTCAGGAATACACCTCGGTGCTGCTGTGTCATTAGGCTTTGGGCTTCATACCTGGTTCATCCGTATGTTGCAGAGATGCCAGTGTTGGGTTTAACCCCTCTGCCTGAGATTCTGAGGTTTGTGCCTGGAGCTCGGTGCTGCCCACTCCTGGGGATGTCCCCGTCCCTCATCCCCGTCCCTCCCCCCACCTCAGCTGTCACAGACCAGTTTGCAGCTGGAAAAGGCCAGAGATTGGCTTTCATCCGAGGTTTCCACCACCAGGTAAAGCGACGCCCCGTTAGCGCCCTAGGCAGTGGGAAAAAGCAGACAGCAGCGATAGCTGAGTAAGAGCCAGGATTAATTGGAAATTAATTTGCATCTCCAAGCACAAGGTGTCATCCTGTGACCCTGGAGATCCTCATGCCAACCACCTCCCCAGCTGCCAAAAAGCCACCAGCAGCTCCCGATGCTCCATTCCATCTTGACTGACAGGTTGGCCTGAGGTTTACAAGCAAAGCAGCAGCACCCTGCCCCCCTCGCCCCGCCAACTTTGCCCTTAAAAACTGCATTTTGGAAGAGTCAAATTCACCAGCCCTCTGCATGAAGTGGGGGCTTCCCAAGCTGCCCGGCACGATGCCCACCCCGCAGCCGCACACATGCTGCAGCACGAAGAAAGGACCACTCAGGCTGAACCACTTGAGCTCATTTATTCTAGTTTTATTTTTCTCGTACAAGTAGCCACAGGCTAAAATCTAAACAGAGCAAACTACAAAAAAAACCTGTATTTTATTTTATTTTATTTTAATTTTTTTATTTTTTTTATACAGAGCTAACAATCGTAGGATCAGTGGGATTTCGAATATCAAGACAGTTCAAAGTAAGAAAGGTAGAAAATAAACAGTAGAAAAGTGCTTTGCAATTTGGGTTTTGTTTTTCTTTCAATATTACTCTTGATGGTTGGTTCCCGAAGAGGACCGGGACAAAGGTTTAGCATCGTCTTTATTATTACTTTAGTACAAACGTAAAGATATTGCAAGTTTAAATGATGGAAATAGGATCAAAGTAAAAAAAAAATAAAAAATCCCTCTTTGCTTTGTAAGTAAGACCCTGATCCAAAGCCCCATGAAATCAATCAGGCTTCTCCCCGACTCGCTGGGCTTTGCACCGGCCCCGTCCCTTCTTGTTACCCAACGCTGGAGCTCAGACTCCGCTCTGGGAGCAAACCCGGAGCCCTTTCACCCCTTTTCCAGTATTCCGGTGGGTTTTGGGGCCGTGGCCCCGCACCAGCAGCTCCAGCCCAAGCACCTTCCCTTTCCTTTCCCTTTTTATTTATTTATTTTTTTTTTTAATTTGGCGGGTGAGGGAAATAAATGAGCAGGCATCAAGTTGCTAGATAGGATCTTTAATCTGCCTCCACCGGCGCGGCGAGGGATAGATTTCCAAACGCTGTTTGCACAGATGAAGTAACCAAGTCGCTCCCCCCGCGCCGCGGCTGTTTGTTTTTATAAGCTTTTAATTTCCTTTTTCTTTTTTTTTAACCGATCTTCCCAGACTTAAGTGCTGTCAGTCAGCTCAGAGAGGGCTCAGACACAGCATCGATTTCCCCCGCCCCTCCAAATGCCACGGGATGGGTTTCCCAAAGGAACACCCTCCAAGGGCAGCGAAAACCTTCCCTTCACCATCCAGAAGCCCCAACGCTTTGTAGCTTCTCTCCTCTTTTATTGCCAGCTTAAAATGTACAGTCTCTTGGTGTCATTTTGGGTGGAAGAGTTAAAATTCCCAAACTGGTCCAGCACTTAAATATATCAGCATCTTTACAAAACAAGGAAGAAGAGAGATACGGTAGACAAATAAATACCTGAATCCAACAGCGTGAAAATACCCTGTCACAGCATAAAACTATTCCCTGGCCAACTAAAGACAATGTGGATACTATCCCTGAGGTAGCAGCCATCTCTGGTAAACTTGAGAGCTCCAAGAAGAGGTTGTGCCCATTATGGGTTATGAAAAAAAAATAAATCAAAAAAAAAAAAAAAAAAAAATTTTTTTCCCTGTGTTAAAAAAAAATGGTATGTGCACCTTACAAAATGAGATCATGTACCTTGAANAAGAAAGTGAAGTGGTGTGGTTGGTGGGGGGGGGGGGGGGGGGGGGGGGAGGAGGGATCTGCCCAGAAAATGCAGCAAATTGAATGAGTGGAATTATTTGCTTGGAAAAATACTAGAGGATGAGATTCCCACCCCAAACGCAGGCGGTTGCCAGCAGCTTGTGCTGGATCCAGCACCTGCCCATTGTCCAGCGCTTCTGTCTTTGAATAAAACTCTCTGACTCCTCCCACCAAGAAAAAGGAAAAAATAAGGAATCTGGCAAGTTGTTGCTTAAATGCTTAAGGTGTATAAATGAATTATGGGGGTGAAGGGAGCACCTGCCGTTAGCTGATCTCTGGCAGGAGAGTGAGGACGGATGCAAGGCACCGGTAATGACCCCTGGGACAGTCCAGCCTCTGGTTTGGGTACATAAAACAATGCCCAGACCCCTCTATAGTATCATAGAATCATTTTGGTCGGAAAAGACCTTTATCATCAAGTCCAACCATTAACGTAATTCAGCCAAGTCCACCACTAAACCATGTCCCTCAGCACCACATCTATACGGCTTTTAAATCCCTCCAGGGATGGGGACTCCACCACCTCCCTGGGCAACACGATTCCACGAAAACAGCTACATTCTCATGGAAGACCTGGGAGGAGCAGCTTTAAAGCCTGGGAAACCGCATCCAAACCCCTGGCAGCAGATGGAGTCCTACGTCTACCCAAGTACAACATGTCTACCCAAGTCCAACATACCTACTCAAGTACAACATCGCTACTCAAGTAGAACGTGTCTACCTGAGTACAACATGTCTACCCAAGGACATGGCTATCCACCTGCACCCTAAGCCCAGAAAAAAAAAATTAAAAATCGTGTGGTTTCCCTCAAAGACAGGGCACCAGTTTGGATGCTCCAGGGACAGGTGGGAAGCTGAGCCTCAGGCTGAAACCAAACACAAGCTCTTTTTTTTTTTGGTTCTTTTTTTCCAGACTAAAGGCCAGACATATGCTAGGTGAAGTTTGCCCGGATTTTTCAGTCGGTACAGAGTTGCCTCCAGCCCGGCTCCGGGGCAAAGAGGGGCTGTTAGGTGTGGCTTCTCCAGCTGAGTGGCACCTAGAGGTGCTCCACAGCACAAAGCCAGAATCTGCCATTTTGAGTTTGTGTGGGGTTTCTTTGTTTGTTTGTTTGTTTTTTTCCCCTAGTTTTGTGGACCTAGGAGGCTTAGATCATTCAGGGAAGACCATGTTCTCCTGCTGGATCTCCAGGCTTCAGCCTCATCCCTTCTTGAGGGCTGACCTGCTGCAACTGTCTACATTAGGTCCCAACGGTACAGATTGACAAGAGCGGAAAAGAAACTCCCAAAATAAGAGGAAAATCGAAACATCTAAAAAATAGTCTTTAAAGATTTACATCCACCTTCAACCGTCTCAAACCAACACCTCATCTGCATTGGTTTAAGCCACCACATTTCTGCATAATTATAAAAAAGGAGAGAGAGAAAAAAAAGCTCTATTCTTGACATACTATTGTGTTTCAACTAGTCAAATGGCACAGCATTTCCCTTTAATAAAAGGAAGTAGTGACAAATACTTGTTACTATTACAATATCACAATAATATGATATTAAATTAATAGCATGTTCACAGCTCCAGGAAGCCTGAGCTGAAAGCTAGTCTAAAATTCTGTGTTCACTTTGGCAACAGTACTTATTCAATGTGAACGTCGGCGTTACGCACACAAAAGGAAAAAAAAAAAAACCCAACAAAAATCCAACAACGAAACAACCCAAGAAAAAAGAAAAGCTGGGCTGGAGCGGGAGCGGGATGGCAGGAGGAGGTGGGGGTTTCTTTGATACGAGGTTTTAACTCGAGCCATTTGGCATCTCCTCCTTCCTCGTGCCCTTTCCAAGTCCCGGCATCCTCCGGCTCCCGCGATGAGCTGGGCTGCGCTACTGGTCTTGCGTGGTGCCACCGGCACTGTCCCCCCCCGACGTGTGGTCCTTTCCTAGGCTGTCTCCAGGTTCAGGGAGCATCCTCCCGCCGGAGGTGTGAGCAGGAATCGGTCAGACGGCCCCTTCATCCTCTCTGGTGGGGTGGGGAGAGGTTATTTGGGGGTTTAAGACAGAAGTTTAACCCTTCATGTTTTTTTCTGCTCTACAAGGTGGTTACAGGAGAAAGAGTTTTGATGGGAGAGGGCTACGAACACCGAGCCTCAGGAGCTCCTCGCTCTGGAGGTCAGCGCCGTTCCATCTGCTTGGGCCAAGCTGGGTGATGTGAAGGGGAAGGACAGTCCTGCTCACAGCCCAGCACCAGGACACAGCGCAGGTGAAGAGATGTTTGTATGATTTACACAATTATCGGTAGCGTCCCGTCGCCAAACAGGAATGTGACGGGGGATGTTTCTGACACAAGCGACTCTCCCACTGGTACCACTTAAAAAAATACAATTACGACTTCTTTTAAACTTAAACTCACTTTCTTTCCTGATTCCTTTCACTTCTCCTTCCAAAGCCGGCGATGTTTGATTTACCACCACCTATGCAAAGACCTTCATATTCACCCAGGTTTAATCAACCCATGTGGCGGGGAAAAGGGCTGCCCGTAGCACGGGGCTGGCCGATGTCCCCGTCCCCGATGCATGCCCCCACCCCATGGACAGCACTGGTCCCACGCTGACTCACAAGGCTGGACCGCGCCAGGACAACACAAAACCCACTGTGACGGGTTGGCGGTTGGTCCCTGCAGTGGGGGGGGTGGTGTCACGCACAAACCCTCTCTTTGGTGTTGGGAGCTCCTCTGCTCACTCTGGGCACGAGGAAGGGGCAGCTACTGGCAGCCCCCGGCATCTCTGGCGCAGGGCCCCGCTCTCATCACAACCCGGAGGCCCTCCTCGTCTCATCCCTCTAAGGATGGATCATCCTTTGGCCGATCGCCTGCTAGCTGGGAATAAGCTGGAGGAGCTGGGAGCAGCTCAGTAGCATCTCAGGTGGGTTTGGAAGTGCTGTATCAGGGTTTCCTCGTAGGTGCTCCTGATGGCGGGGGGGGTTTGAAGGGACAAGACGGTGACGTCCAAGTTCCCACCTCCTAGAGGGGTGTTTATGCTGCTGGTACACGCCATAAACCATCCTGCTGGGAGTCAGCCTTGGGAAGTGGGGCAGGAGAGTGTCCTGGTCCCGGCCCCAGCATCTGAGCACCGAATACATCCCGGATGGAGTGAGGCAGCCACCACCAGCACCCAAATCAGCCCCTGGGGAACCACGGGGCATCGAGCCGCACGTCTGTGACGACCCCAACAATCTTTAAAGTAAAAAATAAAAACCAAAAACGAACCACGATACGAATCTCCGCCACGCAACATCACACCGGAGCCCCGCGACGTGCCTACAAAGTAAAGCTCATAACACTAGCGAAGCATCTCGCTTCTCATGGGGCTGGGTGGGAGAGGCGGGAATTGGGGGGGGAGGAGAAGAGAGGCGAGGACACACACGCTCGCTCGCACACACGCTCGCACACACGAGTCTCTCTCACGCTTGAGGTAGAACATTGCTTTCAAAAGGTTTGGAAGTGCTTTACACGGAAACGACGACAACAAAACCACCGAGGGCGGCAGGTACGGAGCGTGACTGCTGAGGTAGGACCAAGCTTGTACTGACCAAGTGCTACGCTACTTGTTTGTTGTTTTTTTTTGAACACGAAGGAAGACGCAGGTATTTCTGCTTCCCAGAAGACATTCATTCCGGTTGAGGTAGGTTCTGAGTTCACTCGGGTTGTCTGTCCAAGTCTTTCAGTAGCCCTCAGGCAGGCATCCTTTGACACACACACTCTTTCTTTTTTTTTTTTTTTTTTTTNAAAATAAAGCAAAACAAAAAAAATAACAATCAGACCGTAGAAATCTTCAATTGACCTGAGATTGACGACTCGTTGTAAAGACATCACCAGCCGCGGGGGTTTGGTTTCTGGTAACTCCTACAAGAGGGTTCGAGTCTTGGCAGTTTTATCCTTCATTGGCGGGACCGTGGGCAGGAGCCGGAGCGGCGGGGGCGCCTTTTTGGGGGGGGGGCGGGCGGGCCTCCATGGTGGTGG
>VWZK01006102.1:50315-151605 GCA_013396935.1 Baryphthengus martii
TTTTTTTTTCTTTTTTTCACTTGTTTTTTTTTCATATTACTTACTTAGAGTCAATCAGCACAAAAATGTATCCTGAGAAATAGCAAAAGTGTATAAAATCATCGAATCCACAGAGAGACGGCCTTCCTGGGTCTCGAATTTTTGGAGTCATGTGAGAAGGACTTCTCCGAATCCAGTCTTCTGGAAATAAAAAATAGATCCAAAAAGTAGTCCTAAAGCTGCTGATCAGGAAAAAGTCTGGGATGCCAAGAGAAGGAGGCTCCACCATATCCCCTGCCCATCAGAGACAGGAGAGTTTGCCAAACTCTGCCAAGGAGTCTTTTAATTTAGCAGCTGCAGGGAAAAAAAATCCATCCTCAATGATGCTGAATTCGTCCAGAGGGAGCGTGGATATCTGGGTGTCGTCGTGGGTGGCCGGAGGGCTGTGAGTCGACTGGAGAGAGAGAAGAGGACAACGCAACGACGGCGGTACGTTACCGATGCTCTTAGACCCGCAGCCACGTTTGCATTTCCCAGGCGTGCTCCCATCCAGCTGGACTTACCGTTATTCCCTTATCCTGCTGCTCCTGGGATGGAGACGCCGGGAATAACCTCTCCAGCTCGTTCATATCCAACTGCTTTCCGTTCAGGTCCCGGTCGTCCCTGTCCCTGCGAGCGGCCCCGTTCATGACGAGGCCCGTGGCACTCCGCTGGCTCCTGGGGATCTGCGGGGTTGACAGCTGCTCCTGCACGTTTTTGCACATCAGCAGCCTGAAAAATAAAGAGATGCAGCCTGAGGGTGAGCAAAGACGGTGCCTCCCCCTCTCCCTCAAGCCTGACTCTGCCTTATCCCTGCGCTATGTTCCATTGCTCCTTAAATGTCTCCTATAAAATCTATTCCCCTTGACATGAAAAGGGAAGGGCAGGGATCATCCCCCTGGACTGGGCACTGGGGAGGCTGCACCTCGAATCCTGGGTTCAGTTTTGAGCTCCTCACTCCCAGAAGCACCTGGAGGGGCTGGAGCGTGGCCAGAGAAGGGCAACGGAGCTGGGGAAGGGTCTAGAGCAGGAGTCTGGTGAGGAGTGGCTGAGGGAGCCGGGCTTGTGCAGCCTGGAGAGAAGGAGGCTCAGGGGAGACCTTCTGGCTCTCCACAACTCCCTGACATTCAGGAGCTTGGAGCCAGGGTAGTCGGGTTCTGCTCCCAAGGAACAAGGGACAGGACAAGAGGAAGCAGCCTCCAGTTGCCCCAGGGGAGGTTGAAGTAGGAACTGAGGAACAGTTTCTTCCTCTCCAGGGCTCTCCAGGCCTGTCCCAGGCTGCCCAGGGCAGGGCTGGAGTCCCCACGATCCATGGAGGGGTTTCCAAGGTGTGGAGATGTGGTGCTGAGGGACAGGGCTCAGTGGGGCCCTGGCAGGGATGGGGGAAGGGTTGTAATCTAGAATCTTAAGGTCTTTTCCAACCCAAAGAACTCTATGATTCTATGATCATACTGGGGATGTGAGACTCCTACGGAGATACCCACAAGGCATTATGGACCACCACCCCGCGTGAGCAGCAGCACGAGCAACCCCTACCTTCCTCTGTACCCAAACATGAGGAAAAGGACGCAGAATATGATGCACGTGACGCCGATGTGGATCCCAATGATGATGCCGGTCGTGGAGGTTTTATTGTTCTGCTCGTCCTTCATGCAGTCACATGGGGGATTCAACACTGCCAGAAGAAAGAGAGAGAGCAGGGTCACTGGTGCTGTTTTCCTATTGCTCCTCCAGCTTTTTGGGAGCCCAGGGCAAAAATCTGGAGCCTGGGCAGCGCCAGGAATCGTGTATGAAGAAGCGGAGATAAAGTAGGGGAGTCCAGGGAGGGTCACTGCCTGACAATGCAGCAGCTCCCCAGCTTCTGGGGCACCACATCGCCCTCCAGGATGGCAGCTCTTTGCTTACACATGGAGGTTTAATTCATGCTCATAGCCTCACGACGCATCTAAGTTTAGGGGACATAAATGGCAATTACAAGAACATTTAGTTTGTCTCCTCCCCCATAGCAAAAAAGTCATCGGGTTGGAGTGGCCATCAGGGATGGTGCTGCTGCAGCTGCCACGTGGCAGAGAAGCCACCTCTGCCAGCACCAGGTGGTCCTAGCCCTGCAGAGTTTTGCTTCATCATTATTTGCGATGCTGAAAATAAACGAGTGGCTGAAGGTGAGGTGGGGAGTAGAACCACAAGTATCTGGGGGGTGTGTCTGGCCTCACCATCTTCCTGCAAAGCAGTTTTCACAAACCACCACCAAGACCAACGTCCCATCTTACCTGTCCTCTCCACAGTTTCCCTCAAGGACACGAAGCGGACGGTTGAATTTCCATCCCCGTGCTGGTTATAGGCGAGGAGCTTGACTTCATACACCACCGACGCATCTGTTTCGAGGGCGACACAAGAAGGACATTTGACATCATTGAATCACGAACGGTACCTCCCTGAGTGACACTTATTTAGGGCACACATCTTACCACGTATGTGGTAAGTACCTGCTACTGGGAGAGCACCCCCCCCAAAACCTGGGGGAGAGCTGCAGCAGCTCTCATTTCGTGGCTGGATAACACATTGAATAGAAATGAATCAAATGCCCAATCCAAACCTCCCCTGGCATAATCTGAGGCTGTTTCCTCTTGTCCTGCCTCTTGTTCCCTGGGAGAAGAGACTGACCCTTTCTGACTCCAGCCTCCTGAATTTCAGGGAGCTGTGGAGAGCCAGAAGGTCTCCCCTGAGCCTCCTTTGCTCCAGGCTGAACAAGCCCAGCTCCCTCAGCCGCTCCTCACCACACTCCTGCTCCAGCCCCTTCCCCAGCTCCGTTGCTCTTCTCTGGCCATGCTCCAGCCCCTCCAGGTCTTTCTCTCCCAGGAGGAGGAGGGGACATGGCTCAAGCTGTCACCATACTCACCCAGGTGGGTAATATTGTAGGTCGTTATGTTGCTGGGCAGCAGCACCGGACCCGTGTACTGGGAGAGGTGGACCTTGCGGTAATAGAGCTTGAAGCCTTCGTGCTGGCCCAGTTTGATGGAGGGCTCCCAGGTAGCCTGGACGGCGGTGCTGTTAATGACTTTAATAAAGAGGGATGGCATAGCTGGGACTGAAACAGAGAGAGAAAGACAGTGGGTTGCATGTGCTTTTTTAGTCTGCCTGATGAGAAATTCCCCAGCAGCTTTTCCCTGCGGTCACTGACCCAAAGCACGTGCTAGATGAGATTGAGAAAAATCAGAGCAGGCCAGATCCCGCTTTAACAGCTTTGAACTTCTTCAGGGAGAAGCCATAGGAGCTTCCAAAGGTTTCCTCTGCTTGGTTCAGCAAGCAGAGAGGCTACTTTTACCGTCCGCTCGCAATCTGACCCTCGGCCCTGTCAGGTCAGGATAGGAATGCAGTGACTTTAGCAATGCATTTACAAATTCCACTTTTTTGCCCTCACCCGGAGGGTGCCGAGGACCTTCCAGAGTGATTAATCCCCCAGGCAGGAAGGGATGGAGCTGGAGACGTCTATCTTAAAAGGGTGCTAGGTACCTGCACTGGCTTGCAGGCTGCACAGGAGTTCGCTCTCCCCGTTGGATTTCGGAGGGAGGTTTGTGATTCTGTGCTGGGGACTTAGGAGACAATCGGGGCATCTTCATTAACAGCCCTAAAGACCTGAGCAGCCTGAGAGCCCTGCAGAGCTGTGGCTGGCTTGTTTTGTTGTGGTGGGCAGGCACTTACCTGGCCTTAGGGGCACACGGGGGTTTAGCTGGGAAGCTGTCCCTGCTGCTGCCCGGTGTCACCGAGGCCTGATTCAAAGTCCACCAGGATGCCTTTTGCACCAATCAATGCCCCAAAACCCTGGCCTCCTTCTCGGGGTTTGCTGCAGTGAGGGGATCACGGCCATTCCACCCCCCAGGTCCTCAGAACACTCCCCAGCCCCAGCCTTGCCCCAGTAGCCTGGGCTGAGAGGCAAAGATTTGCAAACCAAAGCCAGTTTTCTTGTGCTGCAGATATTTGAGGTTTCCAAAGCTGGGTCTGCTCCAAACCCTGCTCTGGAGGCCTGTGCAGCACTGGGACACAAAGGACCACATTTATCCCAAGCTTCTTCCTTCCCCTCTCCCTCCCTCTCTCCTACACTGATCACATCCCAGCGCAGAGATGTTTTAGCAGGATGATGATTTCTTTTTTTTTTCCTCACCACATTTCCACAAAACATCCCCAGGCCAAATGCTCCCATCAACCCCTCAGCCTTCGGCACCATTCGGAATGTGCAAAGCACCAGGTGCTGCAGGCTTTGCACTGCCCAAGGGCTTTGCTTCCACACTGGGATGGAGAAGGTTTTTTGGGCACTGTTCTACCAGGCAGGAGCTCAGCTACGCCCTGCAGCAAACTTATCCAGCAGAACAACAGCTCTGCTCCTCCAGCAGCCTCCAGGCTTTGAGGGAGAGCTCTTTTTCCAATCCCACGTGATTACAAGCTCAGAAGTTCCCAGCTAGAAGGGCTTGCATTGGACCGATGGGGCTTTTTGCCTTGTTTTTCCCCAAAGGGTCTCTAAAGGCTGAGCAGAGCAAAGCTGGCCTTGGGCAGAGAGCTCAGCACAGCCATTCAGTGAGTGATGGTGAAAAACAGGTAAAATGTGGCCTCATCAGTCTGAGGCTGATGAGAGGCTCAGCACAACCATTTGCCTCTTCCCAGGCACTGAGTGCCAACATGAGGAGATTTAGGGGAAGGAAAGACATCTCTCCTGGTGAGCAGGAGGGTCTGGGCAACCCTGTCTCTTCCCAAAGTGGTGCCCTCCTTCAGATTGCAGGGGCTTTGCCTGGTAATGAGCATGGGGAGAGGAGCAAGTCCCTGCAGACTGGTGAGCATCTCCATTGGGATTCAGGAGGGAAGACTGAGAGAGATGCTGCCCCAGCTCAGGTTAATGAGATCCCGTCTTGCCTGAGTGCTGCCAGTGGGGAAAAAAAAATGAGTCGAAGTAGGTCTTCTGGCTAGGATTTATTCTGAATGTGTGTTTCATTTATGGGAAGGTTGTGCTTAGCAATTTCTGGGTGCAAAACACACAGTAAACTCTATTTATACCAGAATGTACCATTCTTCCCAAAGCTGCCTATTTTTGCAATCCAATTAAACACTTTTTTTTTTTCTTCTTCTTCTAATTTTCCCAATTCCCTTCAGGGCAAAATTAAGAATAGTCTGGAACCCCCCTCTGAGAAGCTGGACTTTTGCTTAAAGCATCCTTTTCCGAATCCTGGGTGAAAACGCCACGGAAAGGGAAATCGCATTATCCCAAGGACAAAGAAACACTGATGTGGGCCATCCCGATTTGTGAAGAGTTGGCTTTATTTTATGGTTGCAGAGCCTTACATTTAATAAAAACCACAAGAATCTCTCTCCTTCAAAGTACGGAATATATAGTATTTATTCAAACTTTGAGTATATATATATATATATGTATAATATTGATTATATGTAGGCACTTGCAGAATGCATGTGCTGTTCATAATGTTATTACACAAATAAGTGTATACAGGTGGAGTATAGCTCGGTGTGTGTAGAATATGTGTACACACACCAGCGTATAGGTGCTTCACAGAAGTATATATAAAACATAATATGGATCTGCTATAAGTAAGTGAGGCATCTCCCTCATGCTAAGGGCTTGGGATACTCGTTTTTCCTCTTCCGTGCTGTTTGGAATTTTCCCCAGGCCATTTCAACTTTCTTCTTGAAGGCGTCTTTAGCCGAAGAGGACTAAAGGAACAGTCTTCATCCTAGAGAAATGTCAAAAAGTCCTGGAGAAAACCCTAAAAAGCATGAAAAGACAAGAACAAGGAGTGTGTGCTGCTTAACGAAGCGGAGAGAGAGTTTGAGATTTAAAATACCACGGCATTTGTGAAACGGCGTAGAGGAGAACGACAGGGAGGAGACGGGAGGACCTTCCTAATGAGAGAGGTTTGTGGAGGACAAGGTTCACTTGGGTAGTTGCTCTATAGCTTCTTCCCTTCTACTTTCCATTCAAAATTCTCACTGGCACAAAGGAAGGAGCGTTGTGCTTCGAGAAAGCATTGGAGTCTCCAGCCAAGCACATTCTCAGCAAATTCCTAGCCCCAAAAAGCCGAAAGCAGCCCTGCTCCGTCACCATATTCCTACTCCAGACAACACCAGTATAACACGGGCACTCAAACCAGTCTCCAGCTGGTGGCATCTCTGCCGGCCACTCGGACGAGCGCCGCCCCGGCTCCAACGAGCCATCCCTGGCTCCCAGACCCACCCGTCGTGTCCTCATGAGGAACGTGAGGTAGGACCTGGCGGCGCAGTGACATTGGGGGTCCTGCCCATGCACGTCTCTGTGCACATCCGACGCAGGTCGCGCTGAGCTGGGATGGCAAAGCTGAGACGCGGCGGGCTGGGGAGATCCCGTCCCTTTGCGAGGCTGTCAGCACAGAGCCAGGGGCTCCCCGAGCCCAGGGGAGTCACAGCTCGCCGGTGCACCTCGGGAAGGCACGGGCTGAGAATGGCTTGGCTGCAAGAACAGGCAAATCTGCAGCAAAACCTTCATTTGGTGACAAAAGCCGCAGGATTCGGGCTCTCTGACCTGCTCTCTCCTCTGTGAGCAAAAGGCAAAAGGAACCCAAGTGAAGCAAACACCACAAATCAAGCCAGAAGTGGGGCTTTAAAATCTCTTTTTATCTTCCTACAAGGCGAATGCAAGCTGGAGTTGAGTGATCTTAACCAGGCCAGCTTGTCCACCCTGAACATGAGGCTAATTGCTGATGCTTTGTTAAACAGGACAAGCCTTTTTAAAGGATGGCAGAGCAGGACAGTGATGCCTTGAAACTTCAGAGAACCAAGAAATTTATGATCCCATTACCGGATACTTAACTATTCCTGATGTGATTGAAGGTAATAATGACAAAAAGTCCTCTCTAGCCTGACCCAGACTTCTGCAGGAACACCAAGCTCTGTGAAGCACGGCTGGCTTCTGGCTCCGGTAGCTGAACTCAAAGCCTCGGGTCAAGGAGTTTCAAGTTTTGCCTTAGTCCATCCTCCTGTCTCTAAACTGGAAGGAAAAACAAACTCCAGGGGTGACTGGTTCCCTGTGGAGTACCAAGAAATATAAACTTTGCAGGGTAACAACCCAGCAGGGTGAGGATTTATTGGCGTTGTTGCTCAAATGCTGGAGCAAACATCTGCGAGGGCTGAAAACGGAATGAGAACTGGATCCCCCGCCTGGAAGTCACCACACTCCTTCATTTGATCCCAAATAACATCCTCACACCTCAAGCCCTCTCTGCTCAAATTCAGAATTAGTGTGAGAATGATGCAATGCTCCTAAAGTCTCTACGTGAGACGAGTCAGGATTCAGAGGTACATGAGTCTCCAGGAAAACGTTCCGAAAGAGTCGTCTGACAGATCACGTTGGGGCTGTAATTTCTGTCTGCAGTTTGTGTGCAAGGGTCCTGCATTAAAGCACCCACTTTCTTACTGGGGAAGCTAACTGGTGGCCACATCTGGGAGGCCAAGTCAGGGAAAAAACCTTGGAAATCACCCTAACTTCCCACTGAAACAGAAAGCTGCTCTAAGGCAGCGATTTGTAGCTCAGGACAGCTCAGCTCTAGTGTGATTTCTCCAAGGCAGAGCAAGAAAAAAAGTCAAATTTTAAAAAGGGTGGCACCTACCACCTAAGAGCCGTGAGTACCAGAGCTCCTGGAGGACGCTGAGACGCTGCTTGAGCATTTTGCAAGCAGTGCAGGAAAAGCCCAGAGCAGCCACAACGCACGAGACCAGCCAGCCTTGCGCTCACCCCCTGCTACACCACCAGCTGAGCGAGGCGCCGCCGCGCTCGAGACAACCGGTCGACCCCCGCGTCACGATTCGAGTGAGTTTCACACAATATCCCAGAACACGAGGAGGAGAGGGAACAAGGAACATCGACACCACAGGCAACGTGCCAAAGCGCTCCGGAGCGGGTATCGGGGTGACCGGGGCTGCTGCTACGCACAGCGGGTTTCAGCATCTGACGGTCCAAGCTCAAAGTGTTCCTTACCTTCTCCCAGCGTGCTCACCACTGTGACTTCGGAGGCTTTGCTGGCACCCCGGGAGGTGTAAGCCTTTATATAAAAGCTATAGCTGGTCGAGGGCTCTAAATCAGTTACTAGCTGCTGGAAGGTGCTCTTGCTAACAGCCTCCTGATACTCCATCTCGACGGGATCTGAAGTGCAAAGAAAGAGAGAACAGAGAGGTGTTAGGATTTGCAAGAGGTAAAGAGACTAAACAGATGTCGCAAGCGGTAATTTTAGTCTCTAAGGCGGATCGTTTTCTGCTTAAATTTCTGCGCTCTGGCAGCAAGATCTGACCGTGAAGCTTCAGCCTCCTCATAGAATTATAGGATGTTAGGGGTTGGAAGGGACCTCTGGAGATCATCGAGTCCAACCCCCCTGCCAGAGCAGGATCACCCAGGGCAGGCCATCCAGGGGGGATTGGAAAGTCTCCAGAGAAGGAGATTCCACAACCTCTCTGGGCAGCCTGTTCCAGGCTCTGTCATCCTCACAGGGAAGAAGCTTTTCCTCATGTTGAGGTGGAACTTCCTGGGTTTCAGTTTGTGCCCATTGCCCCTCATCCTATCACTAGGAATCACAGAAGAGCCTGGCCCCTTCCACTTGACACCAACCCCTCAGATATTTATAGACATCATCAGATTCCCTCTCAGGCTTCTCTTCTCCAGACTGAACAGCCCCAGGTCTCTCAGCCTTTCCTCATAGGAGAGATGTTCCAGTCCCTTCATCATCTTTGTAGCCCGTCATCCTTTTGGCAGTGTTGCTGCCTCATCTGGCTGTTAGAAACACAGAGATGATGGAGAACATGGGTGGCAGCACTGTCCAAAGCAGTGCAGACCTGATTTACCTAGTGGGCCACATTCCTGAGCTATGGGAAGGCTGAGGACGCTCTGGGCAGCGGATAGAGCGCTGTACCTGCAGCTTTCCGAATGTGCAGAACGTAGCCGATGATCTCCTTGGTGTTCTGCAGAGGTTCTTTCCATGACACCTGGATGGTGGTTGCAGAGACCGTCTCAGCCTTCACGCTCTGCGGAGGGCCGGGCAGCCCATCCGCCCACAGGACCGTCAGGCGAGCGCTGGCTTGCGTGGAGCCGGCGCTGTTCTCAGCGATGCACTGGTAGATGGCTTCATCCGCTTGGTTGATCCCGTAGATGGAGAGAGTGCTGCGTGGGGACACGAGAGGGACAAGTATCTCACCGAGCGCTCTGCAGTGGACGCCCCACTCTTCTGGCCGTGCCATGGCCCCCACGCTGGCCCTGATGGCAAGGCCATTTCCACAGAAAGCTTCTAAGAAGCTTTTGGGCTTGAGCTTTGGGGGAAGGAAGAACCCCAGGAGGTGGATCCCTCATTCCCTGGATCCCGTGACCAGGAATATTATCTGTCTCGACTCGCAGAGCCTATGGTTCAAGCATAGCCAGATGGGGACACAAGGTGGGATGGGAAACGTCAGGATCAGAAGCCCTGAATTCAGGAAGATCCCAGCCACAGTATGGAGACAGCTCGATGGCAAGTGCATCCACACACCCAACCCAGCTTTAACTGGTTTGGGTCCAGTAGACCCAGGCGAGACCCATCCAGGCACCGCACATGGCTGCTAAGCCAAGTCTAACCAAACGCAGCCGGAGACCCCTCTGGTGATGCTCTAATTGCATTATAGCACATTAGAGCAGTCTTAGGGTGACATCAGGATTAGCTGACTTAGCCGGCAGGGTGACAGCCTCAGCTCCTGCTTCTGCATTGTCAGAAACATGATCAGCACCAGCCCAAAGCCAAAGCTTAAGAGCAAGTCACAGGTTTTGCCTGCAAAAGCTTGGAGCATGATTTTGATGCTCGGAGATCAAAGCTTGCTCTCCCACGGCAGCAACCAGGACAGTTCCTGATCTCAGGGACCTCCACAGCAGGCTGAGGAGCCTCCAAGATAAAGACAGGAACAGGCTACCCTGATGGAAATCATCCTTAAATAAGCCAGGGATGTACCAGCTTCCCAAATAAATGTGTTCCCGAGCACAGTGCTCACCTCTGCACCACCTCCAGGAGGTATGCTTAGTGGCTTGGTGGGCACAGGGACAACCAGAGTCCTTGTACGTATGGCCATCTGAGCTGAAGGCCCTTCCTGAGCTGCACCGGCCCTCCAGCGACGGGGGTGTACAACCAGAGCAAGTTCAGGGCTGGCCCAAGAGTTGCACTGCCCAGAATCTTTGTAACAAGGCCAGCAAATATTGACTCAAATAATTGTGTGACACGTTAGCTCTATCTTGCCACTCAGCATGCAAACCAGCTTTTTTCCTTCATAACATTTGTTCCCAAGCAGGGACCCATCAAGGAAAGTTCTGCTCTCTCCAGGGCTTGCTCCCTTCCTCAGAAACCAAGCCTGGAACTACGTGATTCAACTTGTGTGAATAAAACACCTCCCACCACTGCTCCCCTCTTCCATTTTAGAGCATCACCCTGGATTCATCCCTATTTGTCCACCCGTATTTCCAGTCCTGCCCACTTCATCTGAACCGTAGTTTGCTTCCGATTGGCACGAATGTTTGGGAGACCACGATGCCTCCAAGCTTCAGCATCAACTCGCTGGCTTACGACAAGGCTCGCAAGGTTGCTATTTTTCTGTGAGAAATGACCTGAACCTAACCAAATCCACATCCACTGCTTGCTTCTAGGGAGAAAGAAATGATTTTCTTCTCCTGCAGTGAATTCCAGGTGGACTTCAGCCTTGATTGCACACGAGTAAATCCCAAGCACCTCTGCTGGTGCAAGGGGCACTTCATGGCTTTTTTTGGAGGGGTAACAATCAAAGCTGCCTTTTTATGTAAATGAAAAACTGTACATGGAAAATAGAAATGATAAATAACCTTCCACTGCCTGCCCATATGTCAGAAGGAATGCCTCTTCTAATTGCAGCAAAATATTGGTCTTCCTATATTAAAATTTATTATTGCTGTTGATTTAACATTCATATTTCTGCCTTGCAAATTATCGGGGCCATAGCGAGTGAGCAAATGTTTAACAGTCATCTATTTATGTCCTGTGCCTTTGTTTCCTTGGAAACATTGTAAATGGAATATCAAATGTGATGGTTTCAGCTGATACGGTGATTTTAGAGAATCAGCCCTAAGCTCCTCTCACAGCCACAGGCTCAATGTATCTGATTAAATGGAAGGAGAAAGGCAGGGCTGGAGGGGAGGGCGTGCAGGGAAGAAGGACCCCGATATATGGCTCAGCTCTGGCAACAAGGGCCGATTCCTGCGAGGACAGATGGCAGAAGGCAGGATTACGCCGCCCGAAAGCTGTACTGGCAGCTCCGTACAAAGCAGATGTGTGGAAGGAGCAGCAGGGCTTCCTCCTGCCCCCTCGACGCAGGGATTATTTCCAGGTGGGCACCTGGGCACCCAGGCTGGGCTGGCACAAACCTCGACGGCAGCGTTAAGCTTCCCAAAAGCACAAAGCAGCCCAGGAACAACAAAGAGTATTTAGGCTCCGCTGCCTCCAAGTGTACCTAGAGGTGAGGCTGCTCCTCTGCTCCACCTTGGAGACCCCCCCTGCAGGGCTGGCTCCAGCTCCAGAGTCCTCAGCCCAGGAGAGACAGGGAGCTGTTGGAGCAGGGTCGGAGGAGCCCCAGCAATGCTGGGAGGGCTGGAACCCTCTGCTGGGAGGCCAGGCTGGCAGAGTTGGGCTTGGGCAGCCTGGAGAAGAGAAGGCTCCAGGGAGACCTTCTGGGGGCCTTTCAGGGCTTCCAGGGGCCTGTCAGAAAGATGGGGACAGACTTTTCAGCAGGGTCTGTTGGGACAGGACAAGGGGTGAGGGTTTGAAACTGAAAGAGGGAGATTTAGATAAGAGAGAAGAAATTTTTTACACTGAGGGTGGTGAGAGCCTGGCTCAGGTTGTCCAGAGAGGTGGTCGCTGCCCCCTCCCTAGAATCATTCCAGGTGAGGTTGGATGGGGCTCTGAGCAACCTGCTCTAGTAGCAGATGACCCTACTCCCTGCAGCGGGGTTGGACTAGACAACCTTTCAAGGTCTCTTCCCACCAAAGCCAGTCTATGATTCTATTTATTTGCTTTACCCAGAGAGAGGAAAAGATGCAGAGGAGGGAAGAGGGGAGCCTGGCTGGAAAGCAGTGCAAGGAACCTGATGGCAGCAGCACGATGCTGTGGCCAAAACCATCTCTCTCCTGGGAGGACTGGGGGATGAGCAAAGCTCATCTTGCATGACACAGATGATGTGTCAGATGCCAATGGTCCTGGAGTAGGACAGCGCTCGGCTCCTGGGAGCCCAAACTGGGCAGAGCCTTGGCCATTCCAGCTGCCTGTCTGCAGAGGCCGGCAACACTGTCACGCAGAGTCAAGTCAGAAGAAATAAATAAAATAAATTTCCACAAAGTGGACATGGCAGGTAGCTGGAAACTTGCTTCAGGCTTTGAAAAGTTCGTTCTCGAGATCTACAAGGCTGTGTTTGGACACAGCGTGTGCCAAGAGCCTCGGCCACCCATGACCTCAGGCCCAAACCAACTGGTACCTCTGCTGCTCAACCATTTTCGTCTTAATCGTTGACAGATTCTTCCCACCTTCGCCCACCGCATCACTCCCAGGATGTGGAGGACGCAACGCAGCAGGATCAGCATTCAGTCCATCAGCTTTTGCAGGTTTTGCTGCTTTTTGTCTTTTGCTTTTTTTTTTTTTAAAGGAAGCTCAAACAAAAGGAAAATATGTAGTTGCCGTGCGAGCGGACGCGGAGCGTCTCTGCGCATCAACCATCTGAAATATGCAGCGTCCTTTTATTTCTTCCCGTCAACAGGGAAAAAAAAAATAAATCTGTCACTTTGGGACATCTGCTGTTGGAAAACTTTCCCGCGAGTGCCAGACTGGCAGCGCCGCGAGCACGTCAGACGAGGCGAGATGCCAGAAGGCTTTCTGCTGGTCACCAAAGCCGCTCAGCGAGCCGAAGGCTCCATCACATCTCCTCACAATGCCCTGACAGGCATTGATGGAAGTGGGGAGAGAAGCTGCTGCAGATTCACACCCGGCTGAGCTGAAACGAGAGGCCTCCGCTGCTCGAAAGCCGCCGTATTCCCAAGCTGTCTTCCCAGTTCATAGGCAATCAGGATGACTGATCTGACTCGGGTCAGGGGTCCGGGCCGGTGACCGGAGATCGGCTTTCCAAAGGCTCCTCTGAAAAAGTCTGAGAACTGAAGGAAGCCTCTTCACGGCTTCAGCAGCACAAAGAGGGGCCCATCTGGAAGGCTACGGGCGTGCGCGCGCACACGGGCGCACAAAAGAGGGAGTGTGATGAAATTAAAGCAGAGAGCAGGCGGTGGCGAAGCGGGGAGAGCATTTTAAGTGCCGGCAGCTACAGAAAGCCACCAGCGCCGCGTTCAGATGCCCCGTCCCCGCACCCAGCTCTGCCTCCGTTCGTTACGGGTCGCGTCGTGCCGCGCTGCGCCCAATAAACCGCTCCTGGGCTGTCGGGATGGTGCCGCGCTGGAAATGAGCTTTATTCCAGAAGCGCCTGGGATTTTGAAGGTTGCTTCACTTGGGCTGACAAAAAGGTGCAAAGCTTGTAGAGTGACATTCAGGAACCCAGCAGGACACTGGATATCACCCCCAGCCATCAGTGGGGCTGGTGGTCCACTGGTTAACGGGGCTTTGGGTGCTCGTGCAGAGACTCTCCCTGCAAAGGCCTTTTCCACGTATCTACCAAACAAAGTCAGCCCCATAAATTATTCTTAAATCAGAAGCAGCTGGTCCACATCCCAGTCCTCCACGCACTTATTTGTCATGTTGCAGGGAACTGAAATACAATTTGCTAGATGGTACCCTTCCCATAATCACCAACGGATTCCAAACTCTTTGCACAAATAACCCACACGCTTGTCTGTCCTCCCTTAAAGTATCCATATCCCTAAGAATCCAAGAGTTTGTGGGGTATGTGCACCACGAAGGGATGTACAAACCCATCTGCATCTCTCCGCACCCAGCTAACATGGGTTTTATAGAAAGAAAAGTCCACCTTGTGAATGACAGGCTCTAGATTCCCTGGGTTTGGCACCAAAAGGGCTGCGCTTGGATATTTGTGCCTGAAGGTCACTCTCCGTACCTGCGCTAGGATGAAGCAGCATGACAAGGGGCAAGAAGAGCAAAGTTGTCCTCAAGTTTATTCACAGAGAATTATGTTCCCTGCTGAACCTTGAACGTTCACAGCCCTTGAAGGGAGTCATTCCCAGAGCACGAAAACAAGTGCAAAGCAGCGAGGAAGAATTTTAGAGAGACAGTTCATAAGGGAAGGTCACGGAGGAGAGCAAACGCCACCTGAGCCCAGGTTCTAAGGAAGCCTTTTTTCCGGTGGAACAAATGAAGTCCCTTAATTACCATTTTGTAAATAAAATCTTCTTGGAAAATCAATATTTAGAGCCTGCCTTCTCTGAAGATGTTGGCCTTTGTTCCTTGCTATTACGGCAATATAAACCCCACAGTGTGATAGACTTCTGGGCTGAAAATTACCCCCCCGAACCTGATTGGGTCAAAGAAAGAAAAGCAATAAACCTTTCAGAGCAGCAATTCGGGTGCTATTTCATGCTTCCTCACAAATTTTGAAGTAATAACCTAGAAAGGATGATTTTGCACAAGGCCTCGATTAACTTGGCTGGTAACCACCCCTTCCTCCTGCAACGATACGCCTGGTGATGCTGGCCGGGAATTTTGCTGGAAATGCCCATTGCACCTCTCAGGTGGTTGGATCACCATCGATCTGAATCATCCCAGGAATAATATGAGCAAAACAGCTTCTCTTCTCTGTCAGACTCTGAAGCTGTTGGACACAGGGACGGCTCCACCAAAGTCAAAAAGACTCCATCCAAGAGCACGGTTCCGAGCAGCATCACCCCGACCGCCACTGGCTCCATCCCCAACCTGCATGGCAAGGCAGGCCCATCATCAGCTCCTTCAGTGCTTTTTATTCACAGCTTTTAATGGAAAACCCCACAATTCCCTACGCTTGAGCCTTCATGCATTTTTCATTAACAATTATCCGCTATCCCAGAACTGCTTTTGATTTTTGCTAATCATCGATTGGATATTTTGTTCCCACACAGCTGGCATTTTCAAAACATAACAACCACCTCTGGAGAGGGCACAGCAGAAGGCTGATCTTTAATGCTAATGTGCCCAGAAACTGTCAACACATCAGGTGATGAGAATTCACATCGCAGGGACCATGAGAGAAGAGGTATTTATCGGACGGGGCCCGTGAGGCTTCACTTCACGGAGCTGAGAGGCTGGAAGTTGCTTAGCAAGTGACCATCTGACGTCATACCAACAGCCCCATCCATGGGGCGAATCCAGTCCCGGAGCTGCTGTCCCCATCTCAGCGACGATGGGCTTCTGAAGTCCCCTGACCTTGAGGGTTTGCTCTCCCTGGGATGGCAGTTATGGCGTTTGAGAGACAGCTCGGGGTGACGCAGATGCCAAAGGGCCCTTCACAACTTTGCGAAGCAACAGTTGGATGGATGGATCTTGCCCGATGGAGCGATGCCTCAAACTTGCAGGAGCAGCGCGGCATCTCGAACGCACCATCTTCTGCGGGTCTGGACCTCACTTCTAGCTGGGTTCGTTTACAAGTTGCTCATGGTGATGCATTTTGCAATCAATTAGCACGTGATATGATTTGGGATGATTTACTCTTTTTTTCCTAAAAATCCCTTTGGGGGCATTCAGACCTTTATTGCCATATTAAGCAGAGTTTTAATCCAAATGAATTTTCTAGGAAACCATGTAATCTAATTAAAAAGCTCATAGTGCAGTTTAGTGGCTTCATTACTAGTAGATTCGAGATCCATCTTTACATGGACAAATATTTTCCAAGTACAATAGACTGATAAATCCAAGCCATAATCACAAACTGATTCTGCCTGGAACTAAGTGGGTTACAGCACTTAGTCATGCCCAGAAGAATGAAACAAAGGACAACTTGAAAAAGCTCAGAGAAAAAAAACAACAAAACAAACCACCAGCCATTGGTCTGTTTCCTCCAGTTTGTGAAGCATCCAGCATTGCTGGACCAGCGATGGCATTTTTCAGACTGACAGCTTTGGAAACCACCAGACATGGCCACTTGCCTGGAGCTGGAGGTCAGAGTAGACCAAGACGAGTGCGAAAGAAGCCAAAAGTTCACCACCGTTGAGTAGGATGGCCTTAGGGCTCAGCTTTACAATCGCGTTACTATAGCTTGAGAAGATGCCACGTGTCAGCTGAGCCCCAGTAACTGGCTGAGCTCCCTCAGCCTGTGCCAGATGCGATGTAATCTGATCATTTAGCTCGCAGTGGAAAAGACAGACGCTAAATTGCATTAAATGATTCCCATAAGAAAACGATTACCGCGATGTTCCCCAAGTCGCCGTTCACATGCGCGTGGAGGCGGCAGCTCCAGGCACAGGGACCTGGCCAGGAGACGTGACCATGACCCCAAGACCCTACTCCTGCCTTCCTCAAACAGTGAAGAGGAATGATATCGCAGGCGAGATGAGGAGCTGGACTCGCTGCGAGTTTTGTCACGGATTTAATGACCACTTGTAAAATCTTCAGGCGCTTCTGACTTCCCTTCCTGGTCAATAAAGAGGATGCAATAATTGCCCTTCTCCCGTTTCTGCTCTGTTCGTATCGTAAGGGCAGACAAGCCTCAGAAACCCACGTGATGAGCTACAAGACCACAAGCCTGGATTAAGTGACATCTCTATGTGAACACACAAAGTTCCCTGAAGCTCTAAAAACCTCCAGCTAGGAGAAAACCTCAACTGACAGAGAGGATTTCATTACAACTCATTACCTTATCCTTCTTCTAACGTCCATCCTTCCCTCCTTTGAATAACAAAGCTTTAAAAGAGCCTCAAACCTCAAAACAAAAAAGCTGTATCACAACAAAACTCAGAAAAACAAAATCGCTGTTCTGTCTTGAGGAACGAGCTGTGGTGTCCACACAGCACTTCTTAACTCAAAGGTCCAGATCCTCCAGCGAGGTTGGGCAGGGCAGTTGGTTGCATTCATGAGATACTAATAAAGACAGCAGCTATATGACACCATAGACTACAAATCTGCACCCATAATTCAGGTTTACAACAGGTACTATTATTTGTCAGTATTTTGTTCCATGCTATTTCCATAGGGACGATGTTGTCACCTTGCAATTTTCACACTAAGTGCATCCCACCGTATCATCTCCTTGGTGCCAACATCCCCATCCCCTCGTAATAAAAATGCAGTTATTTAGTACTCAGAGAAAACTCTCTTCCCAGGGGAGATAAAAGGCCGAAGTTTAGCCAAAGTCGGCTTCCGTGCACATATTATTTCAAATGTATTTGCATTTGCACACCCAGGCAGGACAATGTTCAGGGGCTAAAGGGTTTCTCCGTTACGGAGTGAGCACAGTCCCTCCCGACTCCAGGGACAACATTTAGTCTTTCTGGAAATACCCAGAAGATCATCAGAAACACTTGCTGGGTTCCTGCAGCACCAGTCAAAGTCTAATGCTGATATCCTGATACAATAAAGCGGGAAGCATTGAAATACAAGCCCACAAAGCACAGCTAGTAGGACTGGAGCAGTGTTTTAGGATATCAAAGCTTAAGTTGAATCCCCAGATCTGCTTCTGAATACGACCACCTTCACATTAGCTCTTTGCTAATGCAGCAAGGAAGCCAACATCTCCCCGCTCCCCTTTTCACTGGAGACCAGGTAGCTCAAAATAAAGCTTTTTACATCACCCTCTCTCAAAAGCAGAGCCAGGGAGCATCATATTAGTCTGAGGGACATGTGACAACAACCCACCCCGCCTAATCGAAGGCCAATCCAGCTCTAAAACAATCCCTTTTCCCCTTCTGAAGGCACTCAAGCAGCAGGGATGCAGTCCCTCTGGATCACTCATGCCAATCTTGGCCCCGAGCACTTTAGCCGCTGCCCAGCACAACAGGGCTACGGCAAAAGCTGGGCGTGAAGAGCTCACCACGCGTGGCAGCTCCAGATGGACGCTGGGGAGCAGCGGAACCCAGGCGTGTGTTTCATTCTGCCCCCTCCACCCCACATTGCGGGGCCAGTAGCCAGCGCACGAGGACTTACCTGTTGTTATTCTTCAGCTTAATGTGGTCGCTGGTCTCCAGGATCTGCCCATTCCTCAGCCAAGTGATCTGCGGGGGGGGTTCCCCTTGGGCCACGCACGTGAAGATGGCAGTGGTCCCCACGGGCCTGGAAATGGACTGGGGATGCTGCACAAACTCTGCAGGGGCTGAAAGGAGGAAGGAGAACGAGGGTGAGAAAGGTCATGATGATCTCCCTTTATCTGGTACTAAGAGCAACCTCCTAACTTCAATAAGCCTTGTCTGCCTGGAAACGTGGGATAATTGGCCAACCCACAGGACAGGCAGCAGATAACTGCGGTTTGGATGGTGTGTCTGCAATCAGTGCAATGCTGCAATCTGGTTGCCCATCCAGACAATCATGGCTTCACAGAAGGCACCTGAAGGTCATGGCTTCATAGAAGGCACCTGAAGCCCAGCTCAGTGCTGGATGGAAAGCCCAGGTGAGTCCAGCAGGGCTCAGACAAACAGCATCGAGGTCTAAGCCCCGTCATCTGTCCTCAGTCTCCTGCTGAAAGCAACCACAACGCTGCAAAATAATCCATATCTGACAAGGGTTCTTTAAAAATGCATCCTGCCTGTCTGAGCAGCACCCTGGCTTTGCCCAAAGGGCCCGGGTGGCATTTGCAAGCCACTCATAATGGAAAGAAATGTACAGATGTGCCTCCAGCAATCTGACAGGTTGTTCTTTCCCCGTTAAACAGAGCCGGTGCAAGATTATCCAAGGAGTCACACTCAGCGCCACTCGCTGGACCTTCCCAAGCATGGGGCTGGTGGGCTCTGCCACCAGCAGAAATGCTGAGATGGGAGAAGGGAGCAAACTGAACCAGTAAAACGTGTTGAGGAGTAGTCAGGAGCAGAGCCTTGTGGTTCATGACCAAAAAACCCCATCTCAGGGTTTGCTGCAGCAGCAGGAGGTGATAAAGCTCTTCCCAGTTGCGTGCACGCAAGGGAAGAGCATCGCTCCTGCTGCAGCGAGGCCGAAGAGCAGGGCAAGGTGCACGTGTGTAAGAGCAAAGTCACGCACCTTGTAAGTCCTCCAAGCCGAAAGACACAGAAATTCACTGAAGAGCCCGTTCACCTCGAGGGAGCCCCCTCTTTCATTTTTAATAATCAAAGGGAAGTAGAGCATGGCAGGTCTGACTTATGTTAGCGGTGGGGGGTGTCCGCCGGCAGAGTTTATTGTCAGGCCACTTCTGCCAGCGCTCGGGTCTACTAATGAACCTGATCTCAGCAACCTAATGGACGTGTATTTCTAGAACCTCCTGCTAAACTTCCCCAGGTGCCAATCGATCCCTTGTCCTTTTATTTCTCTCCTCCGTTTTCTCCCCCTCTAGGCTTATAAATTAAAATAAAATTCAGGATGGGTTCAATAAAAGTTGGAAGCATGGATAAGCAGGGGGAAAACCCCCTCATCTTGGCAGTGAATGGTCCCTTTGTGGTGTACAGTGGGGGCATTAGAGACTTGATTTTCGAGACTTCCTTAACCTCCCGCCCCCCGCTTTGTGCTGGCGCGGTTTTGCAGGAGCAATTATTTTGCAAGTGGCTGTTGCACCTCCCCGCTTTCATCTGGCCTCCCGAGCTGCACTCAGACTACTCGCAGGTGCAAACCCACCATGCCAAAGAAAGGCACAACCATCTCCCAGCTCCTCGCCGCAGTTCCGTTAAAGATCCTGCCGCTCAGCTCTTTGCCTCGACCTCCCCCCTGGCCCGGGGCTTCACCGAATCTCAAACTCGGCCGTTTGTTCCAGCAGAAACAAAGTTTAAATATTGGAAAGAAGCATCCGGAGTAACCCTTCTGGAATCGCCGGCTCTCCTTATCCTCCCTTATTAGCCCGTGTCAAGAGGGAGTAATTGGAGCGGTGTCGCGTGTGACTCGGGGGTAACGAAGGTGCAGCTGCGGCCGCTGGCTCGGCGCCAGCGATGCTATTCAGGACCGCGGCCCCTCGGGTTCCCGCTCCCTTCCGCCGTCCCTCCTCTTCGCCATCTCGCTAAACACAAGCGGATCAAAACCCCGGCCCCTGTTTAACTTGCTGAAACTCTCCGGGGAGCGGGCAACCGCTCCTTCGAACAGTTCCCATCTCCGCCATGCCGAGCTGTCCCTGCTCGGTGGCAGCCCTCGCTGTAAGACATCGGATGCTCTTCTGCTGCTCCTGCTCCTCCTGGCTTTCTCCAGGCTTTGCTCTGTCCCATTCAGGTCTCACCCTACTCCTTTCGGGGCAAAGGGAGCAGCAGCGTGGAGCTGTAGCGGCCAAGGGGTCCAGACCACAGAAGAAACCCATGGAGTTAAAAGGCTCCTTGTCCCCATCACCAGCTTCCAACAACATCAGAGAAAGGACCTGGTCCAAGTGCCACTTGGGCCTTAAGATAGGGGCAGACATTGTTGCAAGGAGGTGTTCCTCTGTTACCCCAGACTAGAGTGCAGCCGACCCGGTGTTTGTATCAGCAACCCCAGGCAGAATGCCCTCAGATGGCTGCTGGTGCATCGTCTCCTTTCCCGGACACAAGAACATCTGCTTTTCTCCTTCCAGATCTTCTCCCTGCCCTTTCAAGCGATTCCAACAAGAACCAAGGATTTGCCACCTCTGGGTTAGCAGGAAAGGAGGAGAAGCAAAGCCCTGCCGTCAGCCCAGCCCTCCCCCCTCCTCGTCATTCATAATTAATAGAGCATCTTGGCAGTGCTCATCTCACCCGGCGAGGAGGCACAGCGGCCTGAACACCTCTCCCTCTCCCACACTAAGTGCCAAAAGGCCATCACAGGAGGTGAGAGGAAGCACTTCTCAGCCTTCCATGATGATCTTAAGGAAGACACTAATGAAGATCACTGTCAAGAGCAGAGGATTTAAACCTGGCAAGGAGGAGTGGGCAGGATCCAGCCCTGGCTTGTAGGAAGAAACCAGAGCATTGATTATTCAGGATTTAATGGGAGGGAGGAGATCATGCAGTTTTAATGAATATTTAAAGGCGTGACATTGGTATCAAAAAGCAATAACGCTTCATAGCGCCCCCGGAATCGTTAACGAAGTGTTTCAGTAGCTTGTACTGTGCTCAACAAGCTGTGATAGCACAAAGATGCACCGTCACAGCTGGTTGTAATGGGAGATCTGGATGGGCTCCATCTATTTAGGGACATCTCATCTCAGCAGTGACCAGCCACCAGCCCGTCCCTAAAGATAACAGGGAGCTTCATTGTCCTTTATGTGACTTTGTGACACGGTGCTTAGAATCACAGATTCGTTTTGGTTGGAAAAGACCTTTAAGATCATCAAGTCCAACCATTCCCCCATCCCTGCCAGGGCACCACTGAGCCCTGTCCCTCAGCACCACAGCTCCACGCCTTGGAAACCCCTCCAGGGATCAGGGGGACTCCAGCCCTGCCCTGGGCAGCCTGGGACAGGCCTGGACAACCCTTGCAGGGAAGACATTGTTCCTAATTTCCACCTTAAAAAACTCCCCTGGCACAACCTGAGGCTGTTTACCTTGTCCTTGAGAAGAGACCAACCCTCCCTGGCTCCATCCTCCTGTCAGGGAGTGGTGGAGAGCCAGAAGGTCTCCCCTGAGCCTCCTTTGCTCCAGGTTGAACAAGCCCAGCTCCCTCAGAGGCTCCTCACCACACTCCAGCCCCTTCCCCAGCTCCGTTGCCCTTCTCTGGCCACGCTCCAGCCCCTCAATGTCCTTGGAGTGAGGGGTGCCAAGCAGCTCACTGGGAAGGGCTGTCCTAAGGATCAGGGAGCACTGACAGCAGATGCTCCAGTGCCAGACAAATCCTTGCCCTTTGCACCTCGGTACAAAGCCATCGTTAATTCTCAAGTAGCCAGAGTGGCAGGGTGAGGGAGGGAGGCTGAGGTGAGCAGAAGGAAGAATAACATGAAACCAACAAAGCCTCATAAATTAGGCTACCGAAACCCACTATAAGGGTATATAGGAGAAGACAGGTCAACAGGGAAGTCAGTCAACCACAACATGAGATGACAGGAGATTTAAGACAAAGAACTGCTGCCCACTTGGTTTCTCTCCATTGATCACAGAGGATGTCCAGACACTTACGTGAGTAATTTAAATAGTTAAGTTGTAGAGCTGGTGGGGTTGCTAGGGCCAAAGATGGAACCTGTGACTGTGTCTCATGGGAAACAGGCAGAGAGCACTCAAGAAGGCTGTCATGGAGGCTGCCCATCAGCCATCAGTGGGTATCATGAACTTCTTGTCCCAGCAAGATGCAAGCTGGAGTTCCTCAGCAGCATTCCCACGTCACCTAAGAGCACGCTCCTGGGAGGATGGTCCAGAGGGCTCAGGCACCCCAGCTCACTCCAGCATCCCAGTGGATGAGATCCAAGTGTCCCTGCGTGGTGACTTTACTTGAGAAGGAAAACACGGGCAGGAAGGAGACTGCACTGCTCCGTGGGGCACGCTGACCCACGCAGCACGTACCGAAGCTGGTTTTGCAGCACAAATTCAGGGCTAAACTTGAGGACAAACCAAGTACCCACGAGAGCCGAGCCTAAACCACAGCAACTGCAACACATCCGCTGCCGAACTGAACCCCGCGGCCAAGGCCGGCAGCGCCAGCCAGCAAGAACGACGGAAGGAACATCAGGAAACGCAGCGGTGGCCGGATCTGCTGGACCAAGGAGCGCTGCCCGGTTCCGCCGGCAGAAAGCAAGGCGAACAAGGCAGTCATTGTCAGCGGAGCCTTCCAAACCGCGTCCTTAAGATGGGCACTCATTTATGAGATGGGATCTCATTTT
The DNA here is from genome assembly GCA_013396935.1 of Baryphthengus martii. NCBI lineage: Eukaryota > Metazoa > Chordata > Aves > Coraciiformes > Momotidae > Baryphthengus > Baryphthengus martii. The sequence continues at coordinate 73,224 of VWZK01006102.1, forward strand.
TCTGCAGAGCTTTCAGGAGGAAATGAAGCGTGGAGTGGAGAACACTGGTGACCATCTGGCCATTCACAGCCCATCAGTTTGTTATGACACCAAACACATAATAAAGCACAAAAGATTGCGCAGGAGGTAGAGAGAAAGCGCTTTGATATACTTCTTTTTTTTCCCCCCTCTTTGCCTTGCCACCGAAGCCTGCTCTTCCCTCGCACCACACGCACGCACAGCCTCCGGTTCAGGCGGCGACGCGTTCGGGCCCTTCGACAACTCCCCCCGTGAGACTTTCATTGGCGGCCCGGCACAAAGCGATATTCAAATGGCTGCGCTGGGATCTGAAGGGAAAATGGAAACTTTCTTGTGTGAGAACCTTACAAAAGAGATCAAAGGAACCTAAATGGCCAGGGGAGGGCAGGGAGGGAGGGAAGGAGGGAGGGAGCGGGGGATTGACGCCTTCTCCTCTGGAGGGAGGAGGAATTCCCAGGAAGATAATAAGACGGCGTTAGATGATCTGAAGGAGAGCCTGCAACAGGAAAGGACATTACAGCTGGAGCAAGAGCAGAGCCCTGCGCTGGGACGCCTCTGCCCACCCAGCTGCTGGGATGGGGACGAGGGCCACCGCTGGCAGCAGGAGGGAGGGAGGGTGTGGTCTGGGTCCCAGCCTCCCACTAACTCCTTGCCTTAAACCAGGAACCATCGCCCTTTCTTCTCCAGTTTCCCACCTATAAAACCTGCCTCCTTCAAAAGACGCGGGGCAAGTTAATTTGTGCCTCCAGGCACTTCAAGGGCCCCTGGATAAAGGCAGCAAGTACCTGGCCTGGCGTGCGCTTTGAGGCCGCGGTATTGTCCCAGCCCTGCGCTCACTTCCTCTCCAACCAGGCTTTTGATAGCCCACCCTTGGCTTTTCTTCTCCTTACGGATGTAATTTGCATCGCTGACATCTTGACAAAGATAAAACCCACAGTCTCCCATGTCAGTCATTATCGCTGTTTTCTTCCCAGCCGAACCTGAACAGCAATCATTTGTACCTCTCAGCTGGAAAATTCCGGCAAAATGAGATTCAGAGGAAGGAAAAACTGCTTCCAGAGGGAGGGTGAGCAAACCTGGGATGAGCTCAGCTGCCTGGCCAGGGCCTGATACCGGTTTCCCTGTCCCCACAGAAAACATGAAGTTTTTTATGGGTGGGCAACACAAGTTGGGGTCCTGGTCACCACAGCTCACGTCTGAGGGCTACACCAAGGACGCACTGGCCACGCTTCCCCAAACCACTGCCGACTTCTCTGCTAAGGCCGTAGGAGCATCTCCCTTCCATGGTGAGGCTGGGCTCCAATGGTCCTGGTGATGACCATTTTGGGGACAAATTCTCATCTTGGTTCCTTGGGTGAAAATCCACAGTAATTCTACTCCAGATGAACTCCAGCACTCGACCAGCTGCTCGGGGTGTTCACATCTCCAGAAAGACTGGAAACCGCCGCTCTGTAGCAATGAGAAGCTGCTCTACCTTCCCCCCTCTCATCCAGTTGCTAGCAGGAGCGGTCAACAGTGTTCAGTAGCTGTATTTTTACAACTTCATGGATTTTCCAAGTAATTTCTTCTGGTTCTGCCTGCCTCCTAGACATCAGACTGGCATGTGGGTTTAGCCAATCTCTGCTACGTGCAGTACGTACAGAGCTGTCCTGCAGCAGCTCCAAAGGGTTTGTATCAGTACAGTGAGGCTGCTCTTCATACCTGGGTTGGTTTTTCTCGATAAGAGGACTCATAGTTGTGTCCACCTCCAGCCATCTGGGAGGCCCCCTCGTTGCATTGCTCACCCAGAAATCCAACAGCAGAAGAAACAGCGACTTTTCAGCTCCCATGGCGGGAACAAAGAAAGCCGAGGAAGGACTTTTTACCATGGTGGGACTCGGGAGGCACGAGCAGCCCTGTCTAAGCACCCTTTCTACAACGCTCCTCGCTGCTCCGGAGGCAAAAGGGAAAAGGGATGCCAGGAGCCAGGGACCACGGCGGCTTCGCAAGCGGTGCCGGTTCATTGCCAGCGACTTCCCGGGACCTGTCAGGTGAGCGTCAGGGCTGGAGCAGGGCACTTTCCCCATCACCAGCACGCAAGGTTCAATTAGCTCGCTGCGGCAGGAGGTGTATAATTTTAGATTCAGGATATCATCAGTCAATAGTTAATGAGCGAACTGATGAGAGCGCGAGATGCTTTAAGTGGACGAGCTTGAAGAGGAGGTGAGTGCCTGTAATCAGGGGCAGATTGCTGCCATTCAGAGCACGCTGTCAGCTGGGTTTGCCTTCTGAAATACTTGCCTGGTTCCCCTCACCATGGAGACTGGCCGCACGGAGCACTTGGAAGGGATTTGTTTGGTTTCTCGAGTGCTGATCTCTACTCTGGGCTGAATCGCCCTTTACAAGTGGCATTTCCGGACCGAGGAGCAACCTGCATCTCCTGAGCACGGCCCCCAAGGGATGATTTACTCATGTCGTGGCAAGGAGCTCAGATAAAGTGTCAACTGCTAAAGAAAACAGTCTTCTTGACTTTTTGGACATGGTTTTAGACTTACTGGTGTCATTTCAAGTTGGAGAGCAATACCCTGTGAGTGCTGCCCGCTCCTGGGTATCACTGCAGGAGCAACAGTTGTCATATCCAGTGTGAGCTATTGAATACGATAGAAGGGTATTGGTCCAACAGGAGAACAGGGCCAGTCTTCCCATATTGCTAAGGACCATGCAGACAAATGTAACTGATTCATTCAGCCCAGGCTTTCTGCTGAGATGTACAGGTATGATAACAAGTAACAACCAGCGCCTGATAAGCCAAATAAATGCCTATGATGGGGTGGGAAACCTTTGCAAGCCATGCAGCTGAGGCCTCAGCTGAACGGTTGCCAGTCATCTGCGTGGGACACAGAGACATACATCCCACCTGGAAAACCACGTGCCTAGAAAAAAAAGGCCTCTGTCTGACACCATCAGAGAAGCAAAGCCAGCATCTGTTCAACCCAACCCATCACCAGGTTTGCTCACCTTGTACAACGAGCCTGCCCTGCGCGGTCCTTCGCACCCGAGTGCCGGGTTTGTTTGCGGCGCACACGTAGATGCCGGAATGCTGCACGGTCAGGTCCGAGATCATGAGATTTCCTGTCCCCAGCACCTGGATCCCTTCCACACCAATTGGGCGGCCATCTGAAAGAAAAGGAAAAGGCTAAGAGTCCCATGCTGGACCTCGGAGTGAGGTCGTCCAGGGCACAGGGCTTGGTCAAGGCCAGTCTAAGTACTTATGGAGTGGTGTCATGCTCTGTTACTGGGATTTGCCAAGTAAAGTCAGTGGGGTCACAGCTGATGCTCTTAGCAAAAGTGCCTTCTGGAGAAAACCGGGATCCTCAGGTGTTTGCCCAAAACCACACTTAACTCTGCTTGGGAAACCAAGGTACCACCCTAGGAAACGTGAAAGCTTTCAGACAAGTGTTCAGCTCCAGATGAAGTGCCCAGAATGCTCTGCAACAGAATGGTTCAACCAAGTTAAATCCTATCAGTTTCTTACATTGGATGGACCAGGGCTCCAATCAGCTCAACAGCCTGCTCCAAAGTGAGATGCTCTGGGAAGGAGAAGACCAGCCGACCTACAGCAGTACCTCCCTGATGCACTCTCCCAGCTGTCGGCGATTTATGACTTGGGGATTTCCCGAGCCAGAAGTGAGGTCTTTTTGCCTGCTAACCTTTGATGGATTTTTGTGGCTTTGGAAACTACAGGAACACTGGCTTTTCGATTCTTTAGCTCTTGAACACACAACAGCTCAGGGCCAAGGAGCCAGGCTCTGAGCTGGTGGTTAGATCTGCTCAGATGCTTGAGCTTGGAACAGCAACTGGAAAAGGCTGTGTCCATCCCAAGCGCTCAGTCTGAGGTGGGATGGGAGTAGAGCAGCCATGTTTCCAAAAATCCACACCTGGGCTCCAGTACAAGGAGCACAAGGTTGTAAGAGATCTTTAAGATCATCAACTCCAAGTGTTGCCCCAGCACTGTCAGGGCACCACTAAACCATGGCCCTCAGCACCACATCTCCACAGCTCTGACATCCCTCCAGGGATGAGGACTCCACCCCTGCCCTGGGCAGCCTGGCACAGGCTTGGACAACCCTGCAGGGCAAGAAATTGTTCCTCAGCTCCAACCTAAACCTCCCCTTAGGCTGGTTCCTCTTATCCTGGTGCTTGTTCCCTGGGAGAGGAGACCAACCCGCCCTGTCTCCAATCTCTTATCAGGGAGTTGTGGAGAGCCAGAAGGTCTCCCCTGAGCCTCCTTTTCTCCAGGCTGAACAAGCCCAGCTCCCTCGGCCACTCCTCACCAGACTCCTGCTCCAGACCCTTCCCCAGCTCCGTTGCTCTTCTCTGCCACGCTCCAGCCCCTCCAGGTCCTTCTGGGAGTGAGGGGCTCAAAACTGAACCCAGGATTCAAAGTGTAGCCTTCCCAGTGCCCAGTCCAGGGGGATGATCCCTGCCCTAATCCTGCTGGCCACGCTATTCCATTGATAAGCTCACAAGCCTGGACTAGAGAAGCAAGGAATCCCATTTCAGATAAGCAGCAGCATCCTGCTGGGAAACACCAGCAAAACATGGACCGAAACTACAAAGCACTTCACAAATGTATCTCCTGCCATGCTCTTTATATATTGTTTTTCAGGGAATTTTTAAACTTAAAGGTTTCCTTGCTTCATTAGGCAGGCACTGCCAGACCACATCATTATTTGCATGGCAAAGAAAAACGCTCAGGTCTTTTAGAGAGAGAAAAACAATGTCATTAAATGATTAAACGATCACATCGCTGGCCAAGCCACTGCAGCAGTAAATGGCTCAGTCATAAAAAGGACAGTAAAACATGACCTGTCCCACATTTAATGAGCAGTAAGAAGGAACCATTCCTTTCAAACATCATTTGAGCTGAAGTGCAAAGAGGTCTGAATTAAATTCAAATTGAACTTGATTTCTTCTTTTAAATTAGACCTTTTGGAAGCCCGTATTTACAACGGGCGTAAAATCCAAATCTCTCTCGAAGGAGGAGGGATAGGATCGGCGAAAGATGCAAAGCGGCCATACCTGGATGCTTCAGCACATCATTGCCTTAAGAAATACCACAGAAACATGACTTGAATGTCAGTAGTTTTATTGCATTATTTATAAGGTGCTACATAATTTAAGCACGCAAAGACCCAGCCTGCAGCAGGTACTCCACACAGGCCAAATACCAGCAGCGGTACGTCCTCACTTATCTCTCTAGCTCCAACTATTAATTAGAGGTGTGGCGGTGCGAAGAAACGTCTCCTGTCAGCCAAGCATCTTTCATTTCCCTGAAGAACAAAGCTCTCCAAGTTCAGAAACCTCGGAGGATCTGCCATTCGATTCAGAGAGTGCGGTCACCTCTAACAGCCAGCAAGGATCACCGTCCCAGATCATCCCACACGCCTCTTACTCAACTCCTTCCTTCCAAAGAGTGCTGAAAAGGGCTTCTAGAGAAACATCTCCGCTCCGTCCTTATTCTACCATGTCTCACTCAATCTGAGCCATCCTGTGATCCATTAGAAGGTCTTCCCCTAACATCAAGTCCAACTTATTAACACTGACAACACACATAAATAATACAGAGCGTTTACACAAGAAATTGCTTGCATCCTGAAAGCTCGGCGCTTTGCAGAAGTGCTGTGCAGAGGGACAGACGTTTCACACCTGCTTGGCAAAGGCTGCTGTCTACATCGACCCTGTTTCCCTTACACGGAGACCTAAGGAGTGGTTTGGATTAAGGGATCCAAACCCTGAAAACCCACCTTCCTGGCAATCACCAAGTCACCTCTCCATGGAGGAGATCTGAAAGCCTGCAAACTCTAACGCTGCTGCTCAGTTCCCAAAGCTCTCAGGACCCACGCGGGTTTGAAACTGCTGCTCATTTAACACAACCTTCTGCTTCTTCTTACGAAGTCAAAAGTGGAAAATTTGAGGGCTGAATACAAGCTAGTCTGGGTCCAGTACCTGAAGGGGGCCTACAAGAAAGCCGAGGAAGGACTTTTTACAAGGGTTTGTAGTGATAGGATGAGGGAAAACGGCTTTAAGCTAGAAGAGGGTAAAGTTAGATTAGATATTACACGGAACTTCTTTACAGTGAGGGTGGTGAGACACTGGAACAGGTTGCCCAGAGAAGTTGTGGATGCCCCCTCCCTGGAAGTGTTCAAGGCCAGGCTGGACGAGGCTCTGAGCAACCTGCTCTAGTGGGAGGTGTCCTTGTCCATAGCAGGGGGGTTGGAAGCAGATGATCTTTAAGGTCCCTTCCAACCCAAACCATTCTATGATACACATCTGACAGATTCTGTGTATCGATCCTCAGTCGATGACGGCAGAAGGGGGACGTTCAGTTGGTTGTGAGGAGCAGACGGACAACCGATTAATAAAAGAGATCGTTCCCCAACCGGGAGATGCTCCCAAAAGACGCTCTTGGCTGTGGCCAAGTAGAGGCTTCCAGGTTCCCCAGTGAGGTGAAGTCTGGATGAGAGACGCCGGCGGTTTGGGAGCCGCGTTATTTATTTCTCCAAGGTGTACGCGACGCTTGCTGGAGCCCATTCTCCGCCTGCTGCCCGAGTGATTGGCACACCGGCACCAATTACGGAGACCCGTTCAAACGTGCCAGGCGATATGAATATGCAACGACACGAACGCCTTTCTTTTCTAAGTAGCAAGTAGAAAGAAAGTAACAACTTTCTAATGTTGATCATTTAGGTCTTTTGTGAATTCTTTGTATTGTGCCATAGTAGCCTTCCACTTTTTAGACGCATGGGTCTCCTGCTCCGGCGGACACCGGGCACCGTGGATTAGCATATTTAGAGTACATTGCAACAGTTGACTATTCAGTATGTGAAGTGGTGAAATTTACTCTATTATTTCTAAACACTTACGGGAACGGTGCTCCTGTCAACCAGTCAGCCATCTATGGCAAGCTTCTGTGTCCAATAAGTTACCAATTAATTGGCTCCTACAATTGTTGTATAGTTTACTTCTTGAATGGCTCCCTCTTTAGTAATTTCCTTCCCATTGTGCGGCCCTTTCTGACAACTTCTGTATAACGCTATCAGATAATCACTGTCTTTTCTTTCTCGCCTCACTTTTCTGTATCTCTCTAAATAGTTTATTATTCTGCCTTGGTACCTTTTATGGAGGCCAGCTCAGTGGCCTGTCAGTTAAAGGGTAAGGATACATTAAAATCGTCATTCATTCAAAAGGCTTTGCAGTAAGTGCCCAGGATATTCATTTGTGCACACATACAGGTCCAAGCCTGAAGTGCGTAGCTCTGAAAGGAAAAGCCCTATCTTCCCCGAACAAACCCTTAATGATTTTACATTTCTCTCAGAGCCCGCTCTCTAATGAATGTTGACATTTCATGCACGGCGAGACACAGGAATTCTGTTTGTGGTCAGGGGCTACAACATATTCCCAAGGAAATTAAATTCAAAATTGATTCCGTGACACTCAAAAACTGGCCCAGAATTCGAATGATTTCCTTCAAGCAAAACATAGCTGCTTCCCCACTGAAAACCCGCCAGGTTTTCGCGAAGCCAAAGCAAAAAGTGCAACCGTTGTTTACGGCTTGCCTGTCAAAGCCCTGCACCAGAAAGCTGCGAAAGCAAAATTGTTCTTTCGCTCCTTTCCAATCGAAGAAATGCCACAACATCAAACCTGTGAGCACAGGCGTTCGGAGAGACGCTCTGCAACGGCAGCACTCCCTGCACAAGGACCCGGCCCAGTGGCGATGCCACCACGACTCTGTTTCGACCAGAGAGAAAGAAGTTTGCTTATAAATGACTTTTTTTTTTTTTTTTTTGTCTGAATTATGTCAGGCTTATTGCTAAATCAGCTATGTCTCTCTAAGACTTTGTGGTCATGGATTTTTTATTTCTCGTAGTGGATTAAAAGTGGGGTTTTTTTCTCACTAAATTAATCGGTTATTTAAGCGAAACCAGCTCTGAAGGAGGAACTTCGGGAAGAACTTCAGGAAGAAGACCTTCACACAGGAGGAAGCCACATGTACAGACGACAGATGCTCGGAGGACCTCCCTGCCCAGCGTAAACTTCCCTGCCTCCTCCTGATCACACAGACACGGAGACATGAAAGCCCTTCCGAAACGGCTACAAAGAGATGACAAACCCACCAACTCATCTGAGAGCCTGTACACCACGTCGCTGTCGAGATCCGTGTCACACCAAACAAGATCTTGTGATGCTTTGGACAGGAAACATTCCTGCTGAAGGGGAGGGAATTTCCTATTCAATATCTCTAAATTCTGCCGCTGTGCTGCAAAGCAGCGTGGAGAAGGTATTTATTTTTGGTGGAAGGCAATGCTGAGCTCAGACCAGCCAGCCAAACAAGGCACGAAGCTATTACATCTTCATTATTGCACTGCTCTGTAGAGACAAGTGTTTTGAAGAAGGTAATAAGCACTTATAATTAAGGCAATTACAAAGTAGTTTATTATAGTTGAGCGCTAACGTAGAGCCGCCTTGTGTCCAAGAGAACCAAAACAGTGATACAGCCTAGCTGGGGAATTTTTAAAATAGCATCAATCTGATGGTTACGGCTCCAGAGGAAAAAAAAAAAACCAAAACCAAACACAAGGTGATTTTACAAGCCACCAGAGGCTGTGAGCAGAAGGGCAAACACAGAGACATTTTGCCATTGATGCTGGGTACCTGTCCTCATCCCCTGGCAGAAAGCTCTGGAGTGGGAAGTTGCTCTTCCCATGAGCTGGACCCTGACCCATGGAGAGCCACAGGGGTGAAGTCCCACAGCTGGAGAAGACAAGACTCAGAAGTCTCAGGGCTTATCAATAACTAAAGGGCAGAGGGCAAGAGGATGGAGCCAGACTCTTGTCATTGGTGCCCAGTGACAGGACAAGGGGCACCGCGTACCAGCTGGAACCCAGGAGGTTCCCTGGGAGCAGGGGGAGAAGCTTTTTTGCTGTGAGGGGGTTGGAGCCTGGCCCAGGCTGCCCAGAGAGCTTGGGGAGTCTCCTTCTCTGGAGAGATTCCAAAGGTGCCTGGACCCTGTGCTGCTGGGCCCCCTGCTCTGGGTGACCCTGCTGGAGCAGGGGGGTGGCACCAGATGAGTTCCAGAGGTCCCTTCCAACCCCCACCATGCTGGGATTCTGTGAAGTGTGATTCTGAACAGAATAGTTCCTGAGCTGCCATCAGAAAGCTAGAACCTAAACCAACCCTTGCTTTTCATGGAGAGAAACATGGGAGAAACATGGCACTTGTACGATGATGCACTGCTCCTCACTTGTACGATGCCATCAGACACTACCTCTGGTTCCCATGCTGATTAAAAAAAGGTATCACAGACCCCAGCAGCAAGCATTTGTTTTTTCAGAACTTCAGACACGCTACTTTAAACACTCTTTTCTGCTCAATTTTTTTTTTTTTTTTTAAACTCCCTGAACAGGCAGCACGTTTCTTTCAAGTCTGTTTTACGTGAAAGACGTGTTTGCGTATGAATTTGCTTCTCTGGGCCAACACTGGTGATGTTTTTGATGCAGCTGAAGAAGACGCTGTCACTCAGGGAAAGATAAAATTATCACCTTTCATGAAACGTCTACAGGTTTAACCAACCCACTTCTCTAACAGGTAAAAACAGGATCTTGGCAGAGAGAAAAAAACAAAGCGTAGAAATGAGGATAAAAAGCACTTCAAGCCTACAATTAACTTCAGCGGGAAGGGAAAGGGTGAATCACTTGTTGCAGAAAATAGTTGCTGGCACCTACCTATTTCCCACATGACAGCAATGGATAGGAGGAGGAGGAGGAGGAGGAGGAGGAGAAGGAGGAAATCCCAGTCACCTCTGGGGCTCACCTAAGCGGCTCCAGGAGACGATGGGCCGGGGATTGCCGGTTGCGATGCACTCCAGCACAGCGGTCTGGTGCACCGTCAGCGTGAGGTTCTCCGGACCGACGAGAATCATGGGGTCCTTGTAAACGGTGGAGTGGGAGCCTGGAAGGACAGCATCATGGTTAAAATGCAGCTGAGTCTCTCTTGTTTAATGGAAACACTGGGGGCTTCATACATCCTCTAAGTACAAATGACGTGGCTGGTGTCACCCCTCATAAATCTGAGAGGTACGTCAAACAAAAGAAGCACCACGTGTGGCGTTAAGGGCAGGGCAGCTCGTGCAGACAGGAATGCAAACAAATGAAGGAGTTGCTTTATCTTTCAGCATCTCAAGCCAAAAAATAACCCATGCAGTCCACAATCCCTAAATCTGCCTCGCTGTGAGCATCCTCTCCGGCTGCTGGTGTAATTTTCTCCAAAAGCTCTGTCCTGGGACACAGAGAGCGATGGAGGTGCCTGTCCTTGACTCGATCTTTTTAAGAAGAAGCTGAAGGAAACTCCTCTGATGACTGCAACCCGCAGGATGGTCACTTCCCTGCCTTTTACAGCACCCCTGGTCCAGCCCACTCTGGTGTATCTGTGCAAGGAGAGGCTGCATCCCTTCACTGTGATAGAATCACTGCCCACGATGCAATCATTAATTGTTTATTTGCACTACAATGGAGCGACCAGGAATGAAACTCATCTACAAGACGATGCACAGACTCATAATAAAATAAAGCTCTGGCACAAGGGCTCTGGAAACCAGACAGGGACAGGGCAAGCAAAAGAAACCACAGAGACCACGGAACAATAACCACCATCCTGCGTCAGACACACCATAGCTGACCCATGTCTCCTGAGTCACCAAAAAGTGCCTTAGCCCTTCAGCCTTCACTCCCAGTTCTCGGGAACAGGAGAGAAGGAAAAAAAAAAAAAAAAAAGGAGATACTCTCAGTTCTCCATCAGTAAACAGGAACACTGATAATCTCAGCATTAGCCTTCCCTCCATTTCTGACGAGGGTTGGGTTATACTCCAGAAATGCTGAGGTCAAGCCGTGTTTTCAGGAATTTCAACCATCTGACAGCTGCTGCTGGCAAAACTGCTCTGTACACCTGCGGAGAGAAATATTTGGGCTGGTCGTCTGCCCCCGAGCAGGAGAGGGGCACAGGGAGGGCTGGGGAGCTCAGCTCTGCCACGGGCCGGGCTCTGCTGTAGGGACCACCCTACGATGGCACCTGGATGGGGACTTTCCAATGTCCAAAAGTTTGTTAGAGAGAAACGACCCACTAAAAATTATCCACCGAGGCTTTTCTCCAAGAAAACATTATTTTTTTTCTTCCTGCATTTCTTAGTGTTGCCCTTTCACGGGGGCTCAGGGGCGGAAGGCCGGGCACTAGCAAGGGGATTTCGCGGGGCTCCAGGGGCGAGCACAGATCAGAGCGGCTCGTTTGTTCATCGTTCCTACAGGGGCTAAACAGGGAGCAATAAAGAGACTCCGAGGTTGTGTCTAAATGGGCAAAATCCAAGAAAAATCACCGTGTCAGTGTGACTTAAGAGCTGCCTTTCTCACTAAACGCATTTCACTGCAAGCCATAAAATGCAGATTTTATTTTTTGATGGGAACCAGAATGCACAATAAATTCATATGACCGGCTGGTTAACCCCAAGAGATCTGAAAAACAATACCTTCCACCCTCAGAACCTCGGAGTGCCTTTTAAACCCGTGTAGATTTATTGTTCTAAATCACAATACTAAACGTTCACACTTAGAATAATACGATATTATCACCGCATTATAGAGTGATTGCAATATTTCAAAACACAGAAACGAAAGGAATTGTCCAAGGTCACCCAAGAATATCAGTAAATGGGAGCTGAGATCAAAGTAGAATTTATAAAACACTCTGTTTTGACAATAAAGTAGAGGGAAAAAAAAAATAAAAATCAGGCTCTTTGATTTGTACTCTGAGTCCTAAACAGGTGTTCAGGTTTTTGGGCGTGGGCTCAGCTCCCTGCGTTTGGCCAAACCCTGCCCAGCTCTGGAAGTGGCATTTCCACCACCACGCACCTTCTCCTGGGAAAGGCCACAAACCGGTCCTGTAGCTTTGCTGCCGAGCCCAACACCCAGAGCAGTGCCAGCTCCAGGGCCAGAAGGGACAGTGACCCAGCAAGGACACTTCAATCGGACACTGACACCACACAAAGGGGCTGACCGGGCCCGACCATGGAGGAGGAGGTTTCTTTCTCCAACCAAAAAAGCTCTTTGATGCAAGGTCAGGAAGGAAGGAGCGATGAAACGAGGGACTCGAATGTTGCTGGAGCACAACAGGGTTCAGGGCAACGCGGGAGGGGGGATGTTTTGAAAGGGAAAAAGGCTCTAATGATGCACGTGGTCCCCAGGGACTGTGCCAGCAGCAATCGCTGGAGGACGGGGAGGTCCCCAGTACTGTCAGGAGTGACAGGCACTCTGAGCAGGGACGAGAGCGTCACCAGCCCAGGCTGTTAGATCTTGATCAAAAGGAGAGCGGCAGAGAGAGCCGCAGCTCACGCTGAAAAGGTGTCAGTGCAGAGAGGCAGGCAGCCCCTCGGGAGCATCTCCGCTAAGCAGGCACTTGAAAATAATCAATCAGGAGGGCTGGAAGAGGCAGCCGTGCCGCTCGCTGCCAGCAGCCCCACCACCGCTGCTGGGGAGCAGGAGGACAGTGCTGTGAGCAGGCTCCCTCATGCTCTGCTGGCAGCCACCCTCCTCCTCCTCTCCAGTCGGACTGTCTCAGAGCCCATCTCCATCCTTTCCCTCCCCAGTCAGGGCTCAGTTTGGAAAGCCCGGTGAGGTCTTCCCAACAGTTCTCACTTCAGTTCAGTATTTACTGACACAACACCCCCACCAACGAAGAAACATTGCTGTGCTACCTCTGCAGCCTCTTGCTGGTGCGCCACAGCCTGGGTGAACATGCTGCTGCCTACCTGCTGTCCTAGTCTAACAGATAGTTGTGTGCTTTTAGCAAACACCACAGGGCATAAATTTTTTCCACCAAGGTTCAACCCGGTGCAATGAGTTTTCCACAGGCAAACAGTCCGTTCCGGCAGCTCTGCTGACACGCGGTCACCAAAGCACGATCCAAACTCCGACACACGGTGCCCCTATTAATGATTCGAATGCTTTAAGGAAGAGAAAAACCACAAACATTTCACAGACAGGAAACCTGGAAAATATCCACGTGAAATGAGGGATGGTCAGATGAGAACAACGAGCACTTTCTGCCTCGCAAGAAATAAGAACTCAGACCGATAAATTGACACAAAGAACCTCACCGCATTGATAATTTACTGTTCTTTTTTTCCCCTCCACGCAGCTACTGCTCACAGAGACTGAGAAAACAGATAAGTGACAGGCATCAAAAACTCCCAGGTCTTTTCAGAACCAGTTAACCTGCTTTCTTTCCCCATCAGAGCTGATACAGCATCGTTCTTTCCTCAGCTTCACTTCGTTTTTTACAGCCCAACCAGTCCTGTACTGACTTCCTTTGCCTCTTATCTCCAAAGCCGACATTTCCAGTTCCACAAGGAATCTGGGATGGTTCCCCAGATCCGTGGAGAGCCACAGATGCATCACCACTGTTGTCACAGAGGACCATAGTGGGTACCCAGCATCTCAGGAGGGTTCTCACCTGCACAGTCTTGTATCTCAGAGGCCATTCTGCCAGCAGGGCACAGCCAAGGGACTACTTCTCTGGTACTCTGATCTTCTCCAGAGACAACTCACAAATGCTCTGAAGTCCAGGAGAAGCAGCAAGCTGCCTTGTTTTCATAGAAGGAGGTTGAGTCTATCAAAGCCATTTCTAAGAGGGCATAAAGATGTTGTTCCCTCCTGGCTGCTTGACCAGGCTGAGTTGTATGATTTAACTTAATACTTCCCACTTCCTTCATAGAATCATAGAATGGTAAAGGTTGGAAGGGACCTCTGGAGATCACCGAGTCCAACCCCCCTGCCAGAGCATTCCGGCAGCAGCTAGTGAAACATCCAGGGAGACTTCTGAACCTAAAAGGGTTTTAAACTGAAAAGACCAATAAAAGAAGAAAGCCTCCTGAGAAGGTGACGACCTAACATCAGGTTTAGAAACCAGCTGATGAGTGATTGCTTGAAGGGGCTCCAAGAGATCTGTTGGGGTTCCACACAGACAGCTAAGAGAGGATGGGCACTGGGCAGGTGAGTGGAGGGCAGCACAGCTATGGAAAGACGGCAGGGTATTTACACCCTAATCCTGCCTTCACGGCGCCCGAGGTCATCACTTCCACGTGCCACGCCGGGTGCTTTCGCACACAGGCCAAGCCTGTGCACGTGCAAAGCGTGGAGATGGGTTGCTTTGGTTTGCTTTATAGTTTCATCACATCCTACCTTCGTCTGCCTGAAACCAACCAGCAAGTAAGTGATTTTGTCCCGTTTTATTGGGAAAGAGGAGACCACAAGGCACCGTCATTTCTTCAGCTGGAGTTTTCAGAGGTGAAAACCTGTTTCAGCCACTGACTTCAAGCGTGGATGGAGAACCAAGTCAAAATTCAGCCTGGGATGCTCAGGGCTTCTCCTTCTTGTCTTCCAAAGAAAGGTTAGCCCTCTGCGGTCGCAACGCAATGCTAACAGCCTACAGAACATAATTCCCCCATTAGATAAATAATTGATCACTTTGTGAGCTGCAATTATTTCCAGAGTGGGCAGGTCTCATAAGGAAATGATGAATCTTCTACATTTCCAAAAGAATTTATTTAATATAAAGCTGCTGTAACTCATTTTCTCACCGTCCTCCCTCTACCCAGAAACTGGTGCTTAATTTACAGACAAAGAGACGGATTTATCTGCTATCCAATGGACTCATCTGTCAGGAATTAATAACAATCCAGAACAAGGAAGGTGTTAAGGTTGGACAGAGGAATGGTTCTCAGTGCTGTTAGCATGAAGCTCTCTTAAACTATCCCGGTCCAGAACGGCAGCAGGAAGAAGAGGACAGAAGGACAGTCAGGACGGCGTTTACTGGTACTGACCTGACACGGTGAGCCTGGCCTCCCGGCTGAACTTCACATTGGCAATGTTGGTAGCAACGCAGTGAAAAATCCCACTGTCTTCTGCCCTCAGTCCCGTAATCTGGAGGACCCCCTTGGGAAGCAATGTGTACCTGCAGGGAGAGAAAAGCGGAAAGAGAAACTTGTAAAACAGAATCACTGAATCCCAGCACGGTGAGAGTTGGAAGGGTCCTCTGGAGACCATCTGGTGCCACCTCCCTGCTCCAGCAGGGTCACCCAGAGCAGGGGGCCCAGCAGCGCAGGGTCCAGGCGCCTTTGGAATCTCTCCGGAGACGGAGACTCCCCAAGCTCTCTGGGCAGCCTGGGCCAGGCTCCAACACCCTCACAGCAAAAAAGCTTCTCCCCCTGCTCCCAGGGAACCTCCTGGGTTGCAGTTGGTGCCCACTCCCCCTTGTCCTGGTGCTGGTCACCCCTGAGCAGAGTCTGGCCCCAGCCTCTCACCCCCCGGGGGCCCTTGAGCTCTTGCTCAGCCTTGCTCAGCTCCCCTCTGGGGCTGCTCTTCTCCAGCTGAACAGCCCCAGGGCTCTCAGCCTTTCCTGGCCACACAGATGCTCCAGGCCCCTCAGCAGCCTCCCAGCCTCCCCTGGACTCTCTCCAGTAGTCTCTGTTGAACTGCAGAGCCCAGAACTGGACACGGTACTTCAGATGTGATGTGGAAGGAGGCTGCACACCCAGGCCAGCGGGACAGGCTGGCAACCCCCATGCAGATGCAGAGGCGCCAATGCCACCCGAGTGACACTGAGCCCACCATCACATCAGTTCATTCGCTTGAATACTCAAGCTTCTGGTCTTCACAGAATCACAAAATACTAAGGGCTGGAAAGGACCTCGGAAGATCGAGTCCAACCCTCCTGCCAGAGCAGGAACCTAGAGTAGATCATGCAGGATTGTTTTACAGGTGGGACACACTCAAGACTGTTTTACAATCTTGTTTTACAGGGGCGACATATTCCCTTTCTTTATCTTCTGGTACACCCCTGAGAAAGGCTGACTTTTGCTGGAAGGCTACAAAGTAGATTCTTCCTATCCAACCTGTGGAGAAGCTTTGGCAGCAGCCGTGGGAGTTATCGCTCATCAGCTGAAGCTCGGTGACCAGGACCAAGCATCAGGGCAAGCGCGTGCTCCGTGCTGCCAGCTCCAGGACTTAAAACCTCACATGGGTGGCAAGGCACATTTCAAATGTGTGTTGAGCGGGTGTATGTAAATCCCAATAAAGACTTCATCTCTTTAAAAGATAGGTGCATTTAAATCACGCAGGCACGCGCCCGTATTTGTATACATACATTACAGGTTGCTTGGCAACCGCGTGTTTCAATTGGCTGGTAGTGAGTCGTTACACCGTGATGAGTTAATAATCCATTTCCGTCTGGAAGATGAAGAATATCTTTTCCCCTATCAGCACATGGTTAAGTGCCTCTAACCCGCTCCCTACTCCGGGTTCCGAGCGCGCGGCTCGGTGTCGGTGGCAGCGCGACAGCAATCAGTTTTCCACCTCCCGAAGTTGATTGCAATCTCTCCGGGACTTTAAAATGCCCATTGTTTTTGGATGGATTATACCACAAGAAGCCTTCGGTTTTGTTAACAATCTGCCCACAGCATTAGAAGATTCAATTCCAAAGCTATTTATTCTGCCTTCAAAGCCTCCAAGCGCAAGGCTCGGCATACAAATTTATATACGCTTGATACGCAGAAACGCGCCAAGCGTGATTAATGCAGAAAAACCAATTCAGTTAGAGAAGGAACCCTCATCACGCAGGCCCGTTGGTGGCAGAGATTAATCTACTGAGCTGACGATAAAAACCTTCCCCAGGAACTTTATTCCTACAAAAAGCCAAACCTGTTCAAAATCAGGACACTGAACGTGGGGAAACTTGCCTAGCTCATGTTCTCCAGGCCTTGGGGAAGCTCCCTGTGCCCCGGTGGAGAAGCATTAGGGATGAATGCAGCTCGGGGCGCTCTGGATTGGAGAAAAGTCTTGGCTCCTCAGCCTTGGAGCTCCTCAGCATTGGGGCTCCTCAGCATTGGAGAAAAGCAGCCCTGGTCACACTCAAATCCCTGCCACGTCTCTGACCGTCTCCACACCAGCGACCCTTGGCTCAACTGGAAAGGGGCAATAATGCAAGAGGGACTCTAAGGGAACTTCACCTGTCCTGCAGCATCTCATTGGGTGCATGCAAGGTGACAGGCCCAGTTCTACTCCTGCTGACACCATCTTGGACGAGTTGCCTTGCTCTACCACGTTCCCATTTTAACACTTGTGTGAAGAAGGAGCCTTCAGAGGAGATCAAGTTTAACAATTCAAACCTGTGCTGGGCTAAAAAAAAGCTCAGATGAAAAATGCAAGGAAAAACAAAATCTGACAGTTGCAGTTTTCCACAGCAGGTTGGGCCTCTTGGGTCCTTCTACTGTAAGTTCACCGTAACGCTAGAAAGGTCAAGTATTGTTCCAGCCCTTGTGTTTTCTCCTGCCTCCGAAGAACCCAACCGCCTTCTGCTGCAGGCCTGATATTTTGAAGAATAGGAGCTTTCAGGAAAATATTTACAGCTTCCTGGTTTTGCCCGTTGCCAACGCAAGGACGTCAACTTGCAATCGAGGTGTGCTGCGACCGATTGTCTCCTGCCATCGGTTGTGCGGCTCCCGAGCCGCAGCTGGGACCGCTGGAGGCTGTCGGCACGGAGCATGCGTTTCCTGCCACCTGTCTTCTGCCAGGTCGGGCCCCACCACCGCTTGGAGGATCAAACTGTGATGAGGGACGTTTCCGACGCGAAGGGAGCAGCCTGTCAAAGACAGGAAGCGAGGACGTGCCGTCCCAGGGCTGGGCTGGGGAAGGGGGGCAGCTGGGGTTTCTCTTTAGAAGGATTGTATGGGAAACAGCGGCCCAGGGCATTCTGGGATGCTCTCTGTAGAGCTTCCCTGCCACCCACACACAGGGAAGTCCACCTAGGAAGGAAAGTTTAGTGACCACGGTGTAATTCAGCACTTGCAAGAGTTTAGGACCCACATGGAAGACCCTAAATTACGGATTTGGCTCAGAAAGAGTGGCATAAACTGAAGTCATGGAGGGATGATGGATGCCAAAGCGACCCTGGCTCTACTAGGATTGCTGGGTGGGCTCCTCACGCTGGAAAGTCAAGCTGGAAGAGGGCTGATCCTCTCAGGGAAGATTATCGTAAGCCCATGCTCCCTTCAGAATCAGCTAGCAGGGATTATCTAGCTCACTTGGGAGAGGCAGCACTTCTGCACAGCGTTTGGACAAAAGGAGCCCAGATAAGACTGAAAGAGTCTTCCATGGCAGAACCACTGGCCAAGACCCTCAGCCCAGCTTAGTTGTGTCCTAGCACAACTGTGAGAGCAGTAGCCAGCCTGGCCACCTTCTTCCACTTGGAGACAGGACAGCAACGCATGGTTTGGACATGTCCTACCTTTCATTGTCCGTGTTGACCGGCATGCGGTTCTTTTGCCAGAGGATGACAGGCTCAGGCAAGCCGTGGATCTGGCACTGGAATCTCGCTACACCACCCTCCTCCACCACTGCATTCTGAGGGTGGATGTGGAAGTCGGACATCGCTGGAAGACAAAAAAAAAAAAAAAAGAGAGAAAATATTCACGTGTGAAGAAAGATCCACTGTCAGCAGCTTCACATGACCTAGAAACACTCCCATTTCCCAGAGACCACAGATGGGACTGTAATGCAAGAGCTGGTTTGCAGCCCAACCTCCTTCATGGAGAAACAAGGATGGTGGCAAGTTTTTGCTATAGACCGTAGATGTGGTGCTGAGGGACATGGCTTAGTGGTGCCCTGGCAGTCCTGGCTTAACAGTTGGACTCCATCATCTTAAAGGTCTCTTCCAACTAAAACAATTCTATTTGTTTAACAACTTGACCAGAAGAGCTCCCTGATACCCTCGCAAAATCTAAGGCCCTTGATTCCCATCTCTGCTTGGCAGGTGCTCCAGCTCACCGCACACTCTGCCTTCCAGCAGGAACAGCCGCATCTCCGCGCTGTGGAGCAACAGGCTTCAGTCGACAGAAAGAGCAGCTGCCAAGCGCTCAGTAGCTCAGCAAAGTGAAGCTTTTGGGGTTGGGACCACCCGACAGCAAACCCCAGCGCGCCCCCGCTGGATGAATCCGGCCCGGCCCGTTTCAGCACAGCCCCAGCTGTACCCATTGTGCGGAAAGGCTCCGGCATGCCGTTCGAGCTACGTAAATAATACAGTAATTATTACTATTAATTAATTGCAAGGTGCTGCCTGTTGACTCTGCAATAAACATATTGGAAGGTAATAAACATCCCGGCGGCTATTTAGCTCGTGATTCATTTACAGCGCCGCACCCACGGGAAGATCGCTCACGTTATCCTACCAAATAAACGCCGGGAGAGCCCTCAGCCCCATCCCACCCCTCTCCCCAACGAGAAAAGCCTCATCCCTTTTTGCAGGCATCAGGAGTAACAACTGTACCTCTGCTACAGAACAAGCTGCCTATGTGTCAGGGCAGCTTAATCATTCATCTGCAAACTCCAGTTGGGCTGGGGCAGATGGGAGATGGCCATTAGCAATCATACATTAAAGATGTGTTGCATTAACCCGCCACCGCCGCCCTCGACCCGTCGCCTGCAGATTTGTTAAGCATATGGAGTAATGCGGAGCAAAGCCCCGGCACCACTGGTTGGGAAGGTTTTGGAGCTGTGAAGGTGGGATGGGGTGGCCTACACTGATAGGAGCAAGGCTGGGAGGTGGCTGTGAAATGCTCCAGCCAGATGGGAACGCAGCAGCGCAAGGTGAAATCACGCGAAATTCGATTTCCTTTTCCCGAGGTGAAAGCCAATGCAAAAATCCTCTCTGGTAAAGGATGGAGCCCAGTGGTGGAATGGCAATTTACTCAATTCACACAGATTTAGCCTTGAAATGGAACTGTTTGTGGCCCAGAGCACTCACACGTGTGGGAAGGAGCCCAAAGGCTGCCGGGGGGTCTCCCACACCAAGTGATTCCCCTTCCAAGGTGGCAAAGGATGCTTCAGAAAAGCCGGGGCAGGAGAGCTCGAGGGAGCCTGCAGAATATTTTGAGGCTGCCCTTTGGAGACCAAGATCAGGGTGAGTATCTTGCAACCAAAGCTGATGACCTCTTCCCAAGAAATGAATTTGAGAATTAATGAGAATGACACAAAGCATGTTAATAAAGAGGAGAGGAAAAAAAGAAAGAAAAGAAAAAATAAAGGCAGATTCAGATGCCTGCAGGAAAATTCCTTTCAAATGTACAGATGCTCAGCGCTGAGGTTTTTCGGTGGCTGACAGGGTTGATAAGAAGAGGGAGGTGTGAATGAGAACAGCCCCGGCACAGACTCCGCTCTGCTGGCTCCAGAATTCATCGCCGTCCCTTTATTTCAATAATATCACCTCTTATAGGTAAAACTGCAGCAATAACCTCTACTCTTAAAGACACTAGTATTAATATTTATCATGAATAAAACATGGGAAGTTATAAATAATTCAGTTATGAGGATGTTAAGTAAAACATTACTCTTCAACGGCCCTATAATGTGGCTTTGAAGCACGGTTTTATGTTAAACGCCGAGGAAACACTGTGACCCTTGCCAAGACCAGCTGGTTTGCAGAAGATGCATTAAAAATTCATGCGCCGAGCTCCAAAATGCTATTTTTAAAAACGGGTTTACGAGTTTGTTTACAGATGCAGGGGTAAAAAGCTTTCGTAGCATCTCCTGTAAAACGGCAACGGAACTTGTAACGCGAAGCGATCACCTGGGATGCTGTTTTCAGCCTGGAAATCAATCACCGGGTGTAAAGAGAGGGATCTGAGCTTCACGGGCATCGCTCAGAGGGGCTACATCTCTGCTGACCCACCTGAGATTTTTCTATATGTCCCAATCACCTGCAACAGCCTCACGCAGCGGAGCGTTTGCTCCTGTTTGTCACTCTCCCACCGCTAGCAAAAGGCAGGACCCCCCGTCCTCAGCCGGGAGCTATTGTTTCGGCCGCCAGCGAGACGAGCCGCGCGCCAGCCCGGGCGGGGTTGGCCAGCAGCCAGGGAGCTGCATCTCATTTCTATGCTAATGGCCATAATAATTTTAAAAATAAATAGATGCAATCACAACATTCACCCGCGAGCTCCTAAGAGGGGAGGCACTCTCTAATCCACCCGCCCGCGGTCTCCGTCATCCACCAACGCAGCATCCAGTTGCCAGTGGAGGGACTGGTGCTGCCCCAGGCCCATTTTACTGTCATCAGACAGGCTAAGTGGCACCCTGTTCCCATTAAACGTCCCCCTGCCATCTCCATGTGTGGCACGGTACCGTCCGTATACACAATGAGCATAAGGTTGTCATCAAGCCGTAAACCAGACCCAAATCACGCACGCGCTCGTTGCTCCATATTGATGCGCCAAGGCACGGGGGCTCAGAGCTCCTGCTATCATCACACCTGGATTTTGGTCATAGCACATCCAGAAAGACAGAAGAAAATAGGCTCAGAGCAGATGGGGAATGGTCCTAGCAGCCCTCCCACGCTGGGGCATGGGGGAACCTTCTCCCAAAGACGTTCGCCAAGGCTAGATTCATGCTGAGTTGTCCACAGCCACGCTAATGCGTGAGGGAGAGGAGTTACTCTTCATCTCTTCTTCCTCCACTTTGTATCATGGAGAACCTCAAGCAGGATGAGTTTAGAGGACCTCAACTCGGATGAGGTCGCATCACAGGTGAGACTCTTCCCTGAAGAGAAACTCGAGATCTCCCACCACGTGAACCTCACCAGGATGCAGCCCTCCAAGGCATGTTCCTATGGACAGAGGGCAGGTGAGCAGCGACTCTTATCCTCATCCATATTCACAGAGGATTTGTTCTGGTAAACGAATTTACTGGGTCTCCTCTAATCGAAGCGCAAACACTGTCTCCATCCTAACAGGCCCCGTGGAAAGGCCGACGGAATAAAAATGAAAATAGGTATCGAGTGAAATTTTCTTCACTCCATGAAAAACTAAATTGAAACCATTAGTGGCCAATCCTTTTGTGCTCAGCACAGCATTAGTGCTAAGCCGGAGATTGACCCAGATTTGATATCGAAAACGAAAACATTAACTTGGGATGTCAAAGCAAATCCCAGGTCTGTTGGAATCATTAAAACGCAAACATTATTATCAACTGCAGGCACAAGGGGAGGACAAAGATTTGAAAGGTTTAGTGCCAAGCGCGGTGTTAAGAGAGTATTTGGGAAGCCCAGTTAGTTCTGCGCTCACGGTGCTTCTTGCTTTTAAATTAGCAATGAGGAAATTGATAGCCAGGTTGGCTCTGAGACAAGGGGACGCTGGGAGGAGCTCACCAACCTCACCACCAGGCAGTCCACAAGTGATAGTCCACAACTGAAGACCTTTTCTCCACGTTTCTGGCACCAAGCTGTTAAACTCAGACCTCTTCCAATGCAGGGACGTGGTTAAAATGCCTCCAAGTTGATACAGTACAAGGAACGGGAGTTTAGCGGGGATGTACCTCCAGCACCTGGGCTCCCAGACGCCTCTTGCCAAGGAGGGCAAGATCCATTAGCTCCATTAGAGCTGATGACCTAGAGCTGATGACGGCGAACGGTTTTCCCAGTGTGAGAGAACAAGCCATGAGCGGAGCTGACACCATCCAAGAGAGGCTCCATCCTGACGCTGGCGATAGCTGCCAATTTTCACATTGAATTTTCCAACTTACTAATAAAATCGGATTTCCCCTTGGGTCAGCAGAAGTCAGGGTCGTTTTTAAAACATAATGACCATCACGTCAATTAAACTCAGACTTAAACCATTTTCAAATCAGGCTGACAGCTCCAGCAGAACCAACCCTCAGTATCTGTGAGATTTACTGAGCACCCGCCCTCCCTGGCACCGCAACTCCTTCCCAAACACTCTCCCTGCCCTAAAGCAAGCAGAGGGATTACACCCTCTTCCATTCCCTCCTGGCTTAGGAGACCTTCACCATTAAGTTCGCAATCTGCAGAGAAATATTTTCAAGGAGGGCATCGGGTGAAGGCTTTGCAGACACAGGTCTCATATTTGCTCCCCTTCATACTCTGGAAATGAAGGACTTCCCTGCAGGAAAGAGCCAGCATAAAAGACGGGGGCAGACGGACACTACAAATCCCATCCTCTCCTCTCTTCCCCTTCCTTTCAAACAGGGACGCTCTCCCAAATCTTTAAGAGAAAGACACCGCGTCTTCTTTCCCTCCAGTTTTTAATTTTATTTTTTTTTTCCTTTTTAAAGACGCATTTTCATAAAGATTAAAAATAAAAAAAAAGTCCACGTCACAACAGCCCGGTGGCTTCTCCAGCTGCAGAGCAGCCCCTGCGCCCGCGAGCCGGCCCCGCGTGTCTAATGACGCTATTGTGCGAGGTTGTCGCCGAACGGCCATCAGCCCAATTTGGAATGCAAGTTGCTTTGCGCATAGTGAAGCGTGAACAACAGCACCGCCCATTTATCTATTTAATTCTCCAGGAGTAGCAGGAGCGGGGGCCTTCGCTCACATCTAAAAAGGAAGAAAAATCGCCTTTTCTCTCGCCTTTGGAAAGGGAGGGAAATATTAAAGAGCGGCCGGGCCTCTCCCGGCACAGAGGAAAATCCCCTCTGCCCCTGCCCACAAATCAGAGGGGGGGGGAAAATCCCAAATCTCTATCGTCCGTGCTGGGCCTCAGAGCTCAAAAGAAAATGGGCTGTGAGAGTCAGGAGAGCTTGAAGCAAGGAAGACGTTTTGGAGGAGTGTGGCTCATTTCAGTGGAACCAAAATACATGGTGAGAGGAGAGAGGAAGGCAGGCCCACCCTGCTCTGTGCTGGGCGGATATAGAGGGAAAGAGAGTCCCTCCTGCACGCTTTTTATTCGTGATATTCGCAAAGAAATGCTTTTTCCTCTTTTGCTTTGGCTGTTTTCTCTGATTGCTCTGAGAAGGGATGGAGGATGTTCCAGGCTCTCCACCCTCCCCGCATTTTGTACCCTCGTGTCTCTGTCGTCGTCACACTCTGAAATAATTTAAATGAGGGTGAGAAGATGCCACATCAGATGGACTTCTCTGGTTGAGGAACAAAGTCCCCACCTGGCCTGTTGTTTTTCTCCCTCTGCCCTAAGTCTCTAGGACAGGGATGAAAGGGAGACAACCGAGCTAATGCCTCACAGTGGGACACAGCAGCTGCCCACGGGAGGGAATATGCAACTGATACTTTAGAAGAGGAAGGGTAAAAAGAAAACCTACCACTTTGTGACTCCAAGTCCATCAGGAGACAAATTATTGCCTGAGCTGGGACTAGGGCTTCTCAATTCTTTGCGTAAGATGCGAAATGACAGCAAGGCAAATCCAGCTCAGGTCACCTCCGCGCCGCACCGCAACGAGCAGCACCGACGGACTCTACTGACCGATGATTTACCGTTTGTTTTGGTGCTTCGAGAAGCAAGTGGAAAAAAGCAGAGCGCCCTACAGGGGCTGCTTCTGTCTAGGGATGACAAATATCCTATGGAAGTAATGAACACATCTCCACCGCACGCAGACCACGGGGCGGAGGGAATGCGCTCGGGGGTCCGTGGTTGCTCTACTTGTCCTGCATGAGTGAAGGACCAAGGCTGGGAGGAGGAGAAGGAGGAGGAGGAAGAGGAGGATGGGTTCTCCCTGCAAAGGTCCCTGCAGGAGCTTTTTCGTGGCACCTGGAAAACACTCAAATGGCTGTGCTGCAGCTCCACTCCTCTTCCTGAAGCTCCCTCGAAGGCGCTCCCCATCACCAGCTTGCTCAGCCTCTCCTGCACAGCCACACGCGCCTTTGAGCACCGTCTCCAACTCTTAAAGAACATTTAGTATATTTATGGTATTGATTATAGCTCTCTTATTGGAAAAATAACTGCCACAGCATCCGTGGTTGATGCAGGGCACTCTCCTGTGAGCGGGAAAGGTTTTAGTCTGGGTAAATGTAGGCTCTGCACAGCACATGGAAATCAGCGGGGGCCCTACACCCCAACAGCTGTTTTTATACCGAAGCAGCTCACCATTTCTGTAAAGCACCCAAAATGCTGTCCCCTGGAGAGAAGCTGCGCCCACATCATGCCAGTACAGCATTCCAGGGGGCATCCCCAATCTCCGACACCTCACCACCTCACTTACCTTGAGTCGAAAGGACCAGAGAGCACCAAGGGAACCGCCTAAGCCAGAGGACACCTCTGAAAGCAGCTGGCCTTTGCCACGCTCTCCCTCGTGGAGCGGCACTGCCCAAATGCTGCCTGCTCAGACACCAGACCTCCTGCAACGCAGCTGCAGCCAGAAATCATCCCAGCCTGGAAATAAGGCGCAGCGAGTCCTCGGGCATCAGCACCAACACCTTCTCTGAAGCCCAGCGAGCAACCAGGGCTGTCTGAGCATCCTCAAACCTTTCCTGTAAATCTATTGGGCATTTTGCAGAGACAGGCGCAGGGGATGCAAATCAACACCCACGGTCCCGACCCAAATCCAACAACATCCTTCGAGTACCAATGACACGCTCAACACAGGAGGCAACACTGCTCCTAAATCCCTTCGAAAGACGCGTCTTGGCGATCCCATGGGCCAAACGTCTCACTTCCCTCCGCGTTCAGAGCACGCAGCAGGATCCCACCGCGTTACCTGCTACAGCAGACAGCCCAAGGTGGTTATTTGTCTTCCAGCACCCTCTTGTTTTGCAGGGGGAATCAACTAATCAACACCCCCTTTAGCGCTCCCCAATCGCTTGCAGGGAGAGAAGAAGTTTCTGGCGGAGAGGGAGGCATCGCCGGGAGAGACCTTTATCACAGAGCGCTATTGCAGTCATTTTTCAAGATGAAATTGCTCTCTGGCTCCTGACAGCATTTAGTGTATCTGGAGGCGACCGTTTGCGAAGCCAAACCCGTGGTCCTGCCACCCTGCTGCTGGAAGGAAGGGGGAGTATTAAATGTCACAAACAACTCTTAATTTGCTGGGGCAGATTGCATACGGGGCAGGAGGAGGTTATCCATCATCATTGCAGCGTTCCAGCACCAAGGGGGAAGCTGGCCGGCCGACACCGGCCACCGTGACACCTGCCCAGTTGTCCAAGTCACCGCAAAGGGCTCCCGTTGTTTCCGTAGGGTGACTTCTTAAGAAGTCCCAGCATCACATCAAGCTCCCCCACCCCAAAGCAGGGCTCTCCTTCAGCATCACAAGATGCTCTTTCCTATTGCATCCACGGCTCACCTCGCTTCCGGCAACAGCTTCTTCAGGGTGTTGCCAACTCCCAGGCTTCCCTCTGAAGCATGTTCGCTTTTTGCAAAATACGTACGATTTATCCACCTCAAGTGCCCCTGCAGACCCCTGAAACGATGAAAAAAATGAAGGGCAAGCTGTCCCACAAGCCTCTGGGAGAGGTTGGCTCAGCGAGGGCAAAGCAAAGCACGCAGCACGCTGCCAGCGGGCAGGTTTCTCCTGCCAGATTCCCATCCGGAGCTCCTCGTGTTTTTCCTACTCCGACATACACAATTAGGACAAATTACATAGTTACCATTTTGATTTGTTGCACAATAACGATGTTTCCCATCCCTCTCCCAAATATTGACGGAGATGGTAGAAGAGGAAGCTCCCACGCAGCTGTTTTTGGCCCTGGACCTCTCCGTTGGCAGCCAAATGCTTCGGATATCGAGCGCGGATGAGCAATCCTGGGTTTTATCCGCTCGGAAAGGCAAGGAGCCATCCGAGCACAAGGCATCATCCCGCTCCGACGCAGCCCTTGCAACACCTCTAGGTAGGAACATCCCTGCTCAGATCTCCCCGTCTCCAAAGCCAGCAGCCATCCCTGGTATTTCGTGCTTTCCAACGAGCACACGCTTTGTTTTGGCATCTCTGGAGGCGACGGCGGAATCCGGAAAGGTGAAGGAAAGGAAGCTTTTCATCACGACTGCCTACGGAAATGCCATCAGCCCCGCTCTCAGACAGGGAGCTGTCCTGATTTACAGGCTAATGAATTTTAAATGAGATGCATTTTTTAATTTTTTGTTGTCAGCCCCTATTTTTCTGCCAGCAATCACTCCAATAATAGCTTTAAATTTTCAGCATCTGTTTTTACCAGCTCTCTTGTAATTAGTTTACTAATGTATTTCACAGCGCCTTTGTTATTTTCCGAGAATTACTTCATTCCCAGCTATCACAGATAGTGCACTTCAGTCTATAAGGAGTTTGGCCTTTGTTCCCTCGTGGTTATTCAGATGGGGGAAGATGGCTCAGTGAATGACAAGCCCTTCTATCACCACACATTCTCCATTTAATGTCTTTATACTGGCTCATTAATTACCACAGAAAACTCCTTTCCGAATGGAACCCGTGATTTATAGAAGACTTGGGCAAGGTGCCATTTTTATCAGGCCGACAGCGAACGGCCCCAGTGTGGGTATTCACCCCTGATTTTCCTCCTCTCCCGCTGCAGTGTCCGCAGCCCGCCATGGTGAGAGCTTCTTCTGGACAAGTGCTTGGTGGTGCCAAATCCATAGAAAATTGAGATCTACAGCCCATCTACAGCCCATTCTGCCTGTGGATTGTAGTGTCCACTGTACACATCAAGATATTCCCTCGGGCAGCGGCTGGAGGAGTGCCTGGAGGAGGTGGGCTTGCCTTCAATCTCTTTATCACATCTGGTGCTCTAAGGTGTGGTGGTGAATACAACGAAGCGTCCCTGAGCTGTCGGCAAAAGGACGAGCACAGCAGGGAAAGCGGCTCAGGCTGTCGTTAGGGAGCCGGCAGTCGGACACGATGGCCTCTGTGGTACCTACACACATCTCTCTGCCGTGTCCCACCACACGACATAGGCTGGATGGCTTGTTTGAGTCCCGGGACTATCCTTCCGACTCTAAAACATGGCAGACTTGCAAAGCCCGGCACAAAACCACAAGGTAGAGGCTCCCTGTGGACCCAGGCAGAGCGCGGGGGAAAGGCGGCTGCGCTGCCTTCGAGAGGCAACTCGAACAACGGTCTCTCTGTCCGATGGAAATTAACTTTAAATCCTACAGAACAGTGTGCCTTTCACCACCGCCATACTCTGTGCCGAGCATGATAAACTGCCCCCTTCTTTACTAAGGAATGAAATAGAGGTGGAAACGATGCACACGTTGACTAAAGCGGTTATTCCAACAGAAAAATCATCACGAGAGGCTGGATTTCCATCGCCCGGCGCAGAGGAGTCGCCGTGCGACACCGCTCAACATCCCCTGTGGATGTGGGGAGGAGAGAGGAGAGCCCAGAGCAGAGGCAGAGCAAGCTGGGTGCGGAGTCAGCACGACAAAAGAGTGCTCTGAAGCTCCCTTCCCTTCATTCTGTCTCTAAACTTCCCTCAAACGCAGGTGATTTTCCAAAACGCTGAGCGCTCCTCTGCTCCCATCGCTTGGCGGTGAGCACACGGATTGTGTTACGACGCTGCCCGATCCAAATGGAAGGCGACGGTATCAAAGCTGCAGAAAGGACTGAACCGCCGTGAGACTGAGAAAATCCAGTGTCCTCCAAGGTCCGCTTTTCCTCCTAGCAGCGGCTAAGCCGTTAGCTGTCAGCTCATCCCCGTGGCTGAGTCACAGATATAAATTCCTGTTCGCTCCTTGGCAATAGCAACAGCTTCCTATTTTGCTGGCAGCCATCCAGGGGAAATTCAAGCTGAATTACAGCCATTCTTCAGAAAATAGGCCAAATCCACGAGAGCAGGACACATGACCGCAGACATCGAGCTCATCTTTTTTTTTTTTCTTTCTAATTTTTTTTTCTTTTCTATTTATTTCGCGGCGAGAAGCCCCGTCGGCTGAAAATAGCTTATCTCTGGAAGTTCCCCCTTTCCGTTGGCGGCGGCCGCTCCTGGCCGCTTGCCAAACTATTACCACCTCAAAGAGAAAGTTCAGAGCTCCGGCGTATCAGCCTCGCTGTACAGGACGTGCGGGTTGATGTTTTCACCGATTTCTCTCCGGGAGCCGGCGGATTGTATTTCTGTGCGTGAGCCGGCGAGTGTTACCTCCTTCCCCGCGCCTCTGCTGGGATGGTTGTACTTGGGGTTGTACCCCGGCGTCGCTTGTCAGCGTACACACCGCGTACAAGTGGTAACACGGGCCAGACTCCGTGAGCCGGGGTCCCTCTGGATACCCATTCCCAGGACAAGTTGAGAGCTTCCATTTCGTGCCAGGTTCATGTGAAGTGGTCACTCCATCTGAAAGCACCTCTGCACCTGCAGTGAGTCTTCTCTCCTCTCCGTGTACCCCACACTGCCCTAAATACGACCGGGAGACACATCCCCATCCCGAAGCGTGCGGACAAACGTCAGTGAGCACACAGGAGAACAGTTAAAGATAAGAAGGATGTGGAGGACGGTCAAACCGTAGAAGGAAGCGATGGCAGAGTTACAAACCACAGATCTCACCATCTTTATCTTCCTCGCTATCACCAGACTGTCGCCAAAGCCGAGGAGCACGGATGCATTCCAGAAAACACAGCTCTCCAGGGAGGACTGGCTTCTGGTTGATAAGAAGCAGAGAGGCTTATCTCCCAAACTCACAGCGACACCTCACCCCGGGCCCAGTTTATCAAATTAAACTCCTTACCTTCGAGGACGCGTTGAAAAGAGGTGGCAGGAGAAGAGCGGTGGGTCAAGGAGGCAAGGCTCCCATCGCCTTGCTGGGCTGCTCCTGGCACAACGCATCCTTGCCGGCACGTGCCGAGCAGTGGTGGCCAGTGGGACAACATCGCCTGTGAGATCACCACCAGCACCAAAACATCCCAGAGTATCCCATCATGGAAGATAATGGACAGAAATGGGAGATGTGCTGGGGAGGCCACCACAGGGCTCCGTAGGACTGCGCTCACCGGGGGCGCTTTCTGCATATAAGATGGTTTTCAACAGCAGGTTTCTACAGCATCATTGAGTCGTTCTGGTTGGAAGAGACCTTTAAAATCACCAAATCCAACCGTTCCCCCAGCACTGCCAGGACACCACTAACCGCTGTCCCTCAGCACCACATCTCCACGGCTTTAAAACCTCTCCAGGGATCATGGAGACTCCAGCCCTGCCCTGGGCAGCCTGGGCCAGGGTTTCACAGCCCTTTCAGTGAAGAAATATTTACTAATGTCCAATCTAAACCTCCCTTGGCACAACTTGAGGCCAGTTCCTCTTGTTCTTTGGGAGGAGAGACCGACCCCACCCGGTTCCAGCCTCCTGTCAGGGAGTTGTCAAGAGTGAGAAGATCTCCTCTGAGCCTCCTTTTCTCCAGGCTGAACAAGCCCAGCTCCCTCAGCCGCTCCTCACCACACTCCTGCTCTAGACCCTTCCCCAGGTTTGTTGCCTTTCGTTGGTAGCTAGCTTACAGGAGAGTGAGGTATCAGTCAGCTGCCATCATCCAATCTCCACACCAGGTCACAACCAGCCACCGTACTTTGCCCACACATCTGTTACCGGCCGGGAGAAAGAACCAAGTCCTTTCTACAGGGAACTTTTAAAACGAGCAGCCAAGCAAAACAAAATTGCTGCTTTGAACACTTTGCCAAGGCTTTCAGATACAGACTTCAGACATTGACATCGGTTTGCTTTTTTATCCTAGATTAGCCAAACATCTGTAACCTCAGGTGGCACCTCTCCTCTCTCCTCAAAGCCCTTCGGTGCTGTTTATGGGAACGGGATACGACGAGAAGCCCTGGGTAACACGAGGGGAGGGCGGTGAGGCTCGGGAAGCCTTTAAAGAGCAGAATTCCTGAGGGGTGCTCCCGGATGGGATCACTATGTGCTCGCAGGGATACAAGGAGGGGCTCAGTCGATTCACTGGGAGAAGATGAGATGAGAAGAGCCTGTGTTATTTCCTACTGTGGAATCTGCAAATATTTTACCCAAACATTTGTGCTGCTTTGTGTGTTTGTGTATCCTGAAATTCATTTGGGTGGGTTGGGGTGGGCAGGCTGCCAGACTCCCCGAGCAGTGGTCCCCTGACCAGGAGACACAGATTCTCCTGTGGGCTCACGGCTACCATCAGCCGGGCCCTCCACAGATCCACCTGTGCCCTCCATCGCTCCCTGTCCAGGCTTTCAAAGAACCCCTGGCAGCAAAATTCAGTGTCATGGACAAAAAACATGAGGAGATGCTGAAAAGAAACCCAGCAGCCAATGCTCAGCCTGTGGAAGGGCTCAGCGCCGCAGCTCCTGCTGAAGGACCAAGGGTAGAAGAAAGGCCGGACGCTCAAACGGCCGCACAATCCAAATTTAAATATCAATATTTGCCTTCAAAGGCTCTCAGGGATGGGAAAGCCACACAAACTGCCCAGCTGTGACGCAGAGGAGGAATGTGGCCGCATTCCTTCTACGAAGGCTCCTGGGAGAGGACAATCTCACACCATGCAGCTGAGACTCCCCCATCCCTGCTCGCGCAATTGCTGTCCCCATTCGCTTCCCAGTCACCTTTCCCGCCCAGATACCACATTAAGTCACCTAAGCTCCCTGTCATCACGAAATTTGATTTGAATTAAGGTTCATTAAGCGTCTGGGATGCGCACGGGCTCGTGGCAACCCGCCTGGGCTGGATGTCAAGGGACGGCGACAATTGCAGAAGCGCTGGGAGTTTGAGAGAGCAGGCAGAGGTCAAACGCTGCGCCTGAACCGTGGGGCATTTTTTCCTGACTTTGAGCTCTGAACTTGAGCTTTGCCCCGGTGTTTGTAGCACGCTGGGGAAATCAGCGCCAAAGCCCCGTGAGCCTGAGCTTCAGGGGCCTCCGCAGGGATGGTCAGCCCCTCCTGCGCCGAGCCCGAGGAATCGATCCGCTCTCTCCTGAAACGTGTGTCTCCATCAGAAGGCCCAAAAACACCCCAAAACAGGCACCTCTCCGGTGTTAATAATAGAGATGAAAACTCAGCAACAAACAGGTAATTGCAGCACAGATTGTTAGAGACCTGAAAAATGGCTGCGACACCAAAATGTCCAGGATGGCAATTAAATCCACTTTAACAAAACCTTGTGGCACATAACGACCCCCCAGGAGACCCGCTACGATACTCTAATGACATCTTTATGCCACCAAATTGTCCGAGAGCGGATTTCGTGTGGGTCTGCACACGTGTGGGACCACACACCCCATGGGCACGTTCAGGTAGGGAATAAAAGATGGGAAACGGCAAAGTCCGCAAGACACTCGTGTGGGACGAGGCAGGAGCATCCGCATGGAAAATACTACTAGGAACTTACAGCCCTCCCCACTGTGAAACCAAGTAAATAAATAAAGAGAGCTCCAGAAATTAGTGGTGAGGGTGACAGCGCTGAAGGAAAATGAAAGCAGAAGGAGGAGAAAGGAAAAAAAAAAACAAAAAACCAACACAACAACAACCCAGCCCGGCTCGCTTTTGTGTTTTCGCACAATGGGGCACGTCAGCTCCGGAGCCTCCGCAAGCCATCACCCGCCATCTGGCACCGGGCTGGCCTGCTAATGGGAGGCCCCGGAGCCCCAGCTGACTCCCAAAGCCACAGGGGAAATCAAGCTGATGAGCTCCCCCCATGAAGTCATCGAAATGAATGCAGATGCGCGGCCCGCTCGCGAGAAATTTGGCCGGCGACGGGCGGCCGCAGCGCGCCACGAACCCCACGCCAGCTCAGAGGTATAGCCCAGCCCCGGCGGTAAGCGGGGCCGGGGGGGTGGGTGCAAGCCGCCCTTGCTCATTTGCGAGACGAATTGTTGGCGATGGGGCTGTGGAAGCGCGGCCCTTTTCATCGAAGCGCCGGCAGCGCGGCTGCGAGACGCACAACAGCGGCCAGATGCAAATTGCGCGGCAGCGGGGACGGCCCAGAGGAACGTCGCTTGCCTGAGATGTCGTGCTCAGAACCAGCCTCGGTAACTAATGTTCCTCTAACGCCCTCATAGAGGGGATCGGCCAGGAAATTACCGTGTGTGGGGTATAGGCAGGGAAGAGGTGAAGATGTTGATGGGAGTGCTCATGGAATCCCAGCATGGCAGGGGATGGAAGGTCCCTCTGGAGCTCTTCTGGTGCCACCCCCCTGCTCCAGCAGGGTCACCCAGAGCAGGGGGCCCAGCAGCGCAGGGTCCAGGTGCCTTTGGAATCTCTCCAGAGAAGGAGACTCCCCAAGCTCTCTGGGGAGCCTGGGCCAGGCTCCAACACCCTCCCAGCAAAGCATTTTTTCTTTCTGTTCAGAGGGAACCTCCTGGGTTCCAGTTGGTGCCCGCTGCCCCTTGTCCTGGCACTGGGCACCACTGAGCAGAGCCTGGTCCCGTCCTCTTGACCCTCACCCTTTACATATTGATCAGCACTGAGAAGATCCCCTCTTAGTCTTCTCCAGGCTAAACAGCCCCAGGTCTCTCAGCCTTCCCTTGGCACAGAGATGCTTCAGTGCCCTCAGCATCTTCATAGTCTGATGAGAACCCAACTCTGCAGCAGCTCGAGCCAGGGACCAGAGGCAGTGGGGCTCATTCTGAGGCAGGTGAAGAACAATCTGGGAGGATCAAAGGAGTATGGCAGGAGAGCAGCACAACAGAGACAGCAGCGGCCTCGCTATGACGTGTGCCACATGGTGAGTGGCACTGCCTGCCCACAGCCAGCCCCGTGCTCAATGCCTGGCACCCAGCGTGCCAGAGCCCAACGATGCCCTCGCTGCCTTTTCACATTACCTTTGCACAGCCGCTTATCACCAGGGCCGAAAACTAGCCATAAACCTCCCCAGGGTGAACTCCACCAGCAGAGATCTCCAGGGAATCGTGACAAACCTCAGGCCAACCAAAATCCAGACCTTCAACAACTGAGGCCCACTTCAGCATCCCTCTGCTACCTCTCGGGGTGGCAGCGGTGCCTCGCACCACGCAGGTATCCGGGGATCCGTTGCTGTCACCGACAGCTGAGCTCCTGCTCACAGCACCGAGGGGAAACCCAGACCCCTTTGGAGTCAGCACCTATTCCCACAGATGGAAAACCGGATTCCCAAATGCGCAGCCACCCACCACGGCAGCAGCTCGAGCCATTACGTATCGTTCGCGGGGAAGTAAAACCCCCCATTTTACCTAAAGGGGAGGCTGGTAACATACGGGGAGCGTGGGTCACGCTCAGCCCCAGGAGCAAAGTCTGTAGCTGTAGCTCTTACGTGGCTCACGCCGCCTTCGAGTAGCCTTCCAGGTCTGTAACGTCCCACCAGAAGAGACGCTGAATTTTTTTCTGGGGTAGGAGAATGGGAAAAAACCTCACCGCGCAATTAATTTGCCTCCAAACCCAAGCTAGTTGAAATAATCTGTTGGTGAGCACAAAGCGCCATCGGGATAACGGCTGAGCAGAGCAGCTTGCATTAAACAAGCGGCTTCGGATGAAAATATCACTCATCTAAAAGGCATCACCATTCATTCATGCTCAATAAAACACAAAATGGTTACAGATAGAGTTGATGGAAAATGAGAGAGAGAAATTGGAAGTAAAGGTAAAGCCGCCAGGCAGGAAACAACGCAAGAAGAAAAAAAAAAAAACGAACCAACCCAACACCCTGAAGAGGTTGATTTAACATTCTGCTTCAGGAAAAATTCCAAAAGCAGGTTTTAATATCTGCTAAAACCTCACTGCTCATTGTCACGCGGCCTGACAGAAGCACAGAAGGGGACCAACAGCCCCAGCGTACGACGTGATACATTTTAAGCCGCTTTTACTTGAAAATGAAGTAAATTGGGCAGCGGGATGAAAGATTCTACCTGCACTTCTCTCGGTAGGACGGGAGGGCTCGGCACAGCCTGCTGTGGCACTGCCAGGAGAAGCTGCTCCGGCTCCCAGCCAGACAACAGGAACAGAGCATTTCTGACCCATATCTCGGCATTTCCAGGATTGCCAAACAGGTACAGGCAAAACTGGCAAGACTCCAGAGCAGGCTGCGGATACCTCGAGGCAGGAGACACCGGCAATTTTTCTAACAAGCGTGGAGTCGTCAGTGCAACAAATAATCCAACAGGTATCAGGGATTTCCACGCTCTGTTTCCAGCAGGACGGAGTAAGAACCAGCACAAACCAGGATGTCTTCCCTGGGATGCTGTCCAACACAGACTAATACCCTATTCATGATCCTTCCCCACGTGGGAGACAAATCCAGTGAGAAGAGACAAACCCACTGACTGACATCACAGCACTGAGGAAAGGCAGGGTTGGCCAAGGCAGGCAATTACCACAAAACCCGAATTAGGAGGATGAAGAGGAAGAACATGGAAGAGGAAAAAAATACCCAAAGCAATACAGCTGTTTCACCCTGGAGGAGCCTTCCCCCATGGTCCTCTATGCCTCCATCCACATATGGACATCTTCTAAGGCTGTTTCTAAAGCCATGAAGTCTCTCCTGGCCACAAGCACAGGATTAAGAGCCGGAAGAAGCTGCTGAGGAGGAGGAGAGCAAGGAACTTCGTCTTCTTTTTTAAAAAACCCTGTAAATCAAGCCAGGGAAGAGACTTCATGCCCCAGAAACCCCACACCAGACTACTCATCCATTCAGTCATAAACTCCAGGAAGGAGAGGTCTTTCCTTTCTTTCTACAAAACACTCTTTTTTATATATATATCTGGAATGGTTTTAATTAGCCTGCCCGAAGCTTGTGAGCAGCTCTGGAAGCTGAGAAGTCTGTCCCATTAACAGTCTCAGAGAAAGCTCAGCATCCCAGCAGGATGTGTCCTGGCTCCTGGGGACAGCTCATCCCTCTGGCTCCCAATCTGAGAACGGGCAGGAAAACGGAGCACGGAACAGGTGTCCACATCAGGAGAGGTGGACAGGCTCCCAAAGGCCCTCACCACTTCTTGGGAGACCCATGTTCCGCAGCAAACCCCAGGTACGGCTCCGAGCAACACCAGCCCGTGATAATAACCGCTCATTAAAGGGGAGTCTCGTTTAGAAGGGCACACATCACCTCCCTCTACATTAAAGCAGCAACCTGACCTCAATAAAGTATAAAACAATTAACTTACTAATGAGTCAACAAATAACTGTTTCACCCAAGTAGATACTAAGTTGTTAGGAAATCTATTAGTATTTCCACTGTAATTTCATGCTTTGCTGCTGATGAATAAACCATGGCTGAATGGGATCTATTCACAATGCCCAGTAGCTGTAAGATAGCTAGTGGGAAAATTCCTCAAAAGAGCCGAATACCAGGACCAGAACCACCAGCTGGGCACTGTTACCGACACCACAGCAGCACCAAAACCCAACTGGGACAGCGTGCGTGGCCAAAAGGAAGAGTAAAGGCTGAGAACTGCAAGGGAGGAAGAACGTCCTGCCTGCACTTCCCAGCAAATGTGCAGGACAAGTTCACACGTGGAAGTGGAATGGGCCAAAAAGAACCCCAACATTTTGCTTAAAGTAATTATTTTAAATCCCCCAGTCAGCTCCACCATGGGCAATAGAAATCTTAGCAAAAAAAGCTATTTTTTTGACACATCTCCATGTACTGTGGTCAAGAAGGAAGGCCATCAAAAGTCATCAACCCATGTGCATCCCCTCTCTGCTCCCTTCCAGAGAAACTAAGCATTTAGTGAGCACAAGCCAAAGATCAGCAGACTGCAAGTAGACCCCTAATAACTAGTGTGTCCACTTAACGTGGGCAAATGTGAATGTAATGCCTGGGCCGGTCCCAAGGATGAAGATTGGAGTCTCCCAAGCAATCTCCACTTACAAGACCCTCTTCCCATGTCAGGACACGCTCCTTGGTTGCATTCTGAAGATACAACAGGGAAGACCTGAGCACCTTCCAGCCTTCTCACTAGCCCTGCCTGTGAAACTTTGGTGCGCAGGCCAGGTGAGACCTCATCACAGAAGGGACAAGGCCACAGCCACCTCAAAAGAGTGACTCTGCAGAATCTTGGATGAGCACCAAGGATGTTCAGAGACAGCGATGATAACACCCAAAGCCAGAAAGATGTTCAGAGACAGTGATGATAACACCCAAAGCCAGAAAGAAGAGGCAGAGCATGTAAGCTGCTGTTTAACAAGATGCACTAGAACTTCCTTAGGTCTGTGGTCTCTTTCCTACCTACAGATGAAAACTGTCTAGAAAAGGAGTGGGAAATTTGGATCTAAAACAGAGTTAGTAGGTGCTCTGGGTTGCCAGCCAGGCAAGGCACAGCCTGTCTGCTGGGGGTACATTGAGCATAGACACTGCTTTCAGGGCCGTTTGCTGGGAAGGGGAAGGAGGTCTTACACTCAAGCTGTCCCATTCACATTGAAAGGGATTATCAAACCTCATGGTAGGAGCCTCATGGGGAAAAAAAAAAAAAAAAAAATGAGCCGCCAGTGCTTGGATCAGTGAAATATTCTGCAGCCACACCCAGGTCTCCCCATCCAGGCAAGGGCTGACGTTGGGTTGCATTCAACCCAC
Source organism: Baryphthengus martii (assembly GCA_013396935.1). Lineage (NCBI taxonomy): Eukaryota > Metazoa > Chordata > Aves > Coraciiformes > Momotidae > Baryphthengus > Baryphthengus martii. The sequence continues at coordinate 110,541 of VWZK01006102.1, forward strand.
ACTATCCACTTGAAAACCAGCATCACCGTGGGATTCCCAGAGAACTTCTCAGAACCCTCGCAGCACAATACGCCCCGCCAGAAACAGGTCGACTCATCCAACCGGCCGATCGCAACCGCACAACCTACACCCGCCAAACACGGCCCCTGCCCGCTTTTCATCCCAACGCACGCCGGTTTCGGACGCAAAAATTTGCATGTTAGAACAATTAGACGTGAAAGATTACACGCCTTATCTCGGTGATATTACATAATTGGATTTGTGGCGTACACAGCTAATGAAAGCCAGAGCTTCCAGCAGCCAGAAATATAAATCATACGCTGCATTTTCCACAGCTAAAGTTAGGAATATTCTGAGAGGCCTCAGCAAACGCGCCGTTTATATTAAGGAATCGACTCGTGCTATTAGGCCCTCCATTTATCTAGTAAAATCTTTAAAAAGCTCATAAACTCGTTAGTTTATTAGTTCAGACTTATTATATGTATTTGAAGCAATACTCAGAGGTATTGTTAAGCTACTGCAGGCAAGGGTTACAGGTCTTTTGTATTTTCCTTTCGGTAGTACCAGATGTGTTGGAGGTGGCGGCGGCTCCGCCGGGGGCTTGTCGGGAAGCCCGTCGCTCTGAGCAAGCTCGAGCAAATTCCTGTGCGTTACAGCTCACCGGAGACCTCCGGCACGTTTAGCGCACGGGCAGCTTTGGATGACTCTTCGCCTGCCTGCCCACCCCTCCAAGCCATCCTCTCCCAGGAGGAAAAGGCCACCTGAGAGCTGTCTGGGGAAATGCAGCTGTAAACCTGCTCCAGAGGTAATGATGCCTGGACTACTTGCGCTAATTAACGCAAATGAGTTCCTGCTCTGCATCACCGGAGCGCCCACGGAGAGCATGCGGGACCCTCGTGCGATTCGCGTAGCGGGGAAACCATTTACGGAGCGGCTCTCGCAGTCGTTCATCTCCACCGCCTTCTCGGATCCAGATGATTTATGCAAATAGCTTAATGGCTTCATTTACATATTTGATGAATATGCATCGTCGCGCCCACAGAAGTGACAGCAAACATCCTAATTACCAGCACGCACCAGGCTGGAAGGAGCTCGCTGAGCAGAGCCGGGCTCCGTTTCTGCTGGGCTCCAGCGAGCGCTGCTCCAGGCGCTGCCCCTCACCTCGTGCCATCGGCCGGCTCCTCCATCGCCTCCCGACATGCAGCGGGGCCCTCGGCTTTTGTGGGGGCAGGTCAAAGAGCATCTGATCCCAGCGGCCTCCCGGCATTGCCAACACATGTGCTTTGATCTGCAGCCTCGCAGCGGCGGGCGTTCCTCCCTGACCCCGCTTGCGGGGATCTGCCAGAGATGCTCGGTTTGGGTCGGAATAAACAAATCCAACCCCGGTGGCTGCAGAGAAAAGCCTTGATGGGGGACCCCGAGGCATCCTCAAGGCCCAGAGCGCAAATTCCCTGAACCCTAAAATGGGGAGATTTTCTTCTCCCTTGGCAATCTTCTCATTTTTAACCCACTCTTCCGATTTTTTGGGCTTGGATCTGATTCAGGAGAGCTTAAGGCTGTTCAAAGCAGGATGTATGAACACAAGGGCATGGAGCCTTGTGAGCAGGCTCCAACACGAGCACCCTCAGCAAGCCAAACCCCTGCTCTAGAGTCTCCAAGGGACACGCAGGATCCCATTCAATCACTTTAGGAAAGGGGCTACACTTCTAACAGCTGCCCTAACCCACAGGCAGCGCTTCACGTCAGCATCCCGGCACCGCCGTGCCCTGAGCCCACAACCTGCACACGGAATTTCACAGGCTACAGGGTAAAAGGCATCATTGACATGGCTCTCCCCCTGCTCCATCCCTCTGCTTTCCCTGAGCTCCATCCTCTCCGAGCAGCTGTGCACCAGGTGAGCCGGCCCACTGGGAGGCTGGGCGAGGGGCTCGCAGCCCCCCGTGACCCCACAGCTCCTCTCCCCCCTTCCCCGCTGCCTTTGAAGCCAGGCTAATGACAAAATGACATCCTGCTCCCTCCACCTCCCCCTGCTCGCTAACGGGGCCCCTCGCCTGACCTTAAGGTGTGACGGCTCCTCAGGTTCAAAGCAGAGAGAGGATGTTCGGAGCTGAGCCCCAGCCGGCGACAGTTTTGGCGGGGGGGAGTCCAAGAGGCCACGGCGAGGAGTTCCACATCATCCCGCGCTTCGGCTCTCTCCTCCGACCACTTGTCCACCGCCTGGCCAAGAGGAAACCGGCCATTTCGCAGCCCCATGAGCGACAGCGCTGAGGGACGTTGGAAAACATCACCACCACCTTTGCCCTTGCACTGTGGCCCCGAAAGGCTCAGGAGAAGGGTGGTTTTCTCTGGCTCTAGAACGTCAGTCAATTCAATCACGGCCATAGGAGTTTTCACCTGGAAATGAAGGTGGCCTTTCCAGGCCATCGGTCACCACAGCTCCCTCTGCCAGCAGAGTCTAAATACTTTATATGGTCTAATTATTGATGCAGACGAGGCACTGATTGCTCCTCGGCAGTGTTTCAAAGAGGCATCGGATCAGAGCTCGCTCTCAATTTAATACGTCATTAAACCAGGTTCCCTTTCCCTGCTTCTCAGCTCAGAAGACAGATGAGACCATTGCTTAAAGTGTTTCCTATCTCCTCTTTTAAAAAAAAACAACAACAAACCAATCACAAAAGTTGAACAAAGCCCTCCCAAGCTTTCCAAGCAGACAGGGAAAATATTTTTAATCTCTCCCTCTGCAGTTTGATACCAGCAATCGGTTACCAGCGGCTCAGGTTTATTTAACGGGAAGCAAGAACAAGCAACTGTCTACCACGAGGAGCTGGGGACGCAAAACCTCCATCCCTGGCGGCTGCAACCAGCGTAAAGGCCATTAAGGGAGCTCGTCTGCCTAAATGCACATCAGCAGCAAACTTCGGGCCTGGTTCTTCTGCTCGGCAAGGAATCGGTCGAGGCAACGAAGATGGGTGATGCCGACAACTTCCAGGCAGGGCAAGCTCCAAAGTACCGCCCGTCTGCCCCAACCCTGCGGCGGTTTGGAGGACAAACGCGCCCCGCACCTCACGCCAGCTCCGTCGCCCGCGGCCGCAAAGCCGCCCGCTTCGATTTAATTGATTCCCCCAAGGGCTTTGGCGGGGGTTTTATAGTGCATAACTAATAGTGATAAGCAGGCGTGATAAGGTGGTGTTATTACCCAACTAATGGGTCACTTCATCCACAAATACTTTCTAATTTAATTGAAAACAGGAACGCAGGCTGCAACCAGGCAAAAACTCCGGTATCATCCGCACCGGTGTTCCTGGCAGTTGATTTGTTCTCCCCTTCCCACCTTCAGTAGCTGGTGAACCACGGGCAGATGTCACAAACCCGTGTTTTGTGGCTGTGGATTCACAGTAGACCATCTCTGGATTCAATTCAGCCACTGCTGGGAGGAAGTGCAGCTCCCAGGAACTTCAAAGCCAATCCCATCCGTCAGCTTTCAGCAGGGCTGAACTGGCCTTTGCTTCTACCTACCTCCCTAGGTCCACCCTGGAAAGGAAATTCCTGGAATAACTTTCATGTGCTTAAACCCTTCGGAAATGGTAGGCATTAACAAAGCCCCTCCTCAGCATCCGCTTGCCTGGCAGAGGTTGGAGGCCATCCCCGGCTGACCGGCAGAGATGGTTGTCGGTCATTAGCAGAAAAACAACACTTCCCAGTTTCCATTCTGCTGGAAAAGAGTGTATTTGCAGCCTCTCCCGAGGACGTTCCCGAAGAGCACAGCGACCATTACGCAAATTGCTTTCACGAGAGCCCGGCCTCCTCTAATAACAGCTACGGGACCAGGAAGAAATATCGGACAAACTTCTTGCTTACTGGGGTACTGGAGAAAATCACAATTGCTTCTAACTCACAAAATAAAGTATTTTCTCCATTTTCAGTCGGTTTAGTGCTAGCTCTCCTCCTCACGGAAGGAATTTTTGCCCCTTCTCACCGATCCTGTGCTCAATACCAAATTGCAACGCTCTAGCTTGGCTCGCACTTGGAAATCGGACCAACACCTACGGCTGGAGCTGAGAATTATCGAAGTATTAATGATTACATCTCCCCCTTGTGCCTGCAAACTCTGCGAGAGGCTACAAGCCCAAGTTCTGCTCCTGTTTAACGTCAGAAGTTTTCCTGAACTGGGAGAGAAAGCCCTTAGAGCAAAACTGAGCCCGGTCCAGCGGCAGAGGGCAAGGGCTCGATGGGGTCCGAGTACCAGAGCGGTGGGTGGGCACAGAAGTGGGCTCAGACCAGGAGCACACACCTCATCCGTCAGAAAACGCTGGCGTTTGCAAAGCTTTGAAAATAAAACGCTTCCCAGCCCATTCGTGAGCACATTTCCCTTCATTAGCACTAAGATCAACAATTTAGCAGGAGGCAGCCGGGGGATAGCAAGACCAATCCAAACAGTTTTACTTAAATTCCATCTAAATGAACCCAGTTTTCTGGGCTTTTAGCAACGGAGGGATAATGTATGCCTATTAAAGAGCATGTCAAAGCCCCAGTCACACAGTCTGGGCATTCAGTTAAAGGGAAGGTCACAGATCTGTGCCCTGGGGCCAGGGGAGAAAGGCTCAGAGGAAGAGGAGTGGCCATCTGGTCCCTCCACTTATGCAGAGGTCACTGCTTTCTGTCACCCCCCCTGTGGCCTCTGACTTCTAGGACTCAAAGAGGGGGGGGAGAAAAAAAAAAAAAAAAAGCCAGGCATGATGAAAGTGGGGCCCTGATGTGCTGAGACAACTTGCTACAAGAGCTCTAACTAAAACCAGCCACATGCTCTGCACGGTTAAAGGGACAGCTCTCCCCTTCCCAGCGCCCGCTGCAAGGCCGGCTCCCGCACGCGAGCGTTTTTCCACGCGTGGAAAACAACTGGGATGAAAGAAAAGCCGACAGCCGTCAGCACTCCAGCAACTGTAACGGGGAAAGCGGGATCTCGGCGTAATAGCCGTGAACGCAGCAGCGGGATGAAAAGCGAGGAGGGGGAGAAACCAGAAGTAGAGCCTGTTTGCAGAGCTCTCTGAAGTGGCAGATACTTGCACATGCCTGAAAATAAGATTGATGCTATTCATGCCCGGCGTGCTTGTTTCCTGCTTGGCAATGGCATGTGCACTGAGCCGAATCCGCTAATTGTTCCGTCCGCACCGCGATTTGCGAACTAGATGGCTTAGGAGCCAAGAGAAAATAAATGAGGTGTTTATTAGAAGGAAGGCTGGTTTCATATTCTTCATAAAAGCAAAAGAGCTCCGACGCTCAGCGCTGGCTCCAAACTGCCTTTTTTTTTTTTTTTTTTTCGGTTGAAATGTGACTTTGAGCTCCTAGGGCTTTTATTCCCCCGGAGATCCTCATTCAGCATTCAAAGCAGAGAGACATTCTAGTAACTCTGCCGTTTATTTTCAGAGTAAACAGGTTTCTTGTTCATTAATTACATGGGTCTTCAGATAACACGCACAATTTCCCATTACCTGGCCTCGGCGCAGTTTGCTCCCCGCATGCCAGAGCGCCGCAGACTTTTTATCAAGCGATTCTGCTTCATTTTAATCCGTGATTTATCTGAGGGCCCAGCCTCGCTGCCTGAAGGGTATTGTTTAAGTAACAATACTGATGTACACATTCCCACATCAAATGTCAAGGGAGAGGAGGGCTGCTCCAGAGGATGCAGGGATTCAAAGGAAATCATTAAAAGTCACTGGCCTGCAGAAACTAAATTGTATTCGAAAAGAAAAACTAACAACAGACAGGAAGCTACTGGCAACCAGGCACGGCTTAGGAAAGCGGCTCGGGGGGGAATAGTTTGGTTTCCCCTTACAAGCTCTCATCACAGCCCAGATTTCTGTTTTTAGGCAGCGACGGACGCAACTTTAAATTCCAGTTCGTACGGATCGGTGTCGGGTGGATTTAATTCTCATTCTTCCCAAAGCGCAGCGGCGGCACACACCACACACACCCGCCACCGGGCCAGGATTTCACCAGCTTTCCTCGCTCCCCCGCCAGCTTTGAAGCCACTGGAAATTAGTGCAGCCCCATCAAAAGCAACAACTCCCAATTAAAAGCCGTTGAGAACCTTTTCCGTCTCATATCCCAAACGGGCTGCTGCCGTTACAGTTCGCCCTCGAGCAAAGCGGGAACGCCACGGTTTTGTGACAATAGGAAAAGGTGGAAAATGCTTCCCATTTGCTGCCTCTTCCTGTATTTGGTGAGGAAAGAAGTATTTACTCCTAGGAAGCGATCCGCACCGCAATTAACTTAGAAGCTACTTTTAAATGAAGGCAAGGGCGCGGCGCCGTGTAAAAGGCTCGTCAGCACAACGCAGGGAGAAAGCAAACCGTTCGTTTTGTCAGAATCATTCTGAGAAGAGCTAACAAAGCCTGGCATCGTTATCTCAGCTCAAAAAAAAGCTCAACGGATGCTACTAACGCGCCAAGGATGGAGGCAGCTTTCAAAGGGTTGTACAAAATGCTCTCAATCTGGCGGAGCAGTAAAGCGCCTACACAGTTTACAGCTGAGAGTAATGCCACCAAAGTGTTATGGCCCAGATCCTGGAGAAGCCAACGCTTCTGGAGACCCCAAGGAGATGGGTAGTCCAGCCCTCTGGAAAGCCAAGCCGTGCGCGTTCCTCCAAGGAGGTTGGATTGGAGCCCATGACGGACAGCAGAGAAAAGAGCTGCTGGTTTTAGGTTTTCAGTAACAGATCACGTTAATGAAGTCTCAACGCTACGGAGACAAACGTGGAGGAGCAGTGCCAGGGAGAGGGACCCTGGCACATCGCGGTCTCAGGGTGCTGGCAGGAACCCACACAGATGCCGCTCCCCACAGTCACACCTTCTTAAGGAGTTTCCAGCCCCAGAAGTACCTGTTCTCTGAAGGAACGGGGCATTTTAGGAAAGAATTGGGAGCGGTGTCATCAACTCTTTTCCTCCAGGAAGCCCAACAATATTTCAGGTTGTTAGGAGCACGCACAGGGCACAAAGCAGAGACCTCTGAGATGTAAGTAGCTACAAAGGTGTCATTTCCTTAGGAAACCAGTAGAGAGCAGAGAGGGAAAAGGACAATGCCTTCCTACTTTGACACCAAATTAGGCACCAAACATCATTAGCAGGCACCATCACAGCTGTTTACATTGCACTGATGTTTTGCTGAAAATCAGACTCTAATTTGCTTTACCAACCATTCGGAAAGCAGCTCTAGAAGTCCATGTTCCCACCTCGCCAATACGATGGCGCCTGCAGGCACCACAAGAGGGAATTAATACAGCTTTCACTAATTGATCCGGACCCAGTCTGGAAAACAACCCACCTAAGAACAGCAAAGTAACTGGCTCACCTTAGTTTTAAAGGGTCTTCAGCCCACACCCTGGTGCTGCCCTCATGAAGGATGCTTTCCAAGAATAACCATCACAGGAAAAACGTCACCTTGCAGCGTCACCAACATTTTACTGTGGGTTATGGGACTCTCCCAGCCGAAGGACTGACAGCTCAAAGCACTCACACAACCCCAAGCTCCTTCTTTTCCTTCCTCTCCAAAGCCAAGGCCATTCCTCTCCTTTAGCCACCTCCAACACGCTGTTGTGAGCCTGGCTCTTGCTGCTCGTGTTCACCAGCTCTCCATGACCACAACAACCTCCCAGGAACCAACCTGGGCTGCAGGGTCCCAGGAACACACATTGCTTTTCGTGCACTACAGGACTCTTTGGGATAATCATGTCCAGAAAGCAACAGCATCACCAGAAATGCCACTAATCACTCAATAATCAATAGACATAGATGTACGTAGAGCAGTTCCATCGTGAATTCAAAGAGCAGCTCCAAGATAAGCTGGCAATGCAGCAGATCTCCTCTCAAAAAAAAATACAAAACATTGATACCTTTAGGGAAGAAAAAAAAAAAATTCCAGTGTACTTCACAATAAGGAAGGGATAGAGGAATTAGATGCTAATTCATCTGCAAATATAATTAAAATCCACAACACTAAGACTTCACTGTTAATTTACTTGCACGTCCACGTCGCATGTGCAACAAATCAGAAGCAGGCCTATTAATTTTCAACTTTATGTATAATATATTCAGAATGTAGCATAAAATGGCAGGAATACAGGCAGCTCCATCTCAAACTCTGCAGTTGGTAAATTAAATCTATCTGCAGCAAAGTAAATTGAAATACATACTGAACTTATTACCGTGTCTAGTTTAATATCTCCAAATGGGTTGGATTTCTCCAGGTGAATATTAGCCATATGCAGGGAAAGAAATTGGGCTGGTCCCATCTCTCTGCTCACGATATTGTTCGCGTCCTGAAGGGGCTACTTAGCCCCAAAGGGCGCTGGGGGTTTGGGATGTGCAGGTGGAGATGCCAGCACACAAAAGTTTCAAAATTTGACTGTCCTCTCAATATTAATAGGAATAAATATTTTATTGTCAAAACATGGCAAGGTCTTGTAGCGTCCCTGCAAGATGTCAGAGACACAACTGGAAAAAATCAAGGTGTTTTGGTCCCTCACAGAAGCACCGAGATGTCTTCGTGCCCAGGTGACCATCAAACATGGAAGAAGGAGTAGTTTTCAGATCCTTCCTTCTCGACCAGAAATCAGCTGGAGAGTTGTAACCCCCACTCACATGAATATTTGGAATGGAGACATTCAAAACCGGCCTGGATGTGTTCCTGTGTGACCTACTCTAGGCGATCCTGGTCCGGAAGGGGGGTTGGACTTGATGATCTTTCCAGGTCCCCTCCAACCCCTACCATCCTGTGGTTCTGTGAAACATGCACTTAGGAAGGGCAGGGATGTCCCATAAGCTATTACAGCCGAGGCCTTAGGACACACTTCAGGCTTGAGGAGAAATTTGAGGAGGAAGAAAATACTCATGTAAAACATATTTTTCCACCCACTGCAGTTTACAGGATCCCATTGCTCCTGAGCCAGCAGACCCAATGACAACTGGACCAAACCTCTAACCAAGACACTCAACCTGAGCTGAGCAATAATTGCCTAACTTTATTGAAAAAAAAAACCAAAAAAAACAGATCAGCACATGAGACTGCACTTGAATTTAATTTTCAGGACAAAAAAACATCCAATCATCCCCATTTTCCACCCCCACCACTCTGCTCCTGCCTAATGGGCCTTATTTAAACAGGACTGGCCAACAGCTCTCCCCCCACTCCCCTTAATACTTTCAATCCATAATGCCTGAAAGGCTCTTTCCCTGGACCTCGCACGGTTTATAGGGTTAATTGAATGCACACTGATCTGCTAAGTGTCCATAAGAAGAAGAGCCATTCTTTAAGATGTCATTTCTCCCCCTGGCCCCCTCCCCGGCCCCCCGGACAATGCTGCGGGGCTGTGCCCGGCCAGGCTTGGCCCCAGCGAGGTATTGTTCCCCGTCTGGGGGGGGCTTTGGAAAACAAAGCAAAACAAAAGAATCCCTGACATGCCTAAAAAAGGAGACTTCATGCCAGAGCTAACCTTTGAAGATTTATTCCCCACTGCCCTTGTGACCCAATTCAACCTCCATTACTCAGGAATTCCCCAGACAAGCCCCGAAAGGCAGGGATGGAATTTTGGACTTTCTAACTCATTTGTTTGTGCAGGACAGGGTGGTCTGGCAACCCCGGCCAGACAAGGAACTCGTGTGCTGGGAGAGGCTTTATATAAATATACAGTTGTATTTATAGGTGCTTTAGGTATTATACGTAATTATCAGGACAATTCCTTCTCCCTCTGCTTAAAATTGCAAATCCCCACCTTGCACAATGCGAGAGGATTGTAATAGGCTTTTGTGTGGTTGCTTCCCTCAAGCCTTAGAATTCACCGCCTACTTCTGGGGCTGGAAACTGGAGGGGGGAAAAAAAAAAAGTGAAAAAAAAAAAAAGGAAAAAACCAGAGGCTCATCTACATTATAAAACTGAAGCGTGTTTCTCTTGAGAATCTCTCTAGTGGGGTGAGAACTTGGGAAATGCTCATTTGGGACATCTGCTCCAAAACAACTCTTCCAACAAAGCCTTGGGAGGGCTGTGGGGTGAACGGTGTCCACGACATGCTGGGCAGCCCGTAATGCAGGGCCATGGGACATATCCACAGCTACATCTACACCCAACAAAAAGTCACAGAAACCCTAAAAGAAAGATGTAAGAGCCATAAAGTCAAGACAGACCCACCCCTAGGAGCGTTATCTCTGCATCTTCTGCCTGCAGATGGCTTTCCCACCAACACAGGGAGGGGAGGTTGGGGGAAGGAATTCAATTTAACACTAAAAACTTGGAGGAAATAACTTGGGAAGGAGTCATAAAAACGTCACATACGCCTGGTCTCATTAGCCCAGCCAGGGCTGTTGTCCCCCCTACTACGCCGAAAGCAAACCAAGCTGGAGAGCGCGATTATCCCCGGCCCAGTTCAAACCCCTGGACGCCAGCTCTGGCACAGCCCTGTCGAATCTGGGGGCTCTCGAGGAACAGACATTGCAACCCCACAAAAAACAGATTCCTGCAGGCCCTGAGATCCAAGGCAGGAGCTGCACCCTCTTTCAGAGGGTCTCCTCTCCCTGCACTGTAACGTGAGCGAGCTTTTTGGCCCGTTGTTTTGCTCAGGGCTCACTGATCAGCCATGGTCACCCTTGGACACTTCCTCCAGGACGGCAAGAGGGATTTTGTGTGCCTCGGGTGCTGGAAACAATGAGGTCTCACACTCTGGAGGAAGGGGAAAAAAATTCCCTCCCCAGGGGTAGCAGTAGGTGACAAAACCCAACATAACCACCCAGGTTATTTTACCTGGATGGAAAATAATCCCCTGGCTCTCGAGCTGCCCATTGGCCATGTTCTGCAAAAATAGCTAAAAGCTGCCTGCAGAACTCCTCAGCTTGGGAAGAGCTCAGGCCAAGGCATCTCCGCCGCAAGCCCACAGCTCCCAGGGTGGAAGGGGACCTCCCCAGGGAACGGCCCTTACTCCAGTCCCATCATCTTGAAGTGAAGAAAAAGTAACACCATTAGAGCTGCTGAACATCTCAGAGGAAATCAAGAAGCCAACAAAGGTTTATCTGCAGGAGACCCCAGAGATGTTCATCTCCATGGGACAAGGTGCTCCACGTCCCCACAGCACAAGATACTCACACCGCTGCTTCCCTCTTCTAAAATGCGTGATCCTGCCCAACTACCTGGGTAGCAAGGCAGGAGCAGAGAGTACTTGCAGACCATCAAGCACGACAAGAAAATATTCTTGGCCAAAGGGAGCGTGTACCCTCTTAGGAGAACAGGTAGCTCTCGCCTGCTCGCGGCGCCACCCAACCTCACCCGCAGGCAAAATCCCTGCTCTTCATTTACACCACCAGAAAGGTTTTGCCAGCTCTTGACACTCACAAAGAGAGAGAGCTTAATCGCCAAAGTTGGTTAAGTGCAATAATTAATGATCTTACCGCCATTGGTGTGTTAAAAAGCATTGAATTAGAATAGGACCCTTTGATGTTGGCTTTGAAACCAGCGCAAATGACTCCAGCAGAGCAGCTCTGAATTCCTCTCCGGGCAGGGCACGCAGCTCCAACAAGAGACCGAAGGTTTTCACACTCCGCATCAGCTCCGCAACAGAGCTCTGGGCTGTTCCAGCATCATCCTCCCCCTCCTGTTCCTTCCTGTCCCTTCTGAAAAACAAGTGATAACATTCACCTGCTCCACCGGCCCTGCAAGAGCTCCCTCGCTAATCTCGGCTGGGTCCTTTGTAGATGGAGGGCCGTTCTCAGCTGGAGCTGGTTGCAGAACATCTCCAGCTGATACGCACCAGCTGGAGGCCTGTCTCCTTACGGAGTAGGTGTTGCTCAGCTCTACGGTCAATACCTAGGAAACAGGCTTGAGAAATGAGGTTATGCACGTAGCGGGGTGCTGCATGTAAACCGGTCAAAAGAGCTTTACTTCTGCCTTGCTGAGGCAGCCCTGAGTGACTTGGTGCTTACTCCAGCTATACACAGCGAGGCTACGCCGTAAATATGTCAGCATCGAGTCAAACAAACCTCAGGAGCGGTGAGGGCAAGGTGAGAGTCCGGAATGTAAAAACAAGTCTTTTTTTTTTATTATTATTAAGTATGTTGGCTAAATGTCTCAACTGTTATAGGAAAGAGCTTCAAAGTGACCGTCGCTTAGCCCGGCACACATCTCAGAGAGGTCAATAACACAGCCCCTGGCACCACGATCGCCAGGGAGAAGCTGTCTGCAAAATCCACTATATTGTCACCCAAATCATTGACCAAGTCTCAGCAGCCATACTAGAAAGTCTCCTGGATTCCTTCTAAAACCTCTCTCCCCAGGAAAGACTTCAGAGGACATCATCAGCGTTAAATCCTGGGTAGCCACATTACCCGAGCTAAAAAGCCCTGGAGACCCAAAATGTGGAGATGTCTGCCAAAGACACACAGGTTAGGCTGGAAACACCCTCGCTAAGCACAACTCTATTACACTCCTGACCCTTCTCATTAAGCTAAACGAGGTCTGACTGTCACTTTACCGTGCCCCCTTTTTCACTTAAAACTGAGAAGGAAGCAGATGCTCAATTAGCATCCATCATGGGTGTTCACAGGTCTCGGTGTGAGGAGTAAGCAATCTGCTGCTGCTGCTTCGCAGAAATCCTGGGTGACATCCTCCATCCACCCACAGCGACGCACGGTGCCCAGGTCCCTGGAGGGACAGAGGGACAAAACTTAGGTGTGAAACCAGGGCTTTGCTAGGACCCCATCTCTCACTTCCACGTCTTGAGGTGCCCAAGTCAAACACCAATAGCTACAAGGTCTCTGTGATCTCTGTGGTTAAGCTTAAAGATTTTCTAGCTGTTAGCCAAGAGAACTCCCCCACTCCAGTTACAGACCCAGGGACGGAGCATCGTACGGTCAAAGACCTCACACCAACAGAGGTGCAGAAACTCCCATGAGCTGGGGAGAGGCTGGGTGGTGAATGAGCTAAATTGGCCGCATTACAGAGCGCTGGATTTGTTACTGCGTGAGATTATCCCTGCTCTGGACTGCCAAACTTCTGAATCAAGGAGCACTGAAAGGGTTCACAAGGAAACAAAAAAAACAAAACACAAAAAACTCCCCAAACCAGAACAAAACCAAAATAAAACCCAGTTCTGTTTTCAATTTTTTTTAAATACTCAGGGTTTAAGCCACTCATTTAAGGACCAGCAGCTACAAGGTGACTCAGACACAACCCACAGACATTGAGCTGAGCTTCAGTTTCCTGGGATTTTTGTCCTATCTTGCCATCATCCATCTCATCCCCACAGAGTCTTTGGTCAAGTTGCTTTACCTGAAATACTGCAGCCAACAAGAGCTACTCAGCTTCTCCAAGGAAGACAGGAAGAGGTAAAAGTCACTCTTGGAGAAAACCAAGAGGAAAGGGACCCTGGGAGGAAGGCACAAGAGCAGTGCTGCAATCAGATCCCAGACAGACAAGAGCTCCGTGTCCACGTTGGGTCCCCGTGCAGTTGTGCAGGGGGTCACCTCACGCCACCTTCTACTGAGCTGTGAGGGGAACGTGAGTTGGAGCTTGCACCTTCCAGCACTATTCACCCAAATCTCAGGGAGGAATTACTACAAGGAGCACTAAGAATAATAAGAAGAAATCCCCAAGATGCCACAAAGGTCTAAATAAATCACACTTCGAAGAGCGATTCAGCCGTTCTTGTTCCCACCTGACAAGACACTCGGCGACTTTTCTCCACTGAAAGTCTCCAAGTGATAAAGAGCAACAGATTAGACTCCTTAGGATAAAGATAAAATGGACTATCGGCTGATTAAGAGTCCTCGATTTGAGGAGGATGGGATTGCGGTTCAATTTTATCAGCCGCTCAATAGGTCCATTTAGTGAACTACATCGCCGGCGGTCTCTCGACGCAGGTGGGGATTAGCATGGAACTGGGAGAAAACAAAGCAATTTGATGGAAAAAAAACACATGACCGGAGCAAAGTGGGATGGAGACCTCTCAGCCTCCACAACATCATGGAAATTTGCAGCCGAACCCATTAAAAAGTCCACAAATATCCTGGATTAAAAGAAAAGAACCCCTCCCAAAAAAGTCACCTTTAAGCAATCCTGTTTATTTCCCAGTCGAAACTCCTGGGCGTATAAATTGGGATTCAAACGATCATATTTACATTGGCAGTCGGCACCTGAAGTCAAGCTGTCAAAATGTCACTCTCGTCACTCATGTTTTCATTGCACCTCGTCACAACACCGAGACGTTTCCCTCACCCTTCACCCCCCCACCCCCCTCCACAGCCTCTTTGGACACAAGGGAATGAGTGGCAGGAAGGAAGGACGGCTGCCGGGAGGGTGTCTCGTAAGGATGCTGTAGTGGAAAAGTGTTATTTGCCCGTGAATTCTGCACGCCGGGCTCTTATTGTCATTGGCTTTCAGCCAAGAACTGCCAGGACACAAAAAGTCAATTTATCTCAGGGTTTTTTCATTGACTCACTACCCCTCGGTCCTCACGTTTTTTGGGGCAACTTATTATGAAAGCTGCCACTGGCCATATGTGGAGCTTTCACATGAGCGTTCATCCTAATTAACGGCGTGCCAGGATGGAGAGTAAATTACAGCCAGCCAGGATTGTGTTCCCTGTGAAAAATAGCGTGTTATTAATCTGAGATCATCTATTGTACGTCAAAGATTACATGACTCCTCTCATTTTCCTTAAAAAAAAAAAAGGCCAAAGGGGGAAAAAAAAAAAAGTCTTTAAAAGCCAACAGTTTAGAGCCATAAAATCCTGCTCTTCTAAGTGAAATTTCTGAAGGCAGTAAAAATCTCCAGAACGAAAATAAATTCCAAGGAAGACCAAGATTTACCACTTGGGGCTAAACATCCAAGGGAAAGCATCAGCAAAGTTATTACTTCTCGTTGCGAAATAGGCTGCTAATGGTGCGGTGGAGACGAGGGCTACATTTACACCAGGCCGTGCACAAGGACAGGGCAATGAGGAATGAACTAACCCAACCTCCTCGGTTTTGGTCCCAGAAGAGCTCTTTCCAGGCTCTTTCTCCAGACCTTTTGGGTAGCAGCTCCCAAACATTTAGGGACCAACTTCAGAAAACAAGCTGGAGCTGTAGACGGGATGGTGAGAGGAGAGCAGCATTTTAGAGAAGACACCCACACAACCCAAGGGCAGAAGTTCACCTCCTTTTTGGCTACTACCTGATATTCTTGCAGGATCAAGCAGCAAAACAGCCACAAGCAGATTTCCCTCCTAAAAAGAGGTCAGTGCTAAAGAAGCCAGAAAAAAAAGATATATTCGCAGCTTTGAGCACCAAAGACAAAGTATACAAGGAAGAAGCATTCAGCAGCTGGGCCGTGCATGCATCCGATGGCGTGGACAAAGTCCAGGTCAGCACACGGAGCTAAAATGGGTCCTCTCACCTGCAGGATCAGTGGCTCAGTCTCTGGAAACAGAGACTCAGTCTGAATAACCACACCTCTGGGAGAAGAGCCGTGGAAATGAGGCACATCCGTAGAAAAGCGAAGCAAACATGGCAAAGCTGTCAAGTAAGGCCACTTCTGACAGGACACAGAGCAAGGACTAACTCCTACAGACCACCCAGCCATGTGCAGAGTTGAATCTGGAACGAGGGAGGACCAGTGCGATGGAAGATCTCAGTTGCCTGCCATACATGGCTCTAGTGCTGGCCTTAATTCTTCCAGCCAAGTCTGGAAACCTCCCTGGTTTTGACCAGGATGGGGTGAGGTCTTGCAGCTCCTGTCTAGTTGACTACTAGGAGACAACCCAAGATATCTCTTAGGAATGATCTCTAAGTGAGCCCCCGACACAAGAACGACATGGATCTGTTGGAGAGTGTCCAGAGGAAGGCCACAAAGACAATCCTCTGATCATCTGAGGCTGGAGCACCTCTCCTATGAGGACAGGCTGAGGGAGTTGGGGCTGTTCACCTAGAGAAGAGAAGGCTCCGGGGAGACCTTCCAATACCTGAAGGGGGCCTACAGAAAAGCTGGAGAGGAACTTTGTATAAGGCCATGTGGTGACAGGACAAGGGGCCATGGTTTGAAACTAGAGCAGGGGAGATTTAGATTAGACATTAGGAAGAAGTTCTTTACTCTGAGGGTGGTGAGACACTGGGATGGGTTACCCAGAGAAGCTGTGGATCCTCATCCCTGGAAGCATTTAAGACCAAGCTGGATGGGGCTCTGAGCAACCTGCTCTGGTGGGAGGTGTCCCTGCCCATGGCAGGGTGGGTGGAACTGGATGATCTTTAAGGTCCCTTCCAACTCAAACCGTTCTATGATTCCATGATTCTAATTTTTTAAACATAGCCACTCCCAATCCAGAGATGGAAGTACATCTCATGTATCAAAGCATCCCATGTTTTATTAATCAGTATTAAAAAATATAGAATAAAATACATATTGTCAACACCTATGTCTTGCCCTTTTCTCTGAACCAGTTGGTTTGGACCCTGTCAGAGTCAGGAGACTGCATGAACCAGAGCTGATGGACGAACCCATTAACTCCTCTCCTCTCGGAGATGTTGCCTTCAAGCTCATTATCCAAAGCTTAAACAGTGAAGAATTAGATACCTTCACTCCGCGTACCAGCAGGAAAAATGGGAGTCAAAAAAAGAACCAAAAAAAAAAAAAATCAAATAAAATCCACAAGCCCACGGATCTAATTAGGAAAAAAAACTTCCAGTCCTGAAGCGTTTGTCAGTTTTTCATCCTGCAAAAGGCACAGTAATACCCTCTCCTCCGCGCGCTGCCGGGGACCGTCATTACGCCGCTTCCCCAACGTGCCAGAAGTGATCAGCATCCGAAACAATTCCTAATGTGTCTCCGAAACAATAGCAATTACAGAGTCGTCCATTCATATCTAAAGGCTTACCAGGCTACAACTTCCCTCAGGAGGCTAAAGACGTTTCATCGAAGCAATTATATTTATGTAGCATTAAAGTACTTTCTTTAAAGCCACGGCGGTTTCCTCCTCGCGTTCGGAGCAGAGCGGTAACGAGGAGCCCTCACAGCTCATCCGAAGTCCTCCAAGGGTATTTTTCCTCCCCTCCCCGTTTAAAGATTGCTAATGCACACACCTCGGGCTTTTTGCTGCCTTATTTTTAATGTTATTACACTCCCTTTACCCGAGGGATCTGACATGCAGATTGGAGCCTATTTACATGACAAGGGAGCGGAATGGAAGAAGCTCATCAGTTTATTCAGCTTCCCCCAGCTCTCATCATGTCATCAAGGACCTTGTGACGTTCCGGCAATGCCTCCAAGTCCCAACTTCAGGGGTTTCGCAGCTCTGTCGGCCTTGGCTCTCGTTATGTTAAAAGTGAGATGTTTCAAAGCTTTTTTTTTTTTCCTCTCCACGAATCACAAATGCTAGAAACATGACTTCAGTGTATCATAACAGTTGAAAGTCAAGAGACGACTTAAAGGAAGTAATAATTTGTTAATTTTTAATATCGAGAATTCAGAACAAGCGGTGTGATTCCAGGAGGGGAAAGAAGCTCAAATCAGGTTTTTAATGCTGGGAGCTGTATCAATATAACATGTTATTTATTTTCCATTTCCCCCCTCCTTTTTCCTACAGCAGCTCCCTGGAAATATTCCACCTATGAATTTCACAGCATGTGGCGAATAAATAAATAAATAAATAATCGAAAGGCGAGGTCTTGGCGTGACGTCTCCAATCTCTGCTGTTCAACAGCTGATGGTATTTTCCCTTTGAGCTGCGCCAGCCGCACCCCACTGGTTCGCGTGGGGCTGCCGGCAGGTACCGGTGGCAAGTTCAGCCCCCAGCAGCCCGGCTGGAAGAGATATTCCCTTCGAAGCAAACACTGCCACGCTTAGCTCTGGTACGCAGGGGGCAGATTTTTTTAGTGCTGGAAGATATAGTAAGAGGAAGGGATTCCATGTGTTTGACCAACATTTGCTCGGATCCGGGCTCTCCGTTTTCCCTTCATGTTGGCGAGCGAGACTCTCCCACAACTCCACACGCCAGAGCTGCCCAGCCCAGGATCCCAAAAGCATCGCTCAGCACCTCACCTGTCCTTTCTGGGTAGGAATCAGCTGCCTGAATTTTGCAGCTGGCAGAGCATCTTGCTGGCACAAAACCTACCCCCATCCCTCCTGCCTCCCCGGCTCCTTCTGGGGACGGCACAAGGCTGGACCGGCTCCTTGTTGCGCTGCGGCCAACAGCGGTACTGGCCTAAGGATGAACTTGTTGCCATGGCAGGAGCGGAGGCATGCGTCGCGCTGCCGGCACGGCGGCGAGGAGCTGCGGCACCGAGCGCCGGCTGCTTCTCCACAACGGCTTTTTGTTGCTCCTTTCTCACCGAAGCGGCCTCGCCATAATGCACCCGTCCTCTCGCCACGCCGGAGCAGCCTGGCAAAATCCAGCTGCCCGTAAAGCACAAGTAGCACCGTGGCCGAGGGCCCAAAGCAGAGCCCCACGGCACGAGGCGAGCGTCCCGCTGCGAAGCGGCACCAAAAGGGATGCCAAAATTTTGAGGCAGCAGCTCTGAGAAGGAGATTTAAAGCGAGGGGGAAATAACATCACTCAAAAAGGAGGTTTGCTCCAGCTAACTCGTTTCCTCGCTGCTGCTGCTGCTGGGGTGTTTGTCATGGGACGGGCTTAGCTCAGCTGCTGGGTAGCACCTTTTACAAGTCCCTTCCAGCTTTGATTAGCCTTGCTAAAATAAGGGCATCTCTCATTGAGACCCTAATTAAGAGCGGGCTCAGAAGAGGTTGATATCCCTCGTCGCGGCAGATTTTAACAAGGAGAAATACAAAGGTAGACTTAAAAATAAAAAGCAATGTTCCTTCCTGAGCAGCGGTTTCAGCGCCTCGGAGATTACAAGGCAGCCCTGCTCTGCGTGTCGGTCGGAGCCTTTCCAAAATAATGAGCCTGCTTCCGTCCCAAGCAGCTCCTGTTGCACTGGAGAAATGAGCAGAAAGGTATTATGGGCTCACACTCACCAGATGGATGTCCTGCTTTGTTCTCCGCTTACAGAAAACCCTACACATACAGTTTGGATTATCTTCATTGTAATTCTAATCACCACCTCTCTGGAAGGGAGGGAGGGAGGGAGGGAAGAAGGGAAGGGAGGGATTCTTGCCTCGGTCAGGAGAGCTAATTAAAAGTTGTGAGTCATCCAGACTTCCCCACACACTGGAAATGCTTTGGGAAGGTCAGGTAATCTCGCGTTCTTCGGGGAATCTAGTTGGCAAAAGAAAAATGAAGCAGGTTCCCCTTGGGCAGAGAGAGAACAAATCCCGTTCCCTCCGCAGAACACGGCGGCGTGAATCACAGAGGTGCTTCAAACGTGCGCAAACTACGCTGCAAACCTGAAAGACTCGACGTGTGCCCCAGCACACAAACACCAACACCTCCTCTGTACCGATGGCCACACTGGCTTTTAGAACTCACTGTCCAAGAGGCTGTTGCATAGGCACAGGGTCCTCTGTCTGCTCCTAAAAGAGCTTCTGAACCTTCTGGCTGGTTCCCGGATGGTTGGGGTCAAGTTCAGACCCGTGAGCCTCATGAAAACCGACAGCCGGGAGCGGTGCGAGGTCCACGGAGCGCCCCAACTCCTCAACCCCGATTAGCTGCAGAACCATCAGCGCCGGCCAGAGCGCCCAGAGGGGACGAGTACTCTGCAGAGCTGCTGCGGTGGGAACGAGCTGCCCATGTTGATAACGAGCTCTGACAGCTTCAAGTAGGGTCAGGGCCCCCCACACCAGCTCGGTGCAGTCTGGGGGCAACAGGCTCCCAAACCCCAAGGAGCTGGGAGGAGCTGGGGAGCATCAAGGCTTCCATCTCTGAAGGTACAAGGGCACTGGGAGAGTTGCCCAAGGTCACACGGGACGGCAGGAGCAGAGCCACCCCACCGCTTGGGCCAAAACGGTCAGGTCTGGATCCTCAGGACTAGTGCCCAGGCTCTGTAGTTAAGATGTTGACCAGTGCCCATCATTTAGAGGTGCTGGGTGCTTGCAGAGCCCCTGCCTTCACAAAGATCTAGAGCGCCCACGGGTGTTCCAAGAGACAAGGGAGCTGGTTTGTCTTTGGCCATAAAAAATCCAGAGATTATTTTTGCTATCACCTTTCAAACAGCCGGTCCAGCATGCAAAGACTGTGTCTTCTCTCTCCCTTCCCCTTTTTCTGAGCAAGACTTGGAGTTGACCCCTTTGGGGCCCTGTCTCTTCTTCCCTTCTCCCCTGAGCATTAAGATCACTAATAAAAGATGCAGTCAGGAATTCCCTCCCACCCACTCATTTACACATTGCCATGGGAAACCACGGCGAGCTGGAAGTGGATGCTGCTCCGAGCAAAGAAAGTGCCTCGGCAAGAATCCCCACCTTGGCCGGAGCCACCACGCTGGGGACCAAAGGGATGTGGCTGCACTGCTCGGCCGTTCAGGGCAGTGTCACCACAGAGAGTTCAGGATGAGGGCAAACCCCTGGAGCAAGGCTGAACATCCCACTGTCCTCTGGGGAAGATGCTGAGCTGCAGGGAAAGAAACTGGTAATAGGCAAAGAACACCATGGAATGAGGGGAAGCAGAGGATTGCCGCTTCCGCCTGAGCACGTTGGAGGTTTGCTTAGTACCATAAATCTGTTTTGGTTCAAATCTCTTTAGCTTTTGCTTCACGGGAAGGCCACAGGCCCCGGAGAACCCTCTTGGCAAAAGGATGCTCCAAGTCACAGCTCCCACCTTTCTGCCAAAGGCAAACCAAACCCAAAACAGACAGGATGCATTTCTACTGCTAAAACAATCTGCAAAATGATTTTGAGTGGCACAGCTTGGGGACCTGGACATTTGCAACCAGCTCATCCTAAATACAAATTAACTCTGAATTTTTGTGGTACATGAAGATTTGGGCAAACCTGAATCACGCTTCTTCAATGCCCAGTGAAGCCATGACCCAGCCTGCACACCCTTGGCTCTTCCTTGTCCCTCCTGCTGCATCCATGACATCCTCCTTGATGAGTGCTGACTGTCCCCCTCCCCTCCTTGACACCCCTTCTCCAAAGGAGCGTTCCTCTGCAGTCTCAGCAAAGCAGGGCAATCCCCGGTAGGGATTCAGCCTCCGCTGCCACCGCCCCACCGCCACACATTTACACACCAGCCGCCTCAAACTATCTCTTTTTGTACAGCCAAATTGCTCCTCCTCAAATTAGTGCTCTCAGTCGCAGTAAAATTTCATTTGTTTCTTCCAAACGTGGCCTGTTCCATTGTCCCTCTCCCGTGACCTGTGAAAATCAGTCATTGAGCTCAGTGACAGTGGTAAGTGCAAAACGCAGCATCAAAGGGACATAATGGGGGCCTCTCAGGACGGACAAAAACCCACCATTAATCAAGGCCTGCTCAAGAGGTTCCAACTTACTGAGGCATGCGAGCGGTGCCGGTCCCGAGCGCGGGATGCAGACGCAGAGAGATGTGTGGGTGCAGGAGAATTCCCCATCGCCCCGAGGACCGCAGCCTGCCCCAGGGAGGAACAGCTACCCCGGCATCACCGCTCCCCGGGCAGATTGTCTCTGCTCTGCACGTCCTGAGGATTTGTCCACCTGCTTTCCAAAAGAGGTTCTGGAGCCGCGCTTTTCCAGGCAGCTCCTTGGTTGAGAGAGTGGGGATAGAGCTTGTCTCCTGATACCCAGTGTGCCGCTTTAGCTGTATCCGCGACCCCTACTACCGTCAGGAGCGATGTACGGGACGCCACACCAGACCAGGAGGGAGACGTTGGCATCTCCAGAGCTAACATGAAAGCCAACAGGTTCCCAGAGCCAAACACACAACGCTGTCCATCCAGCAGCACCCTGCCCAGACAGACCACAGCGGTGTGGAACTTGCAGCAGAATCACCCAGGGAATTACCTCAGGGATCGGGAACCGAGAACCCTGCAGATAAACCTGCTCAGGTACAAAGCCAGGACAGCCCCGCTCGGCCGGTGAGACGACAGCGGGGCTGCTGAAAGGGCAGGGACCAGTTTGAGTTGGTTGGGAGCAAAGAGAGTTTTAACATCACGAAACCAAAGGGAAGAGGCAAACCTCTGCAAAATCCAAACCTCCGCAGCAAAGCAGTGTGTCTAAACCCTCCGCAGCAAATCCATGTCATTAAACAGAATAACTCGGACTCTCAAATCCAAATGACTCTCACTTTCAAGGTCCTGCATTCAGAAGCCCACAATGGAGAACAATGAGGTAGAGAAAAAGCCGAGGATCTTGACGCTGCATTCAGAAGGCCATCTGGTCCGGCCGGCACAGCCAGCGCTGGGAACGGGCAGCGTTGTGGGTTGAGATTTAATCTGAGCCACTTATTGAGTGACCTCAGGCGAATCGTTTGACCTTCTTTTGCCTCAGTCAACCCAACTGTAAAATTGGGTTTAAAGCAAGAACCTCTCTGAAAACCATATGCTGTGCCTAGGAGGAGTGGGAGCAGACTCCCTTCCCAGCAACAGGGCTGTGACGATGGGTAGAGCCAAACCTGGAGTGGAAGAGGTGGTGCACGGAACGGGGATCCAGCATCCCTTGGTGTCGGGGAGCTCTGGACGACGGGTCTCATCCCACCTGTCTTCCTTGAGACAGCAGCTTTGGCCCCTGTGTGGGGACTTACCCCTAAGGGGGCATTTGTGAGGTCTGCCCTTGCACCCAAAGGTCCCAAACATTTCAAGCAAGGTCCCCAAACCCCGATCTCACAGGCTGCTGCGGGCAGGGAGCAGCGCAAAAGACACGGCCCTGACAAAATCGGGGATCTTTCGCTACAGCTTCTGTGCCCTTGTATTTATTTACATGTTTTGCTGGTTTCAGTAACCGGGGGTTACAACCACGACCAGAGCTTTGAGGCAAACTCCACAATGCTTTCCTTTAACTCGCTGGTTACCCACTAGATCAAGAGCATTCATTGCTCTGGTCAAACATCCCCAGAACTGGATTCCTACTCACAGCCTTGCCAATGACCGGCAGCAGAAAAGCAGCCCCCTCTCAGCTGGGCATTGGGCGCCCTTCACCTCTTGGCGAGCTTGCAGGGAAGAGGTAGAACAGATGAAACACTGTCCCCAGCTACTGTGGGTCCCCAGTGACCACAAAATAGCAACTCGTCCCCCAAAGGTGCTCATAGGGGTGTGCAAATGATGGTACTGACAGTAAACCCACCCTGGGTTCAGAGAGAGGGAAACTGAGGCACAGCTGGTGCATGGTTGTTACTGGCCACACCATGGCCAGCTGGGAGCCTTGTAGGGCAGAATGAGAGTGAAAGCCAAATATAATCATCATGTCATCACCAGCCCGCTGGAAAAACAACTGTGGAACTAGTGGCATTACAAATCCTTAAGCTGAGACAAGCTGAAGCAGACGAAGAGCTGCTCTAGCTGACAGCACCAAAGAGATCTTGAGTGATCACAGAATCCCAGCATGGTGGGGGTTGGGAGGGACCTCTGGAGCTCCTCTGGTGCCACCCCCCTGCTCCAGCAGGGTCACCCAGAGCAGGGGGCCCAGCAGCGCAGGGTCCAGGAGCCTTTGGAATCTCTCCAGAGAAGGAGACTCCCCAAGCTCTCTGGGCAGCCTGGGCCAGGCTCCAACCCCCTCCCACCAAACAAGTTTCTCCTCCTGTTCAGAGGGAACCTCCTGGGTTCCAGTTGTGCCCGGTGCCCCTTGTCCCATCATTTGGCACCACTGACATGAGTTTGGCCCCAGCCTCTTGACTCCCACAAGGCCCTTGAGCTCTTGCTCAGCATTAATCAGATCCTCCCTCAGTCTTCTCCAGCTGAACAGCCCCACGGCTCTCAGCCTTTCCTGGGCACACAGATGCTCCAGGCCCCTGAGCATCTTTGTAGCCTCTGCTGGACTCTCTCCAGTAGCTCCTTGTCTCTCCTGAACTGGGGAGCCCAGAACTGGACCCAACACTCCAGAGGTGGCCTGTCCAGGGCAGAGCAGAGGGGAAGGAGAACCTCCCTCGACCTGCCGGCCGCACTCTTCTTGGCAGTGACGGCTGCAAGCGGATGACAAAGGCAGCAGAGACCCGCGCTCCCGAATAAAATACCGGAGGAGAGTGGTCCCACACTTTGAGGAGAGGCTGGAGCAAAACATCGGGCAGAGGGAGAATGCGCAGAAGCCCGTGGGGCTGAGCGTCATGCTGTGTCCGCAGAGCTGGGTACCAGCAGAGCATCGCCCCGTGCGACAAGAGCAGGCAGGGAACCGAGGAGCAGCCTCACGCTGCAGGTGCGGCTGCGGAGATGTGTCAGAACTTTCCTCCGCTGGGCTCCAAGAGTTAATTGAGACAAATAACTCAACGGCGCTGCCATTAATGAAATTCTTCTGATATATTTCCCCTGAGCTTTCTATAAATGACTAAGTGACATTACTGCCTGCAGTGCAAACCCCCTGCACGAGAGATAACGTTGCCGGAGCTAAGGTTGGCGCAGGCACGTTAGAAGCCTCGCGAAGAAGTGCAAGATGATATTTAAATAACTATCACGCTGCTGTGAAATGAGCAGCCAAAAGAAATATGGGCTTATAATGTGCTGGAGTCTCAGGATGAATCCTGGCTGTTCGATGCAGACGCTGAAATGCGGTGGGTGGTAAGTGACAAACTCTTTTAATCCCGCAAAGCTACTGAAATTCCCAGGCAAATCTCTCCCATCTGCCCCCGGTGACTCCTCGATTTGTACATTTGTTTTGTGGCACACACAGGGCCAAACACTGCAAGGGTACAGATGTGAGAGGCAGCATCACGTGAGCCAGCATGTCCTAGGGGCAGCCAGAAGAGCTGATGGAGGGAAATAACCCACTCACCCATCACATCCATCCCCCGGAAACCTCTCACAGTATTTTTTTGCTTTATTTAATTTCTTTTCCTTTCCTTTTTTTTCAGCAGTTCCTCATGGGTATTTTTCCCCTCTGAGACGCAGTGCTACGAGCCCAGAACTTGCTTTGGGCTTATCCAGAACCACAGGCATTCAAAGCACAGACAACAGAGAAACATCACTGGCAGCAGGGCTCAGCATTTGAGAAGAAAGGGCATTAAACGCAAGCAGAGTCACAACTGAAAAAAAAAAAAAAAATCTCATTTGTGGATGGAGGAAACCGGGCACGCAACCCCAGGGGTTAAACCACAACAAAACACAAGCCACCACTAGTCAAAAATTCCTGGGAGTAACACAACCACGGCTGCAGAGCCGCAAGCTGACGGCGGGGCAGCTGGTCGAAGCGCACACCTTTACCTCCAGCACGCGTCTCGCACCACCGGAAGCTGTCGTCACACGAATATCCCGCTTCCAACTGCGGAAACAGGTTCGCTTGACCTAAGCATGAGCTCTAGGTAGGGCTCTGCTGACGACACGGACACAGGACACGCAGAAAATCCACGTGTTTAAGGTCTGCCTTGATGTTTTGAGCCCAGACTCGCCATCTGCATCCAAACCGTGGCACTGCCCAGGCAACACCTTGGTGACAACTTTGGTGCCACCTTCTTTAAACCTTAATTTAAAATGCTAACTTCATAATGAGTGGAACAAAACTGTGTAAAAACATTTCCCACTCTAATCCTGGTTTGATCCCTCCAGTATGGCCTTCTTTTGTAATTACATCCCTTTGTGATCTCACTCTAATGCCTTGTATTGTGACCCATAAAATAATCAGCCCCCTTTGTCTCTCCCTAATCCTTTTAGACTTCCTTCTTGTCTCTACACTCTTATAAATGCTGCCATTATTTGGGCTCAGCAGCTCTTCCCACCACCCCAGAGCCTGGAAAAGGGGCTGCAGGTTAAACCCTGAATATATTTTGTGCAGAGGAGCTGAAATGATGGGAAGATCTTTGCTGCTTTAAAAACCCCGCGATTCCCAACCTCCTCCCCTAACCACACAGCCTGGCAGGGAAACCGACTCCCAAGCATCAATATGCACCAGATCCCCCCTCTTTTTGTATTTGGCAGATGACCTTGAGGCCCTTGGGGTGAGCGTGCTTGGCCCCAGGCTGGGTGAGAGGAGCTGCTACTGGGATCAACGCAGAGAAGAGACCTGACATCTGCCTCGCCCGGGCTTATCCATCCTGCCCTCCTGCCGGCAGGGTAAGTGCCATGGGCAGCCAGGCACAGTGGGATGGAAGAGTGGGATTTGGGGCTGGATGCAGAAGGGAAGGGAGTAAAGGAGCAGAGAAGGGCACAGGGATGTGTGCTGCTCTGCTCGGCTCCCCGCAGTGAGACACAGTGAGGGAGACGTCTTTACCAGCTCAGATCTCCCCTCAAAGTACTTCAAATATTGGGCAAGTCCTTTTTGTCAAACCTCAAGAAATCTCTTTGGGTCTAAGTTGCACAGTTGACTCGCCTTCTCCCTTTCGTGGTGTGGGTTTTTTCATAGCACCAGATCAAACAGGGAAAATTGCTACTTTCAGGCTGGATACGTGCGGAGCCCGATCCGATACCCAGTTTGATGGCGATTTCCAATTAGCGGTAACTGCTTGTTATTGAGTGATATAATCAATGGGTCTTACTCCACCGGCCGGGCTGTGATTTATGATGACGTGGAGCCAGCTCCATCAAATTACAGCATCGGTAAAAAGGGCTGGAAATGCCGTGAGACAAGAGGATCGGAGTCAAGTGAGGCCACGTTAAGCAAAGGGTGGGGATGAGGAGAAAGGCAACCGTGTGTTGGGGAGCTCGCTCTCCAAAGGAGCGGGCTTTAGTCCCAATAATTGCTCCGAGGGTACCTTCATCCACAGCCGGCAAAGGTGAGTATCGGCTCCTGGAAATACAGCTCCTCAAAGCGAACTGTGAAGACACAAACCCAGCAGTGCCTCCAGAGAACGCTCTGCCTACAAAACTGATTTGAAAGAAGACAGCTCAGAGTCGTGTGAAATTACCGGGCTGTCACTCGGAGGAAGAAAAGATGTGTGTTCAATAACTCCATCGGATTATAAAAACATGTTGCATTCCACAACCTTTTAAACTAACACACCCCGGGTTGGACAGACGCAGAAACAGCAACCGAAAAAATTCCAACCGGCAGAGGGTGGAACTGCCGAGGGCCTCCGCTCAGCTCAGTCACGCGGAGGCTTCTCGCACACTCGGGCTTGTTCAGAAGAAGGTTACGCTACAAAAAAATACTATCGATGTGTTCAGCACCTGACCTGCCAACGCACAAACCGGTCGAGCTCTGCTTCCCTTCACTGAGTCTCTTCGGTTAAGAACGACGAGGTAAAGAAATTCCCCCTGGATTTCAGTTACATTTAACGAGTCCATTTTTAGGAGGAAAGTTTTAAGAAGTGCCCGCTCCGCGGGGAAACTGCACGCACCTCAAGGCCATCGGGGCCGCACGCGCAGCGGCTGAGCGCGGCATATTCTTCCAGTTAAATTTTACTCAATGCCAAGTGTTGAAGTAAATTCGAAACATAAAAATACAATATCCAGCCCACATTTCCTGAATGCAAATATGTACATTCCTCTGAGCCAAGGAGATTATATTCCAAGCAACAGTACAAAGCCGGGGTCTGTAACGGTGATACGAGACTAACAGCCTGCCTTTGAAGACAGCGAAAAGTGCAGCAGAGCTCTCGAGGGGCTCCGGTCTGTCAGATCCCTTTTATTCCTCAGTAGCACGGCCTTGATCAACTTTCAAGATTTTTGTTTGTGAAAGGTTTTTATTTCTCCTTTGCTTTTGTGTTCAGATGTCAGGCTCAGAGGGAAGAAGAGATCAGCGTTGGGATGAGGTTTTACCCACCGGCAGTATTTACTCTGCTCCGCAAAGGTCTGCTGAGTGCTTGTTGGGTTGGTTTTTTTCTTTCCTTCCAGGCAGCCAGGAACCCATTTCTTCGATGCAACAGTCCTGTCATCTCTAAAATGGGGATAATTACCCTTCTCCTTTGTTTGACTTGCTTATCGAGACTCGGGGCAAGGAAAATCGCTAACCCTTGCGTGGAACCACCCTGAGACACGGAGGCTCGAAGGTGCAACTGTGATTCATTCTCAGGAGATTTCACCTACATTTAAGCCGAGCCCAAAGTGCCGAGCGGTTCAGGCAGAGCGGGAGAGCCCGCCCTGAGCAGCAGGTTAAATTTGCCCACAACATCCCACTTTATTCCCATTTTCCACGAGCACCTGCGGCATTGAGGCCACGGTGCTGGCTGAGGCTTCACCCAGACCTCTTCTCAGGGCTGGCAAGAAACCGAGCACGAAGCCCAAAGAGTCCAGGGCTTCTTCACAACACGATCCCTTTTTCATTTTGATTCATGCGAAACTACGGCTACAAAAGGAAATGCTACTGAGGGGCGCACGGCACATCAGACACATATTGATGCAGGAGCCGAGATAAGAGTGTCTATTGACAAGCCGCTATCCCAAAGGTAATTCCTCCAGCTCTCACGTCTCCTGTTTACAGGCCCGAGAAGTTTGACACCGCGCTCGCGCGTCGGCCGCCTCCCAGCTCATAAATGCCAGAGCCGTTCACCAAAAGTGCTCCAAGGTTTAGCACCGCAAGCCTGACAAGTTTGAGATCCAGCTGCTAATCTGGCACGGACCCAAAGCCCTTGGCTCCTGGACAATGTCACTTCTTACACTACTGAAAAGCAAGGTTTGCAGATGGCCACTTCATGCACTCGGGAATCGTTAGACACAAGGGCTGGAGTGTTCCCTTGGTGGGCTGCCAGCCGGCCCCGGCGCTGCGGGGAGCGGGCGGCAGCGCTCCCAAAGGCCCCCTACTTTGGGGAGTGCAGCCAGGGAACCTCGGCCCCAGGCTTTGCCGTAGACTCTTCCCGCTTTGCACCAAAAGAAAATCCACGGGCCAATCTGCAAAAGCACCAGAAGCGGTGTTCAGTGGCTTGCACAGAAAGAGAAGGGGCAGCCACCTCCCAAACGAGGTGGGGAGCCCTTCAGTAGAGCTGATTTAACAAACCAGCATTGGGCCAAGTCTCGGGGCCGTACCGGACACCTGTCCTCACATCCGTATATAAATTACACCCAGCACCAACTTCTGGTTGGATGCAAAAAGGATTAGTGGCTGCATCCTCTCAGCGCATGGCTGGGCCAAGCCGGACACCGACACAACAGGGACAGAAATCACCAAGACACCTCAGCTCTGCCATCAGTCCTGGGACAAATACAAACCAGCAACCAGAGCCAGCAAGGGGGAAATTCGGCAGCCTGCGTGGCAGGAGACCCAACAGGACCAACCGCTCCGGCCACGGCGATGCAACGGGCTAAGCCAGGGAGTGTGCGGAGCTGGAGTCACAGCCTGCCCTGTAATTCTTCCTTCCCCACCTTTAAATTTCATTCCCTCGTTGACATTTTCATCTCTCTCTCCTCCTCCGGGCTCCCCCACCAGATAATCTGGCTGGTGTTAGCATTGCCCCCAAAGGCACTGCCACACCAGGTAGTAAATAAGACCTTGCTGCCTCCACACTGCCTGCCTTAAATAACAAAATGAAAGAAGCCGTGACCTTCGGAAGGTCTTTGCCTACGGTTTGGAAAGCGCTGCCTGCCGAGCAGAGCCCGGCCGTGCTGTGCCGCAGAGAGGCTTCCAAACCCACCGCAGGAGATACATGAACCACAGAGTAGTTCACCGAGTGACTTTAATGTTGTCACCCCTCTGAGACAGGGAATTTATTGTTAGAAGGTGGCTTCTAGTTTTCTCCCCACGAAGGCTGATTAGCTCTGGACAGCTACACCAATCAGACGCCAGCCAGATCCCCACACCAGCTCCAAGCTCTTTTTTCCTCTTCCCCCTCTTTAATCCTCCCTCCCTGAACAACCAGCACACACCACACCGCCCTCCCGCTTCCCAGCGAAGCCAGTGCTCCTTGTGGGATCGCCCCACGGGGTGCAGGTGGGATCCTGCCCGGTACTTACTCGCTGCCTGAATCTTCGCCTTCCTGCTCACCACCAGCCCGTAGTGGTTCTGCGCCATGCAATCGTACTCGCCTTCATCCGAGGACCCGTCTCCTCGGACCCTTTGGAAACGGGAGACGTAGAGCGACCCGTTGGCCAACATAAAGGCGTTCTCGCTGTCCACGATGGTCACGCCATTCTTCCGCCACGTGATGGTGATGGGCTGGATGCCCTCCACCTGGCAGTAGAGGATCAAGGGTTGCTCCTGCACGACTATGTCATCGCTAGGCTCCACCACGAACGCCAGCTCGGAGGAACGGCCAAAATCTAAAATGAAGTGAGAGGGAGAGAGTCAGCAGTTGTGTCCACATGAAGCAGGAAGAGCCAACTGCTACAGTGGCTAACGGGTTCAGGAAAACATCTGGGAAAGAGTGGGATGCAACAGGGCTACAAGGCGCAAGCATTTCAGAGAAACACAAAACCCTTGGGCATGCACTTTGTCTCCCAAGACTTTGCTATCAACACCTTGGGGTGCGGTGTCCAAAGGCGTAAACACCAGCACAGACCTTCAAGTCTGCCTTTGGAGACTCTGGCGATGGGGATGGCCAGGCACACCCCTCCGGCAGCGTGCCACACCACAGCTCCACCCCACAGAATCACAGACGGGTTTGGGTTGGAAGGGACCTTTCAAGGTCATCTAGTTCAACCCCCTGCAGGGAGCAGGGACATCTGCAACTAGAGCAGGTTGCTCAGAGCCCCATCCAACCTCCCCTGGAATGGTTCCAGGGATGGGGCATCAACGACCTCTCTGGGCAACCTGGGCTAGGCTCTCACCACCCTCAGCATAATAAATTTCTTCCTTCTCTCTCATTTAAATCCCCCTCTTTTAGTTTCGAAACATCACCCCTTGTCCTGTCCTCACAGGCCCTGCTAAAAAGTCTGTCCCCATCTTTCTGATAGACCTCCCTTCGGTACTGAAGGGCTACAAAAAGGTCTCCCCAGAGCTTTCTCCTCGTACCCCCCAGCAGCTCGCCCCTTCGCAGGGGTGCAGCCATCCAGAAGAAGAACTCGCACGAGCACAGGGGCGGCGCTTACCCCACACCAGCCATTCCCACCCCAGGAGCAGAAATTCACACCGGTAAATCCGCTCACGTAACCAGGCGGGGAGGGGGCTGGGCCGTGCCCCGGACCCCTTTACAGCACAGCCGGCGCGGGTAAAGGCGGCGATCGGCAGCTCCCGATCCCGACCATATTGTCGCCGGCATCTTGGCGACGCTTCTCCAGCTTGGCAGAGCGGGAGGCTGTTTGCCTCTCGCCCGTATCGCGGCGCGCCCTTCTGTCGCCTCGGTCTCTCTCGCGCTGTCACAGGCCCGGGATGGTGCCGTTCAGCCCTTAATGAAGAGCGACTTAAGCACCGCGATACAAATGCGCAACGCTCCGGCTCCGAGCGACACAAAAGGTTTCTTGCAAAGCAATTACGCTAAACGATGTCCACCAGAGATAAGTTATTGCAGAATTTGTACCGACAATAGGCAAAGCCTCGCTTCCCGTCCTACAGATACGTCCTAATTTACTTCTTCGGCCAACGGAACGTTTAAACACGCCGCCTCCGGTATGTTATGCTTCCCTTGGTCCAGCGCACCTTTTTAGGGTATAATTTGGCATATAGTCGTGGTTAGAGGCTACAGAAGACGACAGTAATGGAGCTATTGTTTAAAGATTAGCCCAAAACACATGCTGACATGAAAGACAAAAAGTGACCGAGAAACGCGAGTCATATAAATATCTGAAGGGTGTAAATGCAGGGAGGGAGATGACTTGATTCTACGAATTGGGTTTTATTAAAGAGCGATGGAGATGAAATTCCAGCAGAGAAAGAAAACGACAATTTCATCTGAACGTGGGCAAAGCCTTTCTGAGAGTTCTCTTGTGCCACAGCCCCTCGATGCGGGGAGGTTTCCAGCTGCTCAAACCTGCGATGCAGCTTCTCCCCTCTCCCCTGGGCTCATGGAGAAGGACTCCACAGAACCGGGATGCACACGGGCAACTCCTCTTGGCAACCAGCAGCCACGGCACAGTCACTGTAACTCCTGTTCCTAATCCAGACCCTGTCAAGGACAGGATCTCACTGCACCAGGCTCGAAACCAGAGCGAAGGGCAGCTCATTAACGCTCGGGGAAAATAAGAGATGAGAAGAGGCAGTTATCCTAAAGAAAAAGAAGGAGAAAAAAAGAAAAAAGTCTCATTTTTTTCTGCTCTGCAAACCCAGCGAGATTTTTTTTTCTTTCTCTCAGTAAATCCCCCTCGCTTTCTACGGCAACTTAAATTGGATTACGGGGGATAAACATGGAGTGCAACCTGAGCCGAGGCAGATGGACGGAGCAGACAAAGGCAGCAGGGGTAGTGCCCGGCAGGTCAAAGGTACTGCCGGCAAGGTGGGAACGTGTGCAGGGAAGGGACAAACTCTCCGTGGTGACAGACACCTAAACCACACACTTTATTAACCCATTAAGTCTGAAAATGTCAGGCGCGCTCCAGCCATCTCAGTGATCTATCGCTCCCGGTGACTTCTCTTTTATGAGATAGCCCTGGGCTCCGCTCGGCAAGTCAGACCACAGCCAGCACAAACCCATCAATTACTCCTTTTTTTTTTTTTTCTTTTGGTGAAAATTAAGGAATTAGATGAATGCTCTGCATTTTTCTGCAAATGGCCAGAGTCTCAACAGTACCTACCACGCTGGGGCCCCATTCCCTGCGTGGGCGCTCCCGGGAGTTAGGTGGGACAACACAGACCTGAGGGGGGACAACTGACTCCAGAAAGACTGAACAGGATTTCAGAATCATCAAATAGTTTGGGTTAGAAGGGACCTCCGAAGGTCATCTAGTCCAACCTCTCTGCAGGGAGCAGGGACATCCTCAACTAGAGCAAGTTGCTCAGAGCCCTGTCGAGTATCTCCAGGGATGGGGCCTCAACTACCTCCCTGGGCAACCTGTTCCAGTGTCTCACTACCCTAGGCAATTAGGAAAAAAAACACCTAATGAAGTAAATGCCCCATCTTCTCCCAGCTCCCCTGTACTCTTAGATAAAGCAGCTTATTATTATATGTACAATAAAAGGCAGAATCAACATAATTACACGCCCTTCCCACAATAGCTGTCATTAGAACAACCGTCATTAAGGCCTGTGATTGGAGATAATCATGTTTACCTCCATAAACATTCGGGCTGCATCCCAACTCCAGGCTGCGCGAGCCGCAGGAGTGACGACACTCAGAATGAGGACCAGTGCCCTGGGCTCTCCTACGGACTGAGCCTCCAGGTTGTGACACGGTGAAACGGAGAGTGTGCGGCAGGTTTGTATCCTGCAGATACCTCAGGGTGCCCAGAAGCACCCAAGTTCCTCCTCAGCGGGTGTTTTTCTCATGGGATGCTTTTCTGACCTTGGAGAAATCTCACTGACACTTTCCCGGTGGCTTCAGAGCCAGGTGGCCAACTAACCAGATGCGTGGGGAGAAGCAAGAATCCCATGTGGGGATCTGGGAGAAGCCAAGTTCTATTTTTCTCCTCAATATGGGCTTTCCATGAAAACTCAGTTAAAAGTCTCTCTTCTCCTAAGACACTTAGATACTGAAAGATGCAGAGGGGTATCTGATACTCTCCAAAAGTCTTTACATCTTTCCTTGGTACCACTGGCACAGTTGACACCCTAAAGTTGCCTATCTATTAGAGAGGGAGATCTGAAACTGCCTTAATTTTGGTCCTCAAGGGCCTTGGTATCCCACTCTGCAGAAACCACAGGCTGTTTTTCATGAGCCTCACAAACACATAAGTCATTGGTGGCCCAGTCAGCAAGAACCAAGCTGGCAAGAGGACCTGAGCGTGTTTCTGGACTCCAGCAGGCAGGAAACTCTGGGGAAGCGTCCACAGGCTCTTCTCCAGCCAAAGGTCACCTTCAAGCCAGCTCTGTTCCCTATGGCCCTCAACCTCATGGCCTGATTTGAGGGCACAGAGCAGACTTGGCGCGAAGGACATTTCTCTCAATGCTCTACCTCTACAAGACAAGAAGTTCCTCAGCGTTTTCTCCAAAGAAGAAGGAGGTCCTGGGATGCTGCACACCATCAGGAGCAGGTATGAGAAACTGGTCCACAAACGGCCCAACCTAAGACCCCCATGGATGATGCACAGGCTCTCTGGAGAGCACTGGGTGCAAGGCTTAGCAGAAATTAGGCACCTTACACCTTCTCCATCCCCTTCTACACCCCACCTCTCTCTGTCCATTTGGCTGTAGCCATGGAATTTTTTGCATTAAAAGTGGTTTTCAAGGATTAGGCTTCCAACAGGGATGTCAGGATTCATCCTTCCAAGGCTGGCACTGTGAGCCTTCGAGTCTCAAAAGTAGACTTGGAACTGGCTCCCTTGGACGCTCAGGATGAGAGACAAAGGGACAGGGACACTCACAGAGGAATCTCCATGGCGGGACAAGAAGGCTGGTGGTGTTAGCTCCAGAGATCAGCTCAGACGGGCCAGAAGGAGAGGAAAAACCAAGCAAGGAGGTAGCAGGGGGAGAGGGGGAGCCAACTCCATCAGCATAAAGAACCGCTTGTAGGGAGCAGCGAGGCACAGAAACGACACTGCAAAGCCAACAAGTAAACGACACTCCGAAGGCAACGCGGAAACACTTAAAGTGCGATTAATTGAGAGAGATGGGGAGGAAATCGCCGAGGCCGTGCGCCTTCACTCGGGGAGTCAAAGCCCCGTCCCTCTCCAACAGCCGGCTGCGGATCCAGACCCAGCTCGTCCCACACAAGGTCTTGGGTACCTCAGAGACTAAAACTCTGCTCGGGGCAGCCTGAGTCTGTAGTTAGAGGCAGGGGCGTAACATGGGCCGGTCTCAACGGCGATGAGAGCGCCCCAGGGAAAATTGCTTTGCTTTCTGTAAAAAGGATGGAGGGAGGAAGCGTTATTAGCCCTGACAGAAAGGCCACAAGAAAATGATCAGAATCCTCATTGGACAAGTCTCCTTTGGAGAAACATTTACCGTTTCCCTGAGCAATACAATATGTGACTATATGTGCAAATATTTAACAAAAAACTCCTTCCCCTATTGATCAAGCAGACAGGCATACTCGGAGAAACCAATTAGCACTTGGGCTTTTGAACCGAGAGATTTATTTAGTGCTGAAAGAAAGACCGTTGAATTAATGGGAAGCTTAAAAGACACTTTGAAGTACATTTTAAAAAAAAAAAAAAAGTTTAATTATTTTTTACTTGACACTGTGATTCATGTTCAAAGCTTCAAAAGAACTCGCTCGTACCCCAGCATTGCCCTTGTCCTTTCGGGAAACACAATTTTGGCTTTTCCCTCCTTGTGCTTCCGAAAAAGACAGCGGCTAATCTCACCGCTTTAATTAGCGGTGACGCCCAGCGCCGAGGACCTCAGTCCCATCACAGCTCATCCTCCTGGACCCTGTCCAGACTCACAGCCCTGCCCCGGGAGCACGCGAGCCCGACAGATGAAGCCCGTATTATTACTCCCATTCCAGACAGGGAACATTAATCACCGAGAGATGAAATGACCTGCCAAGGGCCTGCTCTGAGCTCCTGGCGAGAGGAGATATTGCGCAGTAGCATCAGTAGGGAGACCGAAGCAGCCCCAGCTCCTCGCTCGTCACACCATTCACTTGCAAAGTGCCTCCCATGAGTAGAAATACGTCCTCTCCCGATTTATTGTGTTCCTTCCCAGCGCAACATAGCTTTAATCAGCAGTGGTGAGCCTTACCACCACTAAAAATAGCCACTCTGCTCCTGTTTCAAGAAAGAAGGTGCCCCTGGAGTCCCGTGAGCCCAGGTCTAGAGGTTTTTACAGTGGTATTAGGGCCAAAAACCTGAATGCAGGTTGGGACAGCTCCACAAAAAAAATGGCTCCTGTTTTTTTTCAGTGGTGTTTTGGTTTTTTTTTTAAATCCTTCTGCCAATGACAGGAAGAGCTATCTGGACCTGAAAGATGTTCTCCAGTAGATTGTTAGAGGTTTCAGACTGATGAAAAGGGCAGCCTAAAAAGTCCAGCTGGTACCCCCTTAAATCTCCTTGAGGCTGACCCAGACCCTGAGGAGGAAAGCAGTAAAATGTAAATTGGCTCTTGAGGGCATCCAGAAAAACGTACATTTAAAGAAGAGGAGAATAGGCTGTAACAAGCCCACCATCTTGCTGGCAGTAAAGTTTACTAGCTCAGAATTTTTTATTCCCTTTCCTTCTGGACGGAAGGTTATAGAAAGCAATTTTTCCATCAGGGCACATAAAGCACATGCACTCATTAAGCGATGGCAGGAGGGCTCTGTCGAGGATCACACCACCTCTCAGCCACCTGATGCAGAGCCCAGAAACATGCCCAGCATCACTGCCCTAGGTGGGAACACAGATTTCAGCCGAGGAAGACAAACACAGCTCAAAGAGCCAGAGAAGCGGCCCCAAATAATTTTCAGATGTTCGAGACCAGATCGGGCAAATCCCAGGAGGTCGCTTGTTAAACGCGGCGTGGAAACTGGAAGCGTTCACCGGACAAAGGACCCTTTCCAGGACGAGCTCCGAGTTCTCATGGGCTCTCTCATCTCTGAAGAAAGCAGAGCGAAACCTGTTGGTACAGCTGGACAGGGCAAAGACCTTTTTTTGGAGTTAACTGCCCAGAGTAGGTCCAGCGAGGCATCCAGAGAGCTCGGCAGCAAGCCCAGCCAGCGAGCGTAGGATGTGTTGTTATTTGCATTCCCCACGTGTTCCGCAGCCCCGAGCAGTCCTACCGCAGAGGGCATCGGCGATACAAACACGGAGCGCAAGAGGACGGCAGAAGCAGCGGCCAAAGACGGGAAACACTGTGCCCAGAGCTGGGATCTCTCTGGGCTTCAGCCCCCAAGGCTGCTCTAATGAAGAACGAGGGAATAGCTGGTGCCACTGGTTTCAGCCCTAACTCTGACAAACAGCAGCAGGGAAGAGGCTGTCCCCATGGCCTGTCCCTTGCACTGAACCAGCAGGGAACGGACCGGCCGTGCGGTGGGTGAGGACGCTCGTGGATCAGAGACACAGTGGCTGGGAGGTGCTCGATGGCACGAGGCTGCTGAGAGCACCACGGGCAACTTGGTGTCACGGTGCCAAACTCACCGGGCAGCACAGCCCCATCACATAGCCCTGGGAATTCAGCTCGAGGATGGTGTGCCAGGAAAGGAAAGGTCCTTCTGGAGGAAGAGAAGCTTCTGGACACACAAAAACCTTTGAAACTCTTAATCAGGATTCAAAGCAAAGCCAGCACTCTCTCCTCCCTGCCAACCCCCCCCGCCTTCTCACCTCCCACCCTGACATCAAGGACGGAGGAAAGCATCGCCTCGCTCCTCCCAAGGAGCCGAGCACCGTACCGATCCCTGCTCGCCCCGAAACCGGCGTGTTCAACGCAACACCGGCACCTCTCTCCCTTTTCCACCCCCTCTCAGCGGCAAAGATCCTTTTGGAAAAGCATCTTCACAACTCAGCACGATCACCCGCCGCAACCCGCGTCCTCCCGACTCGCCACCGGCTCCGTCGACGCCGGCACACGCGCGAGAACAGTAACAGAAAAAAAAAAAACAAAACAGGCGGCAAATCCTTGCCTCTGCTCTGAAACTGGTTTTAAATTACCAAGTCAGGAGCTGCTCTGGGTTGTTAAGTGACGGGGCTGCTCTCGAGCGGAGGGTGCGATACAACAGCGACATCCGACAGAACAGCGAGGCCGGAGCAGCGCGCCGGGTGCTTTGCGCCGTGCGGTCGCCTGTTTGCCTCTCATTTCTCTTAAAGTGCAATTATTGACATGTTCTCCTCCTGAACCCTCCGTTTTATACGCTCGCCAATGCCTCCTGAACACGTGTAAACAATTATTTTTATTTTCTTGCAAAACCAAAACGTTACATATTCTTTTGGAGAAACGGACTCGGGTAGATTTTCATGAGCCCTGGCTACAAAATTTATTAGTTTCGAAACTCTGTAAAACTAAAAGCTCCAGTAAAGTTCAAATAAGTTTGTGATTTCAAAGTAATTTTGAAGGGACTATTCCTGTTCCTGCCCAACGTTATTCGGTTGATTTAAAGGGGACTTCTTGCTCTGCAGAGGGGAGCTCCTGCGTTGTTTTGTTAGATCAAATAAAAGGACAGTATCTGGGGTCAGAAGCCCAGGAGCGCAACGGATGAAATATTTGGGGGAAGGGGAAAGGGGCAGGGAAAAAAGCATCTTCTGTCCCAGATCTGTTGCAGGCTGCAGAGCAAAGCGCGTGGTCTGCTCCAACGCTCGCTGCTTCAGGGCGGGGGGAAACCGGGCACTTCACATCCTGGGACACGGGACTCTCCAGAAACAAAGATATGGGAGAAAGAAAAGTTCAGGGAAACAGAAAAGAGGGAGAGAGGCTTCCTCATTTTGCACATGTGAAACGAGAACGGTTTTGCAGCTCTCCGCCGGGCAGTATTGCTCCTGAGCTGCTCCATACTGGGCTGGTTGCACCAGGGCACCTGGGCCAAGACTGGGATGGAGCAGGAAGGAGAGGAGCAAGGAACAGGGCTCTAACCTTGCATCTGGGACCCTCTGCCCAGCTCCTCCCCCCTGGGACCCTCTCCCAGCTCCCAAGCGAGTGCGGGAGCTTGAGCAGCGCAAGGTCCAGAGCCTGACAGGTAATAAGAGGCGGCACGATTAGAGCAGTTTAGGATTTCTATCTCCCTGTGAGGGGGGGTGGAAGAGCAGAGCAGGTCAGGAGGGGGCCAACCCGCCCTATTTCCCTCTCTCTCGAGTGCCTTTGAAATACTTGCCAGGTGAAGTTCCCAAACGTGGTGAGCAAAGCAGCCTGTTGGGAGACGACCACCCTGTTTCACGGGCCGCCTGCTGAATCCACCACGTGGGAAAACCACGTCCTGAGAGTCTCCTGTTGAACCCCCCACCCCAAGAGAGATGAAGCCCAAACGCGGGGCTTGAATTTCATACGGGGTCTCTCGAGCGTTGCTGGGGAAATGATACCTGATACTCTCCGTATATTAAGAAAAAAGACGGGGTATTACACCAATTTAGGAGAAAGCAATCTTTCTTTTTTTTTTTTTTTTTTTGTGACTAAAAAAAACCCAACCCAAACCCAACAAAGCCACACAGAGCAGGAATTAGTGAAAGCTTATAGCTTCAATAATTTAGAAGTTAAGCCTACTTAAATATAAATGACGATGTTTTTAATTCCAAGGCTGTTACTGAGCAGAGCCGGGGAGCCTCTCGGATCCTATGCCTGCCTTTGAATGCCGGGCTCAGCAACCAGAGACAAAAGCTGTCCACCACCCAGAACAAAGAGCTCCAGGAAATTAAAAAAAAAAAAAAAAAGAGAGAGAAAGAAAATACTGTCTCGCTGCTGAGCCCACTCCACACGCTGACCAGCAGCAACCCGAGCCCGCTTCGCAGTCGCCAGGCCAGCATTTTGGGGAGTTTGCAAAGGGCAGGGGTGGGAGCGGAGCATCCCATCCCGCGCAGCATCCGTCCCCGTGGCCAGGCTCTCTGCTCCGGCGCTGACCGACACCCACGCGGGAGGATTTATTAAATTCAGCCGAGCGCAGAAACACGGTACCTCGCTGTTAACCGCATCTCGAGCGGAGAAACCCACCGAGGGAGGGCAAAAAAAACCACTCGACCTCAGAAGAGGAAAACTTTTCAAGTGCAGCCAAGCACCCTTTAGTGGGGCAAGCAAAACACCCCCCCAAAGTCAGGAGGCACTGACCTGCCAAGCGGCAGCGTAAACAAACACACCGGGCAGTTTGGATAGCAGCGGGCAACCCACACAATACAAACTCAACTCACTCAAGTTTTGCTTTCCAAAATTCACTTCTTTTCCTTTCCTACCCGCCCCAAAATAAGTCCTTTTTTAACCACCTTTGTTGCACTGCTGAGTACCCAGGAATCCCAACAAGACCTGCTTCGTTACATCCACTTCACAGAGAAGTTCTATTTTCCGCAAGTTACGCTGGCTTTTCCTTGCTGAACCACGTGGCGAGATTTATTATGGGGAGAGCCCACAACCTGGTTTCCTAAACACACCAGCAGCTAATCTCCGATTCATCTACCGCCCGCTTTTCTCCCTCTGACCGTACTGGGCTGCTTGCACTTTTTTTTAAACAATTCCTACTTTTCTTTATCTTTTTAAGGCTGCTAAGTGAAGACGGGGGCAGGAGGCAGATGGGTACTGAGCTGCAGAGCAGCATCTTTCCCCGCTGCTTTCTCAGATCAGCCCCATGCTTGAGCAGCATCACCAGTAGAAGGAAAATATTGCAATTTCTCAGCAGGGCATGTGCACAGTAGGTCCAGAGAAAAATCCCTTTGATGTTTTTGTAGTTCGGCCCCGGTCCGGTGGGTGGTGATACCGGTTGTGGCTGCGTGAGCCGAGCCAGGCATTACAGGAGAGCACAATACTTTGAGGTTTAAAGTAGCTCATCGTCACCACTGCAACTTGCAGCCCACTATCTCTTTTCTTGCTACCGCCTTGGCCAACAAACACGACTCGTTTGCTCGGGCGCCGTCTCTCGCTCACATCACCAGTGATGGTTTTGGGTCTGGTGGCCGAGCGTGGATGCCCAACCACACCCGTGCCACTGCAGCCACCCCATCCCTCCCTCCC
This sequence comes from Baryphthengus martii, assembly GCA_013396935.1. Lineage (NCBI taxonomy): Eukaryota > Metazoa > Chordata > Aves > Coraciiformes > Momotidae > Baryphthengus > Baryphthengus martii. The sequence continues at coordinate 151,011 of VWZK01006102.1, forward strand.
CAGCGCTGGCTATGGGGGTGAGGGCCCCACGAACACCACGGTCCCCTCTCCCCGGAGCTCTCCCCATAAGCGGGGTTTCCAATTGAACACACAGCTTTGGGGGAACACTTAGGGCGGCTATCTGCAGAATAAGGTGTTGAAGGGGCCGACGGAGAAGGCTCCAGGCGAAAGCTACGACCCCACCGCGCCCCTTCCCGGAGGGACGAGCCCTCCGTTCCCGCAGAGGATGCCGCTGCCACGGCGGGTGACACTGCCGGTTGTCACGCCGAACTGTGGCCGAGCACCTCCACGCTGCACAGGCGGACACACGCGTGTCGGAGCCGCTCTCGGTCCTTTCAGCCTCTCCTCTCGGAGACCCGAGGCCACGGGGACGGGCTGAGCAGGGAGTCAGCGGGGAGGCGTGCGAGGTTGGGACCGGCAAAGAGAGAGCAGGACGCACTGCGGGGCTGGGGAGGGACGCGGGGAACAGGAGACCGGGTAGCGAGAGGACGCGAAGTGCGGGAGGGACCGTGGAAGGGACCGACCGACCGACAGACCCGCGGACCGACCGACCGAGGGGCGAGGGCGGCGGGGAGGAGCGGCGCCGGTGCCGGGC